>CP021230.1:1200000-1677660 GCA_003999685.1 Taiwanofungus camphoratus | reverse complement strand
TAACCTAACCTAACCTAACCTAACCTAACCTAACCTAACCTAACCTAACCTAACCTAACCTAACCTAACCTAACCTAACCTAACCTAACCTAACCTAACCTAACCTAACCTAACCTAACCTAACCCTAACCTTTAGCCAAATTCCTCCGGTCAAAATGTCCCGAGAGCGAGTTAGAGGAACCAAAGGTGCCTATCTTTTACGGGATCCCAAAAATCCATAAATCCCCAGTAAAGATGCGACCTATTGTTCCATGTCACTCATGCGCTCAAGGGCCCGCGGCTAAAGTTGTATCTAAACTGTTGAAACCTATTATCGAGGCTGAGTCCTTTATTATACACGGATCAAAACATCTTGCGATCCAGTTAGCAAAGGTCAAAACGTTAAAATGGAAAAAGTATTGGTTAGTGGCTGGCGACGTTGTCGCTTTCTACCCAAATGTACCACTCAGAGATTGTGTTGGCATTGTGTCCAAATTGTACACAAGACATCCTCTGGGTAGTCAGTCTATGGACCAGCCCCAGTTTTATAATGCGCTGTTTATCAGGTGCATGCAAACAGCCAATTACGATTTAATAGTCGACTTCAACGGTCGTACTTACTTTCAAAAACGAGGACTAGCTATGGGTGTGGCGTGTTCGCCTGACTTAGCTAATCTCTATGGATGCCATTTTGAAAATCAAGTATGGCCCGGTGGACAGGTTACTCCACCGTTCCTATATTATGGTCGATACATTGATGATGTATTCGCCATAGTTGAAGCAGGTAGTGCGGCAGAAGCTTTAGAAGCCTGCCAAAGCCGTATATCTTATGATGGCTGCACTATAACATGGGAAGTGTCTGAATGGGCGACGCCATTCCTTGACATGCTTATTTATATAGACCCCGTTTCTAACCGGGTGGAACATAAGCCATATCGGAAAGCACTTAACCATCATGAACGAATTCCATGGGTATCTCACCACCCGAAGGATGTGAAAAAAGGCACATTCATTGGGGAGATGAGCCGTTTAGCTACGCTAAGTTCTAAGTTGGAACACTACCTAGATGCCCTTCATGGGCTTGTCGACCTGTATGTCGGCCGTGGCTATCCCCCTGCTCTGGTTACTTCTTGGCTTGATTCGCATAAAGCGGTACGCTGGAAAGAACGTCTTGGAAAACCAAAATCTTCGACCGAAGATGCAGACCAAGTTGAGGGCGTACTTGCGATTAAGTCGAAGTTCAACCCCTCATGGGATCAGTTCGATGTTCATGAATTAATGACACGTGTTACGGAATCGTGGGTGAAGGATTTATCTTTCTTTAAGTCCTTCTTTTCGGCGAGTTGGGAAAACTCGGCCGCTCCGATCTTTGAGTATTCGTCTGGGGGTCCTAAGGATGCGACCCTATCCAGCACAGTTCAGACCACGCTTGAGGAGTGGTGGGATCCCGCCCGAGTAGCCCAGCGCAAGCTGTCGCGCGAAACGGCGGCTGCGGAAGCAGCAGCAGAACTCGCCGCCGCTGAAGCCAGGCGGTCCGATCAAATCTCGAAACCGGTGGCAGTTGTCCATGACAACCGCGCGGACGAGGGCTGGGTTTGGACTGGGCGGTACCTGAAGAAACCCAACGGATTCATCGAAGCGGAGAAGGTCCCTGACCTTTCCCAACTCGGGTTCTTAGACAAGCGCTGGCTTGTGTCGCGTAAAAGGGAAACCAATTTCGCTGACTTAGCAAGCAAATGGCGCAGAAGTGTAATTAATGCCCAAAGTACAGATGATGTACTATTGGAAATGGACATATAAATCGGTTGATTCGATTTGTTTAGCTTAAGGTTATTGGTGTAACTACCTTTTGCGTTTATTCGCACTTAGGGTTGTCTGTTCAAACCAGACCTAACCTAACCCTAACCTAACCTAACCTAACCTAACCTAACCTAACCTAACGCTAAATCCTAACCTAACCTAACCTAACTGAAGGCGCTATCGCGCCTTCTCCATTTGGTAGTTTTGGGAAATAAGACGCTCGTCACGTGACTTGCCCGAAAGGGCCGGACATGTGATCAGCATCCAGGCACGGACCGGTTGAGCCGCGAGGCTGGACTGGCCTGGGCACTACCTAGTTATGGTCACCAGCGCCCCTCTGCTGTGTTAGTCCATGATCCGGTGATCTGTGAGGTGTAACATGCTATGGCACGGTGCGGCAACTTGCCGGACGCGGTCCTAGTGAATATCCCGCCCCCGCCCCGCATGGCTCGGTGAGGGTGTTCCTAGGGATCCTCAGGTTTGTGCCGTGACATGATGCTTCCTCAGTGGTCCACGCTGCCCTTATCTAGGCGCCCGGAAGTCGGACCGGTCATGTGACTCGGTCGGCACCGGCCCGGATTGTTCTATTCCCACCCTTATCACCCTAACCGATGATAAGGGATCTCTTATCTATGAGTCATCTTAAATGACTCCTTATCTTTACATCTGATTATTATCTCTGATCAGGTGGCGGTATTGGTAAAGGCTAGGGCGTTCTAGCCTGCCTTTTGTCGGCCCGCTGATAAGAGATAAGAGAAATAGCTCTAATGTGATTGGAGCTCACCACTACCTCATGGCCTGGTTGGTCAAATAGAATCAGTCATCGGCCTCCGGCCGATGACTCAGGGTCAATCATCTGATGACCCTGAACCATCGGTTAAAAGTACGACGAGAGTACTGATGAGCTCCTTAGCGAAACAAGTTGGTATCTGGCAACAGATACCTTTGTTTACTCTTGTCTTCTCTATTTTTCTCATCTCTTACTACGCTCGCCCGCCTATCGGCGGTCTCGCTCCACCTCCTAACCTAACCTAACCTAACCTAACCTAACCTAACCTAACCTAACCTAACCTAACCCTAACCTAACCTAACCTAACCTAACCTAACCTAACCTAACCTAACCTAACCTAACCTAACCTAACCTAACCTAACCCTAACCTAACCTAACCTAACCTAACCTCCGCAGCGCAAGGCCAAGCAGCAGCAGGCCGCTTCCTCTGCGAAGAAGCAGAAGAAGACCAAAGATCGGAAAGGCAAAGGGAGAGCGAAATAATCCGGTCAGTTATTCGCTCGCGACTCCGCTTCTCCCAGCCGTCGTCTTACCCAGACAGTATTCTAATGTTACCCTTGCCGGTTGCAGCTCGCACCCTCCTTTATTTCGCTCCGGTTGCTTTAGTCGAAGCGGCGAGGTTCAGAAGCTGGGTACACTGTGGCGAGGATGTTTTATTACCGCCGAACATTAGTATACACATATCTTGCGGTCTGAAATATATGTTGTATTCCTCCCCGAGCGGGGAACTCATTCAGACAGCGTTCGATGATTTCTGCGAACGAATACGCTGGCGAGTGTACTTCAAAATTAAGCAGATTCAACTCGAACGGCAAGGTATAAGTCAACCACCTTATGATCCAGACTACGACCTTAGGGCTAAGCGGGACTCGTCCGCCCCTAGGGCCACACAATATATCGAAAACGGTCTTAAACGCGGGCAAACATACGTCACTGATTACATACGTAGTGTCGTACCCGGTTTGAAAGCTAGAAGCCACCCTAATCGGCTTGTAGACCTGGACCGTGTTCGCCTCTGGTTGAACGAGCATAACTACCTCGTTCTCCAAACGGACAAGAATCTCGGTGCGGCAGTAGTCACAAAGGAATGGTTCATTAATGGTTGCATGAATCTTCTGTCAAATACGGCTGATTATCAGGAAATTAATCCCGGTCAGCGACAGATGTATTTAGAAAAAGTTACAAAGCGGGTTAAGGAGTTAAGCGATTGGGTCGAAGGGGCTTTGCCTAACGATCAGACACTCCAGTTAGCCAAATTCCTCCGGTCAAAATGTCCCGAGAGCGAGTTAGAGGAACCAAAGGTGCCTATCTTTTACGGGATTCCAAAAATCCATAAATCCCCAGTAAAGATGCGACCTATTGTTCCATGTCACTCATGCGCTCAAGGGCCCGCGGCTAAAGTTGTATCTAAATTGTTAAAACCTATTATCGAGGCTGAGCCCTTTATTATACATGGTTCAAAATATCTTGCGATCCAGTTAGCAAAGGTTAAAACAATTAAATGGAAAAAGTATTGGTTAGTGGCTGGCGACGTTGTCGCCTTCTACCCAAATGTACCACTCAGAGATTGTGTTGGCATTGTGTCCAAACTATATACAAGACATCCTCTGGGTAGTCAGTCTACGGACCAGCCCCAGTTCTATAATGCGCTGTTTATCAGGTGCATGCAAACGGCCAATTACGATTTAATAGTCGACTTCAACGGTCGTACTTACTTTCAAAAACGAGGATTAGCTATGGGTGTGGCGTGTTCGCCTGACTTAGCTAATCTCTACGGATGCCATTTTGAAAATCAAGTATGGCCCGGTGGACAGGTTACTCCACCGTTTCTTTATTATGGCCGATACATTGATGATGTATTTGCCATAGTTGAAGCAGGTAGTGCGGCAGAAGCTCTAGAAGCCTGCCAAAGCCGTATATCTTATGACGGCTGCACTATAACATGGGAAGTGTCTGAATGGGCGACGCCATTCCTTGACATGCTTATTTATATTGACCCCGTTTCTAACCGGGTGGAACATAAGCCATATCGGAAAGCACTTAACCATCATGAACGGATTCCATGGGTATCTCACCACCCAAAGGACGTGAAAAAAGGCACGTTCATTGGGGAGATGAGCCGTTTAGCTACGCTAAGTTCTAAGTTGGAACATTACCTAGATGCCCTTCACGGGCTTGTCGACCTGTATGTCGGCCGTGGCTATCCCCCTGCTCTGGTTACTTCCTGGCTTGACTCGCATAAAGCGGTACGCTGGAAAGAACGTCTTGGAAAACCAAAATCTTCGACCGAAGATGCAGACCAAGTTGAGGGCGTACTTGCGATTAAGTCGAAGTTCAACCCCTCATGGGATCAGTTCGATGTTCATGAATTAATGACACGTGTTACGGAATCGTGGGTGAAGGACTTATCTTTCTTTAAGTCCTTCTTTTCGGCGAGTTGGGAAAACTCGGCCGCTCCGATCTTTGAGTATTCGTCTGGGGGTCCTAAGGATGCGACCCTATCCAGCACAGTTCAGACCACGCTTGAGGAGTGGTGGGATCCCGCCCGAGTAGCCCAGCGAAAGCTGTCGCGCGAAACGGCGGCTGCGGAAGCAGCAGCAGAACTCGCCGCCGCTGAAGCCAGGCGGTCCGATCAAATCTCGAAACCGGTGGCAGTTGTCCATGACAACCGCGCGGACGAGGGCTGGGTTTGGACTGGGCGGTACCTGAAGAAACCCAACGGATTCATCGAAGCGGAGAAGGTCCCTGACCTTTCCCAACTCGGATTCTTAGACAAGCGCTGGCTTGTGTCACGAAAAAGGGAAACCAATTTCGCTGACCTAGCAAGCAAGTGGCGCAGAAGTGTTATTAATGCCCAAAGTACAGACGATGTACTATTGGAAATGGACATATAAATCGGTTGATTCGATTTGTTTAGCTTAAGGTTATTGGTGTAACTACCTTTTGCGTTTATTCGCACTTAGGGTTGTCTGTTCAAACCAGACCTAACCTAACCCTAACCTAACCTAACCTAACCTAACCTAACCTAACCTAACGCTAAATCCTAACCTAACCTAACCTAACTGAAGGCGCTATCGCGCCTTCTCCATTTGGTAGTCTCGGGAAATAAGACGCTCGTCACGTGACTCGCCCGAGAGGGCCGGCCATGTGATCAGCATCCAGGCACGGACCGGCTAAGCCGCAAGGCTGGACTGGTCTGGGCATTACCTAGTTATGGTCACCAGCGCCCCTCTGCTGTGTTAGTCCATGATCCGGTGATCTGTGAGGTGTAACATGCTATGGCACGGTGCGGCAACTTGCCGGACGCGGTCCTAGTGGATATCCAGCCCCCGCCCCGCATGGCTCGGTGAGGGTGTCCCTAGGGATCCTCAGGTTTGTGCCGTGACATGATGCTTCCTCAGTGGTCCACGCTGCCCTTATCTAGGCGCCCGGAAACCGGACCGGTCATGTGACTCGGTCGGCACCGGCCCGGATTGTTCTATTCCCACCCTGTCATCCTAACCGATGATAAGGGATCTCTTATCTATGAGTCATCTTAAATGACTCCTTATCTTTACATCTGATTATTATCTCTGATCAGGTGGCGGTATTGGTAAAGGCTAGGGCGTTCTAGCCTGCCTTTTGTCGGCCCGCTGATAAGAGATAAGAGAAATAGCTCTATTGTGATTGGAGCTCATTACTACCTCATGGCCTGGTTGGTCAAATTGAATCAGTCATCGGCCTCCGGCCGATGACTCAGGGTCAATCAGCTGATGACCCTGAACCATCGGTTAAAAGTACGACGAGAGTACTGATGAGCTCTTAGCGAAACAAGTGGGTATCTAGCGATAGATACCATTGTTTACTCTTGTCTTCTCTATTCTTCTCATCTCTTACTACGCTCGCCCGCCTATCGGCGGTCTCGCTCCACCTCCTAACCTAACCTAACCTAACCGCCGGACTTACCTAGTCCTGCGCTTAAGGTTGCCTTAAAATAGATAGGCGCCTTACGTGTCATATGATATGTTCGGCACTTAGTACGGACCGACCCTTCATTGCGGCCCGGTGCGCGCCGTTCCCGCATGCTAGCGGAGCGCGCGTTAACTACTATGGTCCCCAGCGCCCCTCTGCTGTGTTAGTCCATGATCTGGTGATCTGTGGGTTGTAACATGCTAGAGCACGGTGCGGCAACTTGCTGGACGCGGTCCTATTGAATATCCTTCCCCCGCCCCGCATGGCTCGGACAGGGTGTTCACAGGGATTCCCAGGTTTGTGCCATGACATGATGCTTCCTCAGTGGTCCACGCTGCCCTTAGTAGACGCCCGGAAAGCGGCCCGGTCACATGATCGGCGCGGCACCGGCTATGTTGTTCCTATCTATGTCCGGCCCGGATTAACCTCCGGCCCGGACTTCCTATCTCTTATCTCGTATCTTGAGCCTAGGCTTGAGGTCCGGATTCTAATCTTAATCAGATGACTCTGACATCTGATCAGTAATGGTGTCTAGGCGAATCTAGACAATGATGATTGCTCATCGCTGACTGATTAGGATAGGAGGGAGAGACGTGATTCGCTCCCACCTGCAACCCTTTGCCCTGGTACGGTCAAACTGACTTAGTCACCGGCCCCCGGGTCATGACTCAACCATAAGCGTGACTTATGTTGAACTTGGTTATAAGCGACGCTAGTGCTCTGATGAGACTTAGTCGAAATTAGCCGTCCGATAGCGATATCGGGCTAATTAGTACTAGCTTCCTCTAAGCCTCCTTCCTGCCCTGCACTCGCAGCCCTTGTAGTGTTGATACATAGACCTCCTAACCTAACCTAACCTAACCTAACCTAACCCTCTCGGATCTTGAGCGTAGGCTTGAGGTCCGGATTCTAATCTTAATCAGATGACTCTGACATCTGATCAGTAATGGTGTCTAGGCGAACCTAGACAATGTCTTTTGCTTGGCGCTGACTGATTAGGATAGGAGGGAGAGACGTGATTCGCTCCCACCTGCAACCCTTTGTCCTGGTACGGTCAAACTGACTTAGTCACCGGCCCCCGGGTCCTGACTCAACCATAAGCGTGACTTTGGTTGAACTTGGTTATAAGCGACGCTAGTGCTCTGATGAGACTTAGTCGAAATTAGCCGTCCGATAGCGATATCGGGCTAATTAGTACTAGCTTCCACTAAGCCTCCCCCTTCCTGCCCTGCACTCGCAGCCCTTGTAGTGTTGATACATAGACCTCCTAACCTAACCTAACCTAACCTAACCTAACTGAAGGCGCTACCGCGCCTTCTCCATTTGGTAGTCTTGGGAAATAAGACGCTCGTCACGTGACTCGCCCGAGAGGGCCGGCCATGTGATCAGCATCCAGGCACGGACCGGTTGAGCCGCAAGGCTGGACTGGCCTGGGCACTACCTAGTTATGGTCACCAGCGCCCCTCTGCTGTGTTAGTCCATGATCCGGTGATCTGTGAGGTGTAACATGCTATGGCACGGTGCGGCAACTTGCCGGACGCGGTCCTAGTGAATATCCCGCCCCCGCCCCGCATGGCTCGGTGAGGGTGTTCCTAGGGATCCTCAGGTTTGTGCCGTGACATGATGCTTCCTCAGTGGTCCACGCTGCCCTTATCTAGGCGCCCGGAAACCGGACCGGTCATGTGACCCGGTCGGCACCGGCCCGGATTGTTCTATTCCCACCTTTATCACCCTAACCGATGATAAGGGACCTCTTATCTATGAGTCATATCAAATGACTCCTTATCTTTACATCTGATTGTTATCTCTGATCTGATGGCGGTATTGGTAAAGGCTAGGGCGTTCTAGCCTGCCTTTTGTCGGCCCGCTGATAAGAGATAAGAGAAATACCATTCATGTGATTGGATGGTCGCCCTACCTCATGGCCTGGTTGGTCAAATTGAATCAGTCATCGGCCTCCGGCCGATGACTCAGGGTCAATCAGCTGATGACCCTGAACCATCGGTTAAAAGTACGACGAGAGTACTGATGAGCTCTTAGCGAAACAAGTTGGTATCTGGCGACAGATACTATTGTTTACTCTTGTCTTCTCTATTTTTTCTCATCTCTTACTACGCTCGCCCGCCTATCGGCGGTCTCGCTCCACCTCCTAACCTAACCTAACCTAACCTAACCTAACTCTTCCTCCTCCTAACCTAACTCCTTCGTCGTTGCTCGCTCCCCCTCCTAACCTAACCTAACCTAAAACTCATTTGAGATCAGAAACCCTTTGCTGCTGACTCTCCTCTAGCACACTAACTAGTACTATAGCTTTTCAGCTTCTCTTAGATTGCACCCAGTTGGGGTTGAAGTGTTATAGTGTGTATCAGCGGCTCTACTTGATCAAATACACAGCACTGTTCAGCATTCAATATATGGTGCTACCTCTTCAACCTGATATGTTCTTATACAGTCTACCACCATACTTGCTTATATTCTCATTAGATATTTCTAGCAATCATAGTTCAGATATTGGAAGCAGTGAACAGTCAACGAAGCTAGTACATCAGAAAAAGTGAAAATTGCTGATCACCTGACTGTCTAAAGCCTCTGACTGAAATATACTCTTTTGGCTTTCACATGAGCACTTCTCAATATTTCTCTTAGTGCTTCTGTAAAAATATATTGAATATACTATTGAAACATTTGGTACTGACTCTACTATGATATGTGCCCAAAAAGTTGTGCAATGTGAGATTGAAAGTTCAGACTCTGAGAAATCTGAGCACCAGAAATCCCCAAAATTTTCAGGTTTTGACAGCTGACCAACTGATTGCTTCTGACAGCTACTAAAGGCTTCTGAGGCCTCTGAAATCACTGACATCAGCCTGTCAGTGGATTTCTGGTTTTCCTGATATAAAAGACTGACCAGAAGAGCAGGTATATGATGCACTGTAGAGCACCATCAGTAAGCTGTTGAAACTAGAAATGCTGGACCTGTAAGAGTGATAGCTCAAGGTAAGCTCAAATAGCCAGGAGATCGAAATGCTGACCTGATAAGTGAAACAATTACCCGCATCATGCTTACCTCATAAACTCTGACTCATATCGGGCCCCACTTACACATTCCACTTACACATACTGATTGCTAATACAGCCCGACGACTCATATCATCTTTGTACCATTAGTTTTACCACTTGACAGACTGCCTACCCTAGTGTAGTACTTGGTCCATGCTCATTGTCTGTATCAGTATATATAGGCATATAATTAGTTCAGTCGGACCTTAAGTTCGATCTGGTTACCATATCATATTTGTGTCTTGCTACCGCTTCACTCAACACTCTTGAACTTGACAACACTCAAACTATATCGTCCATAAGTCCTCACCACCCTCTGTTGTGGTCAGGCCCTCTATACAAGATAGCAGTTCAAGATACCAATTTGTATCAATAAGAGTTGTAATTTTATCACTTTTCTTCGGTGGAAGGGGATTGCATCGGGGCCACTGATCAGACTAGCATTTATGCTTTGAATCATCACCGCCCTTTCGACACTGACAACATCAGAGCCCACTGCCTCCTGGTCTTGACATCGCCCACCCCTATGCTGGCATGCCCACTATTCACTGCCTGTGCGATACTCACCCTCAACCGTTACTGCTTGTTGTATACCCCGCCCGCTCAGATGCATGCTCTATACTCAGCCGGCCGACACCTGCAATGTCTGCTCACCTTAGGACGCCAGGCCCATGCACGCGTCATCGAGCACATCTCCTTGGGTCTCATGGACAGCAAAGCTGACATCCGATCTGAAAGTTCAGAGGAAGATAAGGCCTCGTTCTTCACTTTACCGCTAGCACCTCCTCTGATCAATGGTCGACATATGTTTCACTTAGCCAGGTGCTGACGATTTTCAACAAATGCGTAATGATTGCACGACGGATCTAGCCCAAGCCCATACTGATCATACTAGTCGTAGCGTTGCCGCGGCTCCAGCTTGGCCCATAGCCGCAAGCCTCGCCACTGAAAGCCGCGGTTCAGCTACGCCAATAACCAGCTTTCGCGTCCTGAATCAACCTGACAATCTCAATATTGTTGCAGGACGACGTGGGCCTAGCAGGTATGCAATCAGTTTGTAAGATACGCCCGAATGCACCACTACATCGTGAATGGCGCGTCGAAATCGTGGTAGTCATCAGGTCTCCCCATGGACCACTTGGTTTTCGGCGTAATCTGGACAATCTCTCAGTAGAGGCCTTTATTCTCATGAAGATAGGATCACCGTCAGATTCACATTGGTTGGGAACGCCCAATCTCATTCCAGACAAGACGGAATCTTCTCGGTGAAGAAGAGGTTGCGAGGAACATGCAGCTGCAGACACTACCTGACAAAACAGCAATACTCAGACGTTTGGTTACAACAAAATATGATCGACATGTATGAGCTCACCCCGCACTTCTACATCATCTCTTTCCTGAAGGACAAGATTGCGATCATGGTCGTCAAGGGCTGCGGGGGATGCCTCTCTTATTCCAGGTCGAAGACCCACCTTGCACTTCAGCCTAGCGTTCTGGCGGGCGACTCCGCCCTTACTTTCCTTCCACTATCCCCACCGATTCATCACGAGCGAAAGCTTGAAGAAGAGCCAGGCGCTGGGCACCGCAGAACGTGTACGAAATAGAAGACATCCTGCATCAACCATCCGGATTCGCGACCCATCCCCACTAGACGCTCAGGTCGCCTCATCGGCGCACACGGCGCCGTCGACAACTGGAACGCCGCTCCTCTCGCGTATCAGCAAGGTGGTAGGAAGTGGAGCGCTCAGAAGAAAGACGTGAGCACTGGACCCTGCGTAGACGCCCAGGACCTAGACCACCTGCCTCTGGGCTCTCACCTGCCGTCTGTCATGCTAATTGCCTCACCTCAATCCGAATCGAAGAGTGGCGTGGGGAGCTGGTTTTTTTTGCGCTGGCGGCACTGAAAACGGCGTGACGGCGGAAACTCCACCTAAATCCGTGTCACCGCTGAAACATGAAGTGGACAAGCTGCTGCTTGCTATGGGGGAGACCACCACACACCTGATTCACCCTCCCGTACAGATATGAATATGGAGCAATTTCGTAATGGTACTGAAAACATGAGTAATGGAACCGCAAGACAATTCGTTGGGCACGCACGCAACAACCAGCAATGTACTACCTTTTCTTCCCCTCCATGGCTCTACGTCCACTTAGAATGGAAGCTAAAGCAGTGATACTCCTCGGACCTTCCTTCAAATCTGAAATAGATAAAACAAATTGTCTGAATGATCAATTCCTCGATAAACAAGGTTTTTGAGTGAATGCAGATCAAACGTTGTACGAACACTATGAAATTGAAGATGGGTCTCAGAGCCACTATTGGTAATGGCAATGAAAGTGTAAGATACATTCAATGACCTCAATCTCGGACACAAAGCCAAGTGACTCATTTTCAGTATGAGAAGGCCCCCATAATCCAGCTTCCTTTTTGAGTCCCTGAGAGCCATACACACATTCGGTTTGGACTCTATCTGTTGCCTCCCGACTCTGTGGGAATAAGAATTGGGTCCCTCTTAAACGTACCCAACAAGAAGGCGAGGGTATGCTTGACAGGCTTCAGCACCTCGCGCGGCCTAATATTAGTCAGTTTTTCAGTACCGCCTTTGCCCGTGGAGGTCGAGATGTTAACGCTACCTTCGTCAGATTGGCTTGTCATCAAATGTGCAATACACCAAGGACATGCGACTCCATCACAAGGTAAAGCGGGTTCATAAGAAGGTGATTAGCAGGCAATGTGGGGTATTCCGAACCCAGAACGAGCCAGGATAGATGAACCTTGAAGTGGACAGCTTGAAGATACTCTAGAACGAGCACGCTTCCTGCTGCGATGGATATGGTTGCAATGTCAGAGGTTACTAGTTCCGATAGTAAGGTTGAGATCTATGTGACGGAAGCCAAGATTATGATATACGACTAATCCTCGAGAGGGATGCATGGTAGCCGCCGTGTCCATAACCAGGGGGACACCCGTGGCATAAGTCGTTCTGCACCGTTTCTTTCCAGATCCAACACATAAAAGCAACTCACCACAACGATCTAGCAGGCGAGACGCATCTAACAGCGTAGCATCAGACAGTCAATACACCCTTAGCTTTTCGTATTGAGTTGCGATAAGGATTGATGCAAAGTCCAACTCACTCCCTGAGTGATGGGCCGGGTTGTCATATTAAGGAACGGCACGAGCCGAAGAGGTCCAATCAGAGGCGTCATAATATCGTGTAGTCCTCCAGACTGTGTGAAGAATGGCATACGAATGTGACATGAGACGCGCATTAGCCGTTATATGAACGATGATACCTGGCTCGAAGGCTAGGCTTTACCTCATCAATCACTGGAGCCGCAACCCACAATTTCCATCGGTCTGGAGCGGTCCGTTCTTGGGCCTGCCTCGTAAGGCGAAAGCTCACTAGACAGTCGGGGTGTCGATGAATTGAACTCACTTGCCGACGCCTTTGGAGGACCTGTTCCTGAGGAAACGGCGAGGACGCTATTCTGAAGCGACAGATACTAATTGGTCCACAGATACATTTCAGCAGGACGCGCGATAAGGCCTACCAAATATACGCACATTCAGTCGAGCGCGCCGACGTCGGCTTTTGCTTGGCCCATTTAGAAGGCCCCTGTGTGACCCCAAGTCCTGCGCTGCTCGAGTGAGACTTGAGGATCGTTTGCATCAGAATCATAAGAGGCCGCGTATAATTGAGACATCTACGAACTTGAGTCGCACGGCCCAGGATTCGATGGGGACAACTAATGCGTGCAACAAGTTTCGAATAACGAGCCTCTCGACAGTTGGTACTCGATAGCAAACGGCGAAACTTTGTGGCGAAAGGGGGAGAGGCGAGGTTGTTATAAATAGCAATAAGTACCGCATCCTATTTTTAGTCCCTGCCTGCGGTGCTCCCTCGTACTCGTTGCGCTCACTCTTCGGACATTATGGTATCTCTTCTATTCACATAAGCCTGTATCGCAAAGTCTCATCTCAAAAACCCCTGGATCAGAATGACTTGAAGGGATTATCGCAACGACCTTTGTGAACTCTAGCTTATCTGATATCCTGCCTGTCAACCCTTCTTTCTCTTGGATGGCGTCAAGATTGTTGGCTTTGCATATCATCAAGCATCAGCCCGTCTTCCTACGCTTCCAGAAACAGCGGCTCTCAACATCACCTATACTCCATATATCAGCAATGCCCAGGAATTGCCGATGTTGTCGGAGCTTGAAGGAAATCCACGGGAGTACCTCATTGTGAGCTCTATCACCGACACGGATAGTAAGACGCCGCCGTGCGTATTGTTTTGAACCCGACATGCCTTTTGCGCTCACAAAAGCGTCTCACATAACCTCCGTGATCGGACAAATCGTTGATTCATGTGCGACGCTGAAAGCCGATGAATGCTGGATTTGCATTGACTGAGAACCTCGTGGCACCCGTCAGGTTTGCATCTTGCGCACACTTCATTGTGATTAGTGCAGAGTCACATTCCTACCTGTCTACCAGTGCCCCTGGCCTATCACGAATGCCACGGACCATGCAGGAGAACAATATCAGTACTGGTTGAAATTATCCAACATCTGTCCTCGAATGCACCCCTAACAAGCGCTAACAAAGTCCAGCGCGATTCGTATGTCGCAATATCGGATTCCGACTTCGATGAGCCGCCCCTGGAATGGTGCTGGCATTTCTCGTCGCCCCCTGCAAAGATTTCTGAATGCGTAGGTTGAAAGTGTGCGCCTGTTGTATATTGTTAAAAGGTCTGACTCCGTCATCGTGATGGCTTTGTTAGGCCTGCAACGGCAAAAACTAGCTGACAGAAGGAGATCTTCAGTATTTCAAAACGTGGCAAATGCACCTAGTCCATGTCGGCTCATCGCATTGTAGGGCTAAGAAATATCAGCAGTGCTCAGCTAGCGACGTTCTATGCAGTGTGCTTTCGGTGTGGCCGAATGTGAGCTGGAGACATCTTCTAGTGACATTTCGGTGGCAGAGGTTAGTGGCCGTCAACTGGAGTATTTTGTTTGCGGTGATAGTTTCCGCTGATTATATGATCTACATCGTCAGTTCCATCTGTCGAGCCGTCGTTCACTTTGGCATCACAAACCCTGCAGGACGACATCTGGGCCCTGATGAGACTGAAGAGCCGATAGGTAAACGAGAACATTAATATGAGGATTGAGGAAACAACACAACGCCAGGATTCATGGGATTAGAGCGTATTCGCAAGTGAATTCGAACTGGGTAGTTCATGATGACCGTGGAACATGTTCTGAATTTTATGATATCATGTTGGAGGGGTGCACCCACATCGGCCCGAGAGTATCTATGGAGGTATGTTGAATAGGTGCCCCACCTGGTATGAACTTGCGCACCACTTATCATGGACCAGGCACACCAATTCGAATTGGCTTGCGAATACGCTCTATTCACAGTTACGGGGACGCACAGTCGTCGGTTAGGGGCCGTGGAAGTCCGGTAGACGCCTGGTAGACGCCAAGCTTTTCTATACGTGATGCATTTTTGTGACAATTGTTTCCGGGGTACGGAAGGAAGCCTCAGAAAGCACGTTGCCGTGAAGCGTGCGGGTTGTCTACAGGGCAGTTCCATACCCTCACAATCTGCTCGCTCTCCCCAGGACATCTTGACTAACCGTATTCAGTTGATAGCATCGAGATATGTTCACCGGCCCTGATCATCAAAGTCAGAAGCAGTATGTCTCGCCCTCCCATGCACAGCGGAAGATTTCCGGAGTGGAGAATCCCAATCGCAGTCGGCGCGAAGCTTCCTCAAAGATTACTGGTAACCGCTCTTGGTATGGGAATGTTGGGGCCAAACACAATGGCTCCCGTCGTTTGGCTAGATTCCCTTACGATTTTCATCTTGTTTGAAATACGAAATGATATTCCTCGGGTTTTACCAAGACCTTTTCCCCACACGTCAAGCGATACCGTCAACTTATGAGCGACTACCTATAATGGGGCCAAACAGAAGGTGGTTGTGAAGGCGTCGGAGCAGTGACGTGCATTCTTCTGGAGACTTTATGGCGCGCAGATATAGAAGACACATTTCGACTGGGCATTCAAAGAAGGTAATTGCTGTCACGTACATCTTCTGAAGGGTAGTATTTAGGCCAACGCGGCTGCATAGAGGGGTCAAGACCTACCATTTCGCACATCGGCCATGTCTTCTTTCCACAGAACTGCATCGTCTTCTCTTGTAAACCTCTCTAGTATGCAATTTCAGGACGAGAATTCGCAGCCTCGAGATCGTCGACCATGGACCGAGGAAGAAGATGAGAAGCTTCGCGTGGCCATCGAGCAAGGTATTATTGAGCTTCCAAGTTTCATCCATATTTCATTCCCTACTAAAAATCAACTTGACTAGAGGATCCTGATTCCAACCCACCCACCCGGTGGCATGCAATAGCTCAACATATTCCCAATAGGACAAACAAGGACTGTCGAAAGCGGTGGTGGGCGCAAATGGCTACCATTGTTGCCAAAGGCAGCTGGACCAGTGACGAAGACGAGGTAGTCTCAAGGATCTGTTTCACATGGATGACATTCGACTAATCTTTATTTGTCTGACCTTCTAAGCGGTTGTTCAATGCGGTGCAGGAACTAGGTCCAAAGTGAGTCCCCGGCATCGACCATTGATCCTGTCGTACGTGCTGAAGTTCTCGTTTTCACAGATGGGCTGTAGTCGCAAGCAGAGTAAGAACTAGGAATAGCGGACGTAAGAGTATTATCCTCTCTGTATCATCAAGTAGTAATTTCCATTTCTCAGAGTGTGCAAAACGATGGAACGATGCGTTAAACCCTTCCATCGATCGTAGTGGATGGAGTCGAGAAGAGGTAATTGTCCTCCTCCCAGTTGGCCGTAGGAATTCTCGTTCACTCTTGACTCGTTAGGACGAACGTCTGTTAAAGGCTGTTGAGGAGCAAGGGCATTCATGGGCCAACATCGCTCGTACCTGCCTTCCTGGACGAACTGGACTGGCTGCCAAGAATAGGCAGGTTGTACTTCACCTTACGAGGTTTCTGTCTTGACGAGCATTGCACAGATACTACCATCGCATGCGAGGATCAGATCGACCGTCAGGTAGCCGCGGTCGCGGCGTGTCCATAACATCCTCATCTTCTAGAAGACGAACCAGGGGTGTTTCCGTCTCTTCTCGTTCTACAAGCTCTGTTACTTCGCCGAAGTCACCATCATTGACTAGCCAGTCTAGTCCTGATGGTCCTATAACTGCACCTCCAACACCAGAGTCACTTACTCACAGCGACGAAAATACATATGAAGCCGGAAACGGCACGGTGGAGAAAGATCTGATTGTTGGCACCGGCACACCCTCATCAGACCTAGCCGACCCATATTCGTTGCCTTTGACGATACCTCCATCCGCTTCTTTTAGCATGGAACATCAGATTCTCGACCTCTTCATGACTAATACGCTCGGCGAGTCACTCCATTCAGACGCCACTCCATCCTCGTCACCGTTCAGTCACGTTCCATGGACCTCTGCATCTAGCATATCCAATACACCGCCAAGTCCTTTTGGAGACCCCGAACAACTAGACCCATTTGGACCATGGCCACCATGTATTTCAGGGTCGGCAGCATTGAGTAATCCTCCTGTCCTTGATGCTATCGCCGGCCTATCTCAGCATCATGATTCAAGCATGGGTAGTAGTGTCTCACCCAACGACCTGTTGGATCTTCAGGGTTTCGACTCAAGTGCCACTCCCGAGATTGCTAACTATTTGGGAACATACTTTCAGACGGCTTCACAGCATGAATCTCCTTTTATCTCCTCTTCAATCACCGAGCTCCGAGAATATGCTACTGATGCCCAAGTGAAGATTGGAAACGTCCCCGCATATCCTGACAGAGCGAGAATCCAAGTTATGCAGCCCAACACGGACCCGTCGGATCGACGCGTTGTAGTTGCGGTGGCAATTTGCGATCGCCAAGATGTTGGGTCTACAGTGCAATCATTGTCGGAGAGTTTGTCGACGATTCTGAATCGGGGTTCATCTTCTGTCTGACGTTCTCGGGGCCAGAGCGATTAGATCATTTATTGATACGCCAAACCTTGCTGAGGTTCTAGAAATCGACGATTTAATTATGTGGCGAAGGACAACTCGCCGTTATATAGAATCTCTATGGGGAAAACAATGTAAACCTTTCAGTGCCAGATGCTATACTTATAAGTATCATGGACTGTGTTAAAATTTTGGTGTCACACGGTAATGTGCGCTGATAGCGTACGCCCATGGCACTTATCTTCTAATTTCACTCCGATTGCGCGTTCAAGCTGATGCTCTAACGGTTTCTCGATTATAGTAGGGCGGAATTACGTAGTATAATGCTCGCAGTGACTATATTGGACAATTCACCCAAGGTGCCGACGCTTGCTCTAATACAACGATGGGAAAGAGTGTGATAAGATCTCAGTGCGTACCACACGCACCTCGGGCATTACGTGATTGCTGCATCCGCATGTCGTTTGACAAGACACATCAAATTCTGTGTGAACTGGCCCCCACATGGCGGGTGAGTAGTGTCAACGCTTGGCTTTCCCAGTCTCAAGCGGTCGGGCATTTGTTCTAAACCGGGTGGGCGCAATAATCCGCCTAGTCAGTGTCTCCTGGCAGTACACAGAAATGCTAGTATGAGCCTGAGGTTGTCCGAAACGCTGAGTTTGCATTTGAAACCGAGTCATTGATTCAATACTAAGTAGTCCTGTAATCATGAAGTCGTCAATATAGGAGTACTATCATCACCAACTTAACGTCCACGGCCTGAGATTGTGTTACGCTTGGCTTTTAACCACAATTAGAAATCACCTTGCCGTTCATTCTTAATGAATCAATATCCGAGCGGATTGTTTCTTCAATATACTTAGGCAACATACCAGACACTCTGTTCCGCTATTTACTATTCCGACTGCTGCATCTGCGTGCTTTCCGTCAATCTATAACTGCAGCAGACACGGCTCGATGGGTGTAATTTGGGCCAGCAGCGCAAGACGGCGATAAAGTGTTTCACAATCTACACCTTGTGCCAAATATGTATCGCATAGTGTGAGTCCGTCTTGCCCCTCCTGCACTTTCGTCTCGGTTTGCAACTCGGTAAAGCCAACTCGGGTTACTGAGTCTGAGAACCGCGCGACCCTGGAACGACGATTGGAACAGCAATGACAGGTGATATTTGTCGGGCAGAATACACATGTTGAGGGACGGTCGTTACACAGTAGTCAGCTGAGCAGGGAGAGGAATCTCATGCCATCATGAGGTCACGAGAGGACAACAGTATAACAAGAGCAGTAGTAAAATTGAGCAGTGTGGGCAGTGCTATTTGATAGCACGTCTTGGGCACCAGACTCCCTGAGAACATCAATATGTAATGGATGAACCGGAAATGACGGTGGCAGACGTCAGGCGTAGCCACTAGTACCAATGCAAGTTCAATTGATTTGAATTTCTCGAAACACCCTAAATACACATACGTGAAGCACGCGAGACAGCTCAATTTACGTTCTGGAGTAAACCAACAATACAAAAAAGCAGAGGTCAGCCGGGAGAAGGGTGTTCACACAACAATGAAAGGCCGTGGACAAGGATGTGGTGACAATGCCGCTCTCCATACGAAGATGCCAAGCGGTTGGCAATGAATGACGTCAAATTTTGGTCACAGTCGACCCGCATCAGTATGTCGTGTGTCCTGCTGCTGTGATATATTCCCAAATAAAGGAGGCGCGCGAAGTCCGTGGTCGGATGGTAAAGATGATGGAAAAGTTACTGAAAGTCGCATTACGCGGTGGGCACGTCTGCAACAATTTTTTTTAAGGTATCTGGGGGAATACAGACTGACAAGAGACGGAAAGCCATTAGCTTTATCTAGGACTTTGGACAGGTATGCATTGTGCTCATGCTGAAATTTGCTGTCGCACCTGGGCACCATGTTCTTGGTCATGGTGCCAACATCCGCATGAACCGGATCACCGTCACTTACTTGGAAAACGATATGCCACTGAATATTGTGTAGGCGCGCAGAAGCCCGGGGGAGCGACAATGGTTTGCCACAAGCGCTGAATGCACGATGTCTGTTACCTAAGGGATGTCGAAGTGTAAGTTAATCTCTCTACCACGATCTGGCGAGACTTTGATCAAGCACGGATGTACCGTCGTCGTCGGATGACATTGTCAGTAGCATTAGATGGCATGTCCACCGCATGTTCCGAGAGATCGGACTGATCACCCACACACTCGTCTGTCCGAGTTATCTGTGAGTTCCAGAGACCATCTCACGAGCATTCTCGCATTGAAGAGCCGTTTGTGTGTACTCTTCCTATCTACTTTGAGAGAAGTGGGGCTTACGCGCATTGGGGATTTGGCAGCATTGTATCATAGGAGTTGAAGCGTTCAAGCGCTTGATTAAACTTGACGCTCACATGCGCTAGGACCGACATCGCATGCCTCGAACTTTTGAAGGACTAAAAGATACTGCTATCTGCGAGGTTGGAACCGCAATATCAAGATGATCATAGGTAGTATATCTTGTAATTATCTAGATATGCCAGCGATCGAATTAATGGCCGCTGCACTGGAACTGGCCATTGATCGAGTCCTCGAGGTAGATCACCTAGGCAAACCTCTTCCATGTTTGTTCGCTGAGAAGGCAAGAAATTCGCTCTATGACCTGATTTACAACACGACACATGCCGTTCGTCTAGTCTCCACCTAGCAAGCCTTAAGTGGTGGCTCTCGAGTCCCAACTCGTGGCTGTACTCATCTGTGCGAAGGCATCACGCAAGCTATTCCCTAGTGAGATCCAGCATTCAACTCGAGGGATTCATAACTCGTTAGCGCGCCACGAATTGGATGAGGAAGATCAATCCATGATGACCTTCCCGCATGACTTGGAGGAGCTCATGATCAAGGTACTTTCATATACTAGAATTATAGTCTCGTTGCATATATCGTGTTGGGAAGAAACAGAAGCATGACTGTCAGCAATATCTGAGAATTCAGGGCGACCAGCTCACGTGATCTCGATGTCCTGTCCCTCAATCGACAGTCATAAGCTGGCAGCAAGGTAATAAGTCGTGATTCTCGGTCGTGGGTGGTAAGAGAAAGCTGGAACATGATACTGTCGGGATGCTTTCAAGCGGATGCTAGCCAGGAAGATACACCCTGGCACAATCCACTTGTTCGTAGAACACAGATGCCCGCCATATAGACGTATGGTAATGCGGATGAATTCATTCTGACCGCTCATTTCGCCAGCTGCCTTAGCATGGCCTCCGTAACGGGAGCTTCTGTATATTTGACGAGAATGTTGTCTGCCGCGTTAAATTAGACCTCCACCAACAACAACTCACCATATCAAGGCATAAGAGACCAGCTGTGGTGCAGAGCGAGATAACAGCTGCGATGACGAGATACGGGATGTCCTATATACCGAGAGATTCACAAGACTGACCTACAGACATACGCGATGATGCTACACAGGCTTTTTAGTTTCTCTCAGCGGATTGCAGTCCTGTCACTCCAGTGAGAATTGACTTCCACTTGTTTGGTCGCCTGAACGGGTTTTGAGCGGGTTAGTCGCTGTCTGTTGAATAGACATATCCAGAGCAGGGAACAAACGATCCAAGAATTGAGTGAGGCAAATAATATCATCAACCCCTGGATTGCATGTGTCCAATCACCTTAGGCCTTGCCCTGTAACAGGCGACCAGTCGATCTCCACTCCGAGCGCAGTTTCGCTAATGATTCGCAGTGTGACCAAGGCGAGACATGCATGAGCGAAGTAAACGAGGGAGAAATTCACAAAGCGTTGTCCTCGGATTTCATTACAACTTTCGTCATCTTGGGTCATGCCTCTGCAATCTTCTTGATATCCTAGTCCGTTATCTGGCGTACCAAAAATCGCTTCACTGTCGCAATCTCAACCACCTGCAGCTTATGCATTGCTAGGTGTGCTTTCTTCCTCGGCGGGCTCTGAGGAACTAGGGTCTCTGTCGACGCAAAGTTAAACAATGCAATGAAGTAAATTCTGAATGCTTGCTTGAAGTCAACACTAGTTGTTGCTAGTGTCGTGCGTTCTATGAATTGCGACTACGAAGTAACGAACATGGGAAGGAGATCTGGAGTCTATGAATTAACCTACTGGCCGTAAAGACCCGTGCGCAGATAGACCTTCTGATCGTGAGAAGCCATTGTGCATGAGAATATCGCTGTGAATAGGCTGCACAACATCAATGAATAGCTCAACGAGGGTCTCTAAAGCAGTAAGAGACCGTCCTGTGAATTCGAAGGTTGAACTATGACACAAACGCCGACATGCTTGTATTCTCTGCGCCCAATCAAGTGTCTATAGCGTAGGCAATAAGGGTTTGCCATCATTGTGACGAGACAGGGATTTCAAGACTGAAGTATCGTTTATGAAATGAAGCGCCAGAACGCGTACATGACGAGCGTAGCATTGAAACCGTGTCCATTCTCCGAGAGACTTGTCTCAGTGAAAGACCTAGGCGGTTGAGAAAGGAAAAAGATACAATAGAGAAGAGAGTTGTGAAACTCACATAGCTATGCTACCCCATTACTGACTTCCGCAGGACTCCACGTGAACGTCAGAGGACTGAGCAGAGGACCCAGAGCATAATCACCACAAAACATTAAGCGCAGGTTCGTACTGCAAAAGCGAGCCGACCCGTGCCAGTCATGTGCAACAGGCCCCCAGGTGTCCTGACACGTGCCGATGGGCTCGACGTGTTCGCGGTTCTCGGAACACTGTATTTCCATAGTCTCCCAGGGAAACTAGATGTACCTCCTTCAACCTTCGTCAAGACTAGTACGCTACCTGGCCCACTGTCGCGAACACCTTCGTGACAATAAAAGGGGTCCTGCGACACCGAACCTCAGTGACCAGACACAGAAAATGCTATTTCTATTCTCGCAAATCTCCAAGTATGCACGATATCTGGGGTTGATGCTGTGCATATTGTAGTATAGGTAAAGCATACACCATTAGATGTATTATGTCGGTGGTGTGGAACACTACCCGCGGACGGAGGTAAGGACCATACGGTCATCAAACTCGCTGACATACGCGTCTTTTAGAAGAGAGTAATCCTTCGTTCGATTTCGCATTGGTGGGGAGAAAATCTGTGAGACTTGTAATCAACGTTCTGACTCAGATAGTTGCACGGCAGGCGACATGCAGCTCATAAGGAATACCAGTGAATTACCCCAGCAGTGCAACACTACCCCGCTCTTGGTCCGATAACTCGGAACTCAAATTGGACTCACCCGTACCTCGTTCTGAGGTTTCCTATTCGAACGAGACAATACGATCACATGAGGCAACACGAGAAAGCCTCTGAACACACATAAAGGATTCAGCATACCTTGAGCGACCCCGTACATGCAGACCGGGAATTCACTCCTAGTTTGACCATGCAAGTGTCATCATCAGCGGAGGGACGCTCGAAGAGCATCAGATCAGAGCGATAGAGATATCAGTACGTACAACCAGCACATGTTCATGACCGAACGCCGAGATTCCGACTTCTTCATTGTATCGAACACAGAATGATGCTTCGCAGCCGAGTGCAAAAGACTTAACTATCATCGCGGACTCTTCGCGAAGCCTTCAACGCACAATCAGAAATAAGAAGGCTCGGGGGAAGTCGCCCTGGCGTGTGGGTGGTCAACTGCGGGCGCTCGATGGAATCATGCAAAAATTCCGCTGAAGGGGTAGTGGGTGATAAATATCCGCTCCTACCCTTGTTGCAGTCTCCAATCCGTATATCTGATCTAGGGATTCTCAGGAAAAACAGGCTGCGAACATGGCTAGCCTGGACTAGAGGATGATAACGCATCCAGACCTAACGCTCTATGCGAATACGCAGTCTGCATTCCGATCCAATGTGTGCGCAATGAGAAGTACTCGTGCGTGACAGCCTCGTCGTAAGTCACGCGTACCGTGCTGAAAGTGTCACGCGATAGATTTCATGTGTCTCAGCCTCAACTTGGGGGTGAACTCGGACAAGTCCAAACCTAAGCCCTATATTTGGAGTACAGGCATCTTCGAAGTAGGTAACACAGACTAGCTCCGGCTTTTTTCCATATGCGGATGCATTCCGGATGTCAATTGTAGTGGGACGGTGAGTAAGCGCAGGACCAAGCCTAAGCGAAGGACTTGGGTTGAGGGATAGGTAGTTAATGATCCTGAAATGAGCGCATGTGATGACTACTCTTAAACTTTGACTTCAAGGGCGCGCGTCAGTATGCGAGGGGGCAAGATCAGGCAGAGACTATGCCTTACAGCGTGAATCGCGCGTAAAAACAAAGTCGGGGGCATGCAATGGCGGAAAAGGGTTGAGTCGATGTGACACAAGCAGACCGTCATAAATGACTTCACGTCTGATTTATCCGTATAGTACGTGTATTCTCTCCCCCCCTTCTCATGGATTGCATTGATTCAAGCCATCTTACTCCCCTTCCTAAGTACCTACTTCAATTTCCCACGCTTGCCCTTGAGACAGGAACCGTGTCACATATACTGTATAAGCATGATATACTGCATCCTGATAAATATTGGACCTCAGGTGAGTTCATGGCTGAGCGCTGAACACTCTGATGTGATGGGCAGGCTCGATGACAAGTATCGAAAGGAGATACGGATGTTCTGGAACTTGATCTCTCAATCAAGGGGAATTCTCATCAAGGGCTTCATCTCAAATACGAAGTAGCGATGCATAATCTATCTCCCCCTCTGTACGTACCCCCACTTCCAGAAGATACTATTGTGGTGTTGGCAGCAGCTATTCGCCGTCATCTTGACGATATAGATGATGGGCATGGACACGGATCCACCGATGCTGCACTGGTTGAGCCATCATGATAGGGTCGAAGCATATGACATAGTTCCGGATCCGCATTTATTGAGAACATATTTTGGGCCAAGATTCTTATTTTGACCAGATCCACCGAGTGGTCGAAGTTTCGCCATAGCTGTCGGCGGTAACCCGACGATGCTTGTCGACCGCCCTTGGAGTCAGAGCTCCAAATATCATATCGTGGTAGTAGTATTTATCAAATGGGTCGCCGAAGGCCAAAGACAAAGCCTTTACAAAAGGAGACATTTTTCGGATCACGGCTGTGCGTCTTCGCGAACTACACTTCGGAAGAGAAGAGCCGTGGACGAGCTGCGCGCAGGGTGCCGAGGGCTAGTTATCAGAGTTTGCGAAGATGGAAACCGAGTCTTTATGTGTTCCCTTTTGGATACTGCTGAGCGTGCTTCCGAGCCCGAGTATGTCCCGTTTATTCTGGTCCACGCCTGAACGACCCGGAATGTCTGGATGCCAGATGCAGGCGCACTCCAAGGACGCAGCGTGTGCATTTTGCAACCTTCTAGCACTCACTGAGGCACGGCGCGTCGTTGTGCCAAGGGCCATGCCAGTGAAGCTGGAAGGGAAGCCGGCTTCAGATGTAGACGGACCTGCACTACCGGTAATCCGTCGATAGTTGTGCCGGACTAGTGCCAAAACACCCTAACTTGAAGGTTCCATCTACATCACAGGAAGATAGGATCCCACGCAGCCTGAGAATCGAAGAGGCAGAGACAGACGTCCAGATTATGCCTAGCACAGTGTTGCCAGCCTGAGAACTCGAAGTGTGCGTACGTGTGCATTCGGAGTTGAGCTAGAACCTTCGGACCAAGGGCCGGCGAGGGGGGACGCATAGAAAGGAGAACGGTAATGGGACAAGTGAATGTCATTGTAATATTTTGCAACGCAGGCACATGCTATGACCGCTGCGCCAGCTCTCCTTCAAACACTGGACATGAGTATCCCATCCTTCTAGCCGCTGGATAACTTCACTATCCTAGAAGCAGAATGCACGACTGGGTAGTTAGCAACTGCAGATGACCTGTCGGCGATAAGTCCATGGCGAATATACATACTTTGTTTGTACGACGTGTCCTCACTCTCGGGAGCTTCATCATCCGATTAATCATCACGTCCCTAGCCAACTTTCAGCATCACCGGTATGAGCAGTATCGTAGTGCATGAGATGGTGGAGAGCTCAAATGATTGTAGAAAGGAACGTAGGACAACTACCCTCAGGCTGGGGACAACTTTCTCCCCTTTAAATTAGGATTGCAAGATGTATGGAGTGGAGCCGCCGAGCCTTTGTATAGGGCGGCTGTGGACGTCCCGCGTACTTGGTGGGCAGGGTATAGCACAAGGCTATAATGGAGAATGTGGGCAGCAAGCGTATGCGCACTGAGTATTGACATGATCGTCCCTTCTGACGCCTGTCAGCTTCGAACGAGACTTGAACTCGGGGGTGAACTGGGATCCATGCATATCCGAGACTTACGTTTATCATACGGCCCGTGCACACAACGCCCTCCAGCGCCCCACCACACTTCCCATCTACCTGTCTCCTTCTGTGTCGTTCCCAAGAACTCCCTCCATTCACTCACGCACCCACTGTATCCCAGAAATGAGTCAGTGGCAGCGTTGGCGAATGACGGGTATTACACCGACAGGCATCTAAAAACTAGTTGAGTGACGATCTTAGCTTGTGGCCAGAGCACTCCATAACTCCTGGCGCCAAAAATTTAAGCCTTCCGACGTGATAACAGCTAGCATACATTTTGTGCTTGGAATGGGCATGCTGCACGTCGTACATGATGCCATTCGTTTTAGGACCTGGACCTGACTGTGTACTGAAACCAATTCTCATGGGATCTTCAGAGACACTACGGGATCCGAGGCATGCAGGAGGATTTGTGATATGCACCTAAGCCAACATCCCGGCACAGTTAGCGCAGATGGTGGAGCATCTATACTTGTCGTGGCTAGGCGGGTCGCGCGCCTTTTCCCTCCTGAATGAGAAAAGTCCATACCAGCGCTAATAGACGAGAACATTGAAGCTACGGAGCGACAGCGTGAGAGGCCATAATGAACTCGGCTGCAGATCGTAAGAGCGGATAGGTGTGAAACAGGGTCATAACGTGGATCCGCGGTATACGAAAATTACTTGCTTATTTTAAGTACGTCGGGGGAAGAGCCAAGAGGCGCAGCATCTAACCACGTTTTGGTATAACATATTCGTTAGCAGGACTGCCTTCATTGACGGGGAAGAGGAGAGACGTGCTCGGAATTCACTTCGCGGGGACGTGACAAGCACAGTTGGTGTAGGCCGCAGTGCTTTTAATGGGCACGTGATCGCGACACGGTCAGGCTTGACCGCGTTATCGCAAGCAGTCACTTACGCTCAATCAACTACTACAACGTACAGGGCGACTGAGGTAAGACTTCATTATCTGTTGTAATATTTTGCCATTGAGTGATAGATCTAGACATCAGCGCTGTAACCCAACAGTTACACAACATTAGTAACGGCGCGACTAGTGCTATCGACGTGTGACTACGAACTCCTATATCAGTTAATATCTTCTGCCACCTGCTTTGCGCCCATCTCGTCTTTTAGTCTCCCTCTGTACATTGACCAAGTAGACCGTATGATACGTAGACATTATAAGCGCGCATTCAGAATCGTATTCCTCTTCGTTACCATGAATGATCTGCCAATCGTCAGCACCTTCGAACTTGATGCCGAACGCAATATGCGTGCTGCCCTCCGATCTCCATCCCATCCCGTCTAGTCCGGAAGCCCATTCTGCAGCTGTGCACCTCAACAGCGCGCAGTCGGTGACCCGCTTACCTTCACAGTCGTCGAAGTCGAAGTCATGTTCCATTCCGCCTCTAGGATGGTCTTCATCTGTCTTTAGCATTCGAAGGTGATATTTGGAGCCATCGGTGAAAGCCATGCCCACGGAGCCAGGGTAGTCCCAGCCATTGATCTCATACATGTTCTTTAGCGTCTTCCCGATAAGCTCTGCAGGATCGACTTCACGCCTGCCGGCCTTCTCGCGATCAAAGTGAATCCTCTCGGGAGGTGTGGAGCTAGTCAGCGACGCGGTCCTCTATCCGTCAATTTGTGAAGGGGAACATCTGGCTCAGCAACAAGTTACCATATCAAGTCTGGGAAACTAGACCTCTGTCTCATCGCTGTGATCCACAGGTGCTCCAGCGGCCTTCAATGACTCGGAGTGGCCTGAATGGAGTGAGCTCATGAAATGAAAGTATCGGTTTGAATACGAATGGTAGTTTGTCGAAAAGGTCTTGCTGAAGGCTATAGGGTCAAACCGTTTTGTACCACTTCTGGCGTCTAACCAAGCCCTCAACCCTTGTTACTATGTATGTCTGAGATGATCCTGTGCGTCATGAGATAGAAGTTGGACATGCGAGCATGACGCAGACCAGCTGATCTACGTGGTGGTCTTCCTGGTCATTACAGGACCGACAAGCACTGAATCCAACAGATGCATTCCAAAATCGGTATGATCCGCACTCAGGTATAGACATTCGATGCTGGGTGCAGTCTATCCGCTATTGACTACTCATTCTCGGCCATCAAGCGACCTTGGGACCAGGATGATCGGCGAGACGCACCATAAACAGCTGGCCACTGCTACGACACTGAAAGCAGCAGGATGCCAGCTCGTGACCGACGATACTGCCAGTGCGGTGCTAACATGAGGCCAAGGCAGAAATATCAGAGAGCAGTACACGCATATGACTACCAAAGCTGCACGTGGTATGCGATTCTAGCAAGCCCAGAGCAAACGGCATCAGGCAGGTCAAGCGCCAGAGGGGCGAGGACCACATGGGGAAAAGACAGGTAGAAAGGCTGGATGCCACAGGCCCAACCACGTTGCGCGAGCCAAGGCATACGTCTTGCATTCCTACTTGGGCAGTAGATACAGTAGTCTGAGGAAAGTCACCAAACATCCTCAAACGAAGCCCATCTGAGGCCAGTCAGTGTCCATTAGACATACACATGAGCGTTCAAGAGTTAGCAAAATTGAACCATGCAGTATGCAGCACGTACAAACGACACGAGGCGAGGTGAGGCAGTCACAGCCAGGACAGAGACGAATATGGGTGACTAGAGGTATGAAGGGCGGGGCAGAAAGGCGAGCTTCAAGATGGAGGAGAAGGTCTTGCAAAGGTTATGAAAGCGAAAGTGAGTCAGCCAGAGCCCAAACAGTATGTCCAGCACGAGCAGAACAAAAGAAGTGCAGAGAGCCAGATTGCGAGCGGTCTTGCAACACTGGAGGCCTCATCCTGAAAAAATGCGCACCGGATCACCGCCGGCGACGGAGGTATCAGCAACCAGACAGTTCACACCGCAGGGACACCTCACAAAGGTCTTCCCCAAGCTAAGAGTGTGATGCTACAAAGCGTGAGGTACTATTTCATGAGCCGACGAGGTGTCATTTGCCATAGTGCAGCACAACACCTGACAGGAAACAGCAAGTCATTTTGACCTATGAGATGACTAAGGGAGATGTCCAAGGAACGCGCACAGGATTCACGGATATTCATGCTTTGTCTCTAGCAGAAGGAGCCCTCTATGCTTGTGTAGAGACCGGCGAAGACGCCGACTAGCTAAGACGTCCACAACCACGGATGGAGGCCTGCGATGTCGGTCGAGGTACCCTAGCCGTTTTGCAGACACCTGACATGTGTGCTGCCTCTTTGGGGAGAAAAGAGACGTTGGGAGGCACACAAAAGGAGAAATATGCGAAGAAGGTAATTGAAAAAAGATGGGCCTGATCCGAGGGGAAACTACAGTAGGTTTTATATGATGGATGTAGTAGAGAAATTACGGGGTCTACGGTAGCCCACGTACCTCACGCGAAGCAAACGGTGAAGACTCCATCAAGTTCTTGATTAGGGTGTGCTAGAGAAGAAACAGATTATACGCGGTGCTCCTCCACTCACCTTCTAGCACAATTGGGTCCGTCACCTTCTGGTTCGTCAGCATTCGAGAGCGGTTTTCGCTTGCCTCATGGCGGTGTCTTGGTGCCAACAAAGTCGCCTTATTCAAGACATAGCAGCCACCAAATGTTGGATTGATACGACGTGGAAAAAGCTATTCGGGACCGAGATGTCACGTCAGTCTGCGTCGACTCTTAATCTTCAAAGACGATATCACCCTGGGCACGAAATACAAATTCTGTGAATATTCACGTCTAAAATAACCTCAGACTACCTGGGTCCTGAAGAGTCTTTTCATAATACTGTACTGCAAGAAATGTGACAGTGAGGTCTGACAGTAAGTATTCATACCTTATTTGAGGAAGCAGTGAGTCTCTGTCGACGTCCAAATGCCTTGGCGCTCGGTCAAGACAGGGTCCGCCTTGTGGCTGACTAAGGGGCGGGCCGACGGATGCTTCTTTTCCCACGTGCTCCCGACGTTGCCGATGAATACTTCTTCGCCACGTGCATTCGATCGTGTTCATATCAACTCTCAGCTCCTTTCTCGCTTTAGCAGGCCTCATGTAGAGCGAAAATTCCCAAGGTCAGATATGTTTTTTTTTACTGGACACATATCATGACATTGACTTTATATGTGCTCATGAAGGCGATTGAGCAAGCTGTTCCAGACTGGGCATGCAGTATCGTGACTTGTGGTCACCCCTCTTACAGGACCCAGTTCCGGTCGAGCACCGGCTAACGGCTACTCCAAATGCCTGTTCAACCTGGAGCTCACCATCGGGCGAGCACTGCACGACGGCTACTCGGGAGATGATGTGCCGTTCTACCTCGTCACTGTAAGACATATAAAACCAGTAGATGGACTAGGGGTGTCCCCGTCCATTCCAGCCTGATCAAGTGCCACTTTCCTTCATCATGTCTAACGGGAAGACGAGAATCGCTGCGGGCGAAAATACCGGCGACGAAAAGGGACTGTAAGTCAACTCGGAGCTGCATCATATCATTCCTTCTCATAACTCTTCTTGCATAGGAACCGCATCACTTCCCGCACTCACAGTGGCTGGGAAGATCTCGCGTATCCAAACGTTACAGTTTCCGAGGACCCAAATGCGAAGGTCGATGAGTACTTAGCCGAGTCGCAAGCCGGCTACATTCCGGAGCACATCACGTCCCCCGCGGACATTTCCCGTCTTTCCTCGCGCACAGAAACAGCCCCTTCCGCCACTGATCTTGAGAAGGGTGCTGTCGATGTTAAGCTCGTCACGTTCTTTATTGATGACCCTGAAAACCCTAAGAACTGGTCAAAGGGGTTCAAATGGTACTGCACGATGGTTGTCGCCCTTCTCTGCTTTGCGGTGGCGTTTTCATCTGCCGTCGTCACCGGCGACCTAGCGGGCCCGGCTGAGGAGTTCCACGTCTCAACCGAGGTGGCTATCTTGACGGTGTCGCTGTTCGTTATGGGATTCGGCATCGGGCCGATGGTGTTCGCTCCCATGAGCGAGCTGTTCGGGCGGAAGGTCGTGTACATCATCACGTTTGGCATTTCTATTATTTTTATTATTCCGTGCGCTGTGGCAAAAAACATTGGCACGCTCTTGGTGTGTAGAGCGATCGACGGTATCGCTTTCAGCGCGCCGATGACCCTTGTGGGAGGGACGCTGGCAGACATGTGGAAGAATGAAGAGCGAGGGACGGCGATGGCTGCATTCAGCGCCGCTCCTTTTCTCGGGCCTGCTCTCGGTAAGATTGAATTTTAGCCATAGGGAACGTTTACTTACTGGCCACCAGGCCCCATCGTTGGCGGGTTCGTGGGCGAGACGGTCGGCTGGCGGTGGATATACTGGGTTATGCTCATTTTTTGCGGTGTATGCTACATTCTCATGGTCTTTACCATTCCCGAGACGTTTGCACCTACCATATTGCGCCACCGAGCGGCCAGACTCCGCAAGGAGAAGAACGACCCGACTTATCTGACCGAGCAAGAGCTGCATCCGCGGCCGCTGCGCGAGATGATGAAGATCTCGCTGCTCCGGCCGTTCCAGCTGCTGTGCCAGGAGCTGATTGTCATGCTGATTTCCCTCTACATGAGCGTCATCTACGGCCTGCTTTACATGTTCTTCTTCGCGTACGTCGCACCACCAGCTTACCGCCGGAATGGCCCCGCTGACGTCTGATTTCACAGCTATCCTGTCGTCTTCCAAGAAGGCAAGGGCTTCTCGGACGGTATCACGGGCCTCATGTTCATCCCCATCGCCGTGGGCGTCGTCGTGGGTGCGCTGGCGGGGCCGCTCGTGAACCGGCACTACCTCTACCTCCACAAGAAGCACGGGGGGCACCCGCCGCCCGAGACGCGGCTCATCCCGATGATGGTCGCGTGCTGGTGCATCCCCATCGGGCTGTTCATCTTTGCGTGGACGTCGTACCCGACGATCTCGTGGGTCGGGCCGTGCCTCGCGGGCTTCCCCGTCGGGCTCGGCTGCATCGTGCTGTACAACGCGGCGAACAACTACCTCGTCGACTCGTACCAGCACTTTGCCGCGTCCGCGCTCGCGGCGAAGACGTTCGTGCGGAGCTTCTACGGCGCGGGGTGCTGCCTTTTCATCATACAGATGTACCACCGCCTCGGTAAGGGCTTGTTTCCCGGGTTGAGGCTCCACGGCAAACAAGGATATCGGACTGACATGCATTTTCACAGGGAACCAGTGGGCAGGCACTCTGCTGGCGTTCATCGGACTCGCGTGCTGTGCCATTCCTTACATTTTCTACTACAAGGGAGAAGTAATCAGGAGGAGCTCCAAGTATGCATACGCGGGCGACGACTAGAAGGCTGCTAATTGAGACTAGAGGGAGAGGGAGATCTGCAGCTTGTTGAGATATACAAGATACACGCGCACTAATTCTAGAATAATAGCATTCGTTATCACGAATGAGATACTGCTAGAAATCGTAGACATGAATAAATCATGCACTTGTCAAGATGTCTGGCGCGTTCTGGCAGACATCGAATTTTGAAGCTGAGCAACACGAGCCGCATCGCATCTCTATCGCTCTTCACTCTCCTAAATAACTTCGTGCCATGCCACCGAGGTCTCACCAATCACATGGACTACGGAGCGGGCATTGTCTGTTCTATGTTGCTGCGGCGGTCGGATACAACGGACTTGGAGGTATTAGGTGAACAAAACAATAGAAGATGACATTGCGCGCAAGCGATTTATGTACCACCGCGCGACATAAGAAATGTCACCTGAACAGAGGCTCTGCATTGCGTTGTCTGCCGAGAATGTTGGTACGTAAGGCAAGCACGCACGATGCGTCCAAGATTCTGATCCTGCCACACAGAAACTGGCCATTTTCCCGCTCTTTCTTTGCTCGTGAGGCCGTGCCCAAGCTCCGGACACGTCCCACGCTGATCTACGACCATAAGCGCGCACGCCTGAAGCGCCAGCTGGCTGCCCCGGGGAAGCGACGACCGCATCATCTGACCTGCGCCGTTGTCGAGCAGCGTTGCATCAGCTGCGGTCTGCTGCCAACAGCGCGTTCACGAGGCTCGTATCACGCGTGCAGGGCATGCATGGACCCACCCCACAATCAACTGATTCTATCGCTACTGCTGCTGTGTATGTCCACCTGGGGCCTCCCAGTCCCCTGCACTCTCGCCTCCCTGGCCCTTCCCAGCACGCGCCCGCGAAGGCCGCTGCTTCTCGGGTGGCTTCCGAGGGTGCATTTATAGCCCGAGCAGCAGTTAGCGGGGGCCCTGTCCTGGTCTGTCGCCGTCGTTGACTGCGGACATCGCCTATTGCGCTGTGCTCGCTGTTCAGCCACATTGTCGGTGGAGCGTCTGCCTAGGAGAGTCCCGCGCGGCCGAGCCTCGATCGAAACACGCGGAACGATCGGAGCCTGTTGCGTCCCCTCGAGTACTTTTTTTTTTCGGGGTGCTTGCTCCCCAGCCCTCGCTCCCAACGTCCCTTGTCCGCACGTTCCTCGTCAACAACCCTCAACTCGCCGACTCTCGTCTCTCTTCACGACAACCATCTGCCCCGCTCTCTTGAGCTACACCACTGTTCCCGCTCGAACCGACCTTCGCTCGCCCATCTTCAACTCCAATTCGAATACGCACACCCAACATGCTCTCTACGCTTCTAACGACCTCGCACCCGCGGTGGCTCCTCCTCTCCCTCTTCCTCGTCCTCTGGAGCTGGCGTCCGAGCCTCAGTGCCCGCAAAGCGTTCGGCCTCGGCGTCGAGGCACAAACCTCCGGCCTGAACCGCTGTGCCGCCGTCTGTGTTGCGCAGCAAGTGCAGGAGGTCGGATGCACCGACATGTGAGCCTCGTTGTTCTCCCCGCTCATAGTAGCACCCACTGACAACGCCCGACCGTCCCCCCTCTCGCCTCCACCTTCCCGCCCTGCGCGCACACCATCCCGACTGCACCCGGCGCGCTCTCCCCCGCCCTAGGAACCTCCAATGCGCATGCGCCGTCTCCTCCTTCCTCTCCGCCGCGCAGGGGTGCATGAACGCCGACTGCTCGGCCGCGGACGAGCAGTCCGGCATGCAGGTGCTGCAGGGCGTGTGTGCGGGTGCAGGTAAGCGCGCATTCCGTGAGTGTTGGCGTCTTGCGCGGAGATGTCGCGGTCTTGGGCCTCGGGCTGGGGTTTTGGATGGGATTCCATTGCGGGACGTGCGGCGTCGCCGCGGGGGCCGGATGCGGTGTGCTGATTCGGTTTCCTCTATCAGCGCTGCGCCCCGTCCCTCTCCCCGCGTCTGCGAGTGGAGTGGAGGGGCACTCACATCGCGGTGGATGTACTCGATTACCAATGCATCGCTGGGCTGCGACAGCCCTGCGTGCGCCACGCGGAGCGTGGGCTGCCGCATGTTACCTGCAAGCTTCGCGCCGGTTGCAGTTGCAAATGCGACGCTGCAGTGGGCGAAGCTTGCAGGCTGCGTGGTTATCTCTGCATGTGCTCGTGAGGGACACGGTGCTGGCCGTCATTCACCCACGTGCAGCGCTGCACATGGCAGAAACCGCATGCGCTGCTACGTGCCTCTCAGACCGCAGCAGTAACCACCGCCCTTCGCCCCTTCGTCCGCATCTCGTGTGCGTGTGCAAGCAAAGTACTGACGTCTCCTCTACTCCAGTCACGTCGTCCTCATCGGCGAGCGGGTCTTCATCTGCATCGTCATCTGCGTCCTCATCGCTCCCGTCCTCCGCGTCCTCCGCGTCGACGACGTCCGGCGGCGCGAGCTCGAGCGCAGACACCTCGTCCGGTACGTCGGCTGTGTCCGCTCTGGCCGACCCTCACGCACGCTGACCTTGTTCCGCCATGTCGCGCAGACCAGCCCTCGGCAAGCGTGTCCCCGCCCGTCACTAGCAGCGCGGCGAGCGGGAGCGACAGCAGCAGCGCGTCGGCGCCCGCATCGTCCGACCCGACCGTTTCAGTCACCACCATCACGCCGGGGTCGTCCTCCGACGGCACATCGTCCTCCGCGGCGGGCGCGCCATCGTCATCGTCGGCGCCCGCGTCCCCCGCGTCGTCGCCGAGCGTGAGCAGCGCAAGCTCGACGGCGGGCTCCGCATCGAGCTCTGCGGGGGCGTCGAGCTCTGGCTCGGGGACGAGCTCGGGCGTGTCGACGTCTGCGCCGGCATCGCGGACGCCGTCGGCGACATCGCGCTCGACGTCGTTTGTGACCGTGTCCATGACGAGCACGTCGGGGGCGGGGCGGGGCGCCGTGGCGGGAGGGGCGCTCGCGTTTGCTGTGGCGGTGGCAGGTGCCATCGCTGCGGGCGGTGTGTAAATGAGGGACTCGGTGCTCGCTTTGTGGACGAGATGACAGGATTGGTACTTGTAGGAGTCGGAAGTGGCTGTAATGTAGTGTAATGTACTGCCTATGCTAGCTGGTCGAGAGTCACGACATTGGACGTCATGTCTAGCTGTGCCTGGGTGTGACAGGCCATCACAGGGCGCGATGGCGCTGGCGTAATATAACCGGATCCATCGAGATGGCTACGATTCATTCGCGTGCCGGCCGCGGCAGAGGAGGGAATGTAGCCATCTGGGGCATGGCGGCTCCGGCGGGCTGGGTCGAGGGCCATTCCCGGATCTGCGAGCATCGGCGGCGGAAGTACATGGGCCCCGGCACGCATAGAAGACCGGCCTGGCGCACACACGGCGGGCACAGTGCAGGCGTACGTCCTGGCAGTGTGCGGTGTGCGGTGGCTTCGAGGGGGGCTCTGGATCGCGTCTGCAGTGCTCGTGTCGCCTGGCGTGCGGATGCCAACGCAGAGGCAGCTGCCAGGCCAGACAGGCGTGACACCCTGACAGCGGGCGCGGGACCGTGACCGTGACCGCGATGGGAGAACAAGGGCGGCTGAGCAAGCAACCGACGCTTGCCTTCCACAACGCTCTGGCTACCATCCGACGCCTCTCTTCCTCCCTCCCTCGTCCGTCGTCGTCGTCGTCGCCCTCCTCTCGCCCCCAGCTGCCCCTCCATCCCGTCCCCCGCAGCGCCCACAACCTACCCCCGCGGCCTCGACCGTCCCCGCATCTCCTTGCCTACCATCACCCGTCTAGATTACCCGTGCTACCTCCACACTCCCGCCCCGCCCGATTCGCCCACACCCCCCGCCGCCAGCCATGGGCAACTGCGTCAGTGCTCAGGACAGGGAGGCCCTCCAGCGTTCGCACGAAATCGACAAGCAGATCGAGGAGGACTCGCGCAAGTTCAAGAAGGAGTGCAAGATCCTCCTGCTAGGTGCGTCCCTCCCCGTCTCTCCCAGCCGACACTCCCATTCAACCCCATCCTGGTGCTCTCCCGCGATCCCCGTGTACCAGGCTCGGGCGAGTCGGGCAAGAGCACGATCGTCAAGCAGATGAAGATCATCCACCAGAACGGCTACACCCAGCCCGAGCTCATGACCTACCGCACCACCATCTTCCGCAACCTCCTCGAGAGCGCGCACAACATCATCCTCGCCATGCGCAAGCTCGGCATGGACTGCGCCCACCCCGACAACCGCGCCCGCACAGAGCGCATCCTCGACTACGACGTCCGCGCAGACTCCGGCTACTACTTTGACGAGGACATGGCCCGCGCCATCTACGAGCTCTGGCAGGACCCCGTCATCCCCACCATCATGGACCACAGCAGCGAGTTCTACCTCATGGACAGCGCGAGCTAGTGCGTGCCCCCCCCCCCTCCGCGCCACCCGCTCCGTCCGTCGCTCACCGTGTTCCCCGCAGCTTCTTCACCGAGGCGCTGAGGATCGGCAAGCCCGACTACGTGCCGACCGAGACGGACGTGCTGCGCGCACGCCAGAAGAGCACCGGCATCACCGAGACGCGCTTCGCGCTCGGGCCCCTCTCGTACGTCCCCTCCCGCACCGTGTCCGCACCCGCGCGCTGGCGGCTCACGTCCGCCCGCGCGTCTAGAATACACATGTTCGACGTCGGCGGGCAGCGCTCCGAGCGCAAGAAGTGGATCCATTGCTTCGAGAGCGTCACGAGCATCATCTTCTGCACCGCGCTGAGCGAGTACGACCAGGTGCTCCTCGAGGAGCGCAACCAAGTGCGTCCGGCCCCTCTCTGCCTTGCCTTATAAACAAACCGGCTGACGTGGCGCGCAGAACCGCATGGCGGAGAGCCTCGTGCTGTTCGACAGCGTGATCAACTCGCGGTGGTTCCTCCGCACGTCGATCATCCTCTTCCTGAACAAGATCGACGTGTTCAAGAGCAAGCTCCCCAAGGTGCGGCTGCGTCCGCGCTCAATCCCTCCAGGACGTTCTGCCCTCGTTATGCTCACGCGGCCCGTCTGTAGGTGCCACTGGAGAAATACTTCCCAGAGTACACGGGCGGTTCGGACATCAACAAGGCGGCGAAGTATATCCTGTGGCGGTTTATGCAGGCGAATCGCGCGAGGCTGAGTGTATATCCACAGTGCGTACCTTCTTTGTGTTCATGTTCTCTCGTACTTGCCCCTATTGCCCCCTTCATCTCTGGATATCCTTTCTGCTTCCCTTTTCTTTCTCGAGCGATATACTGATGACCCCTGGTCAGTCTGACGCAGGCGACAGATACGGGTAATATACGATTGGTGTTTGCGGCGGTGAAGGAGACGATTCTACAGAATGCGCTGAAGGACTCGGGGATCTTGTAGCCCGGGAAATTGGTTTCGTACATAGGGTATCATCGCATCGTCGGTGAGTTTCGTCTGCTTTCTACGCACCCCGCCCGCCTGCGCACGCTGTGCCCATGACACAAAGTCGGCAAACTGACGTGCTGCGCGTAGGGTCCACTGCAGTTTTTTTTTCCTTCTCTCTTCATTTCACTCCATGTATGCATGCACATCATCGCCATTATCTTCGCATCCTATCACATCGTCTCGCCTCGCCCGCTCATCGCTATCGTACTCTGCTCGTATCTGTCTACGCCCCTCAATACCTCGCCTGTTCTACCATTTTCACCTCGCCGGCGCCCCCTCCCTCTGACTCGTCCTATAATCTCTCACGTCTCGGCCTCGCCCGCTGCGCAGGATAGGCGCTCATGTGACGTCCAACGTCCCACGAGCGACGGCCGTGTGTGTCCGCCACCTTACCGCCGCCTGACCGCAGTCTCTCGGAGCCGTTTCCGTTCGTCGGGGGATACGTACGTGGCTACTGCCGTGGGACACGAGCCACACGCCGGCTAATAGCGCCGTCGCTGCCTCCAATCCGCCGGCCCGCAGCCAACAGCTCGCTTCCCGCCCGCGTCCGCTTCGCTGCGGCGGCGGTGATCGTCGTGCACGCTTTTTCTGCAGGGCCGGCTTCGCTTCTAGCAGCACCGGCCTTCTCGCGACGCCCGTTGCTGCCTGTGCTCCGGAGCGGCGTGTACCCGTCATTCCCGCGCGTGCCCGTATCACAGCCTCGACGATGCACCGCGTCTCGGATCTCCTGTGCCGCCGCGGGTCCTCGCCACCTGCGCCATCCGTCCTCTCCCTCCCTCCCACAACGACCACACATGAACTCTACACGTCCTTCCTTCTCTGTGCATATTACCAGTCTCGCTACTTCCGCTCGTCCTCTCGCGTTCCGCGGCCCCGGTGGGGTGGCGGGCAGGCCCACCGCGCACCCGTGCAGCCGAGTCCGCGCCTGGCCGACTGTGGGGGCCTCGGGGCGGGGGCTTATCTGTACTTGTCTTTTGCTGTCTGTACATATCGCCAGCGTACGCGCCGCCACGCCTAATCCCCGTCTGCCTGCGGGCCCTCCGTTCCCTGTTCCATATTCGCCGCTCTGCGGCTGCGGCTATCCCTCCCCCCCTCCCTCCCGCGTACATACGTACATACGTGCATACGTCGCCTCTGTCACGTTTCTTACTCCTGGATTTTTTTCTTTCTTTTTTTTTTTTTTTACTTTCTCCTTTCGCGCGGGGCCGTGGAGTCTGGCCTGGAAGCACAGTGTAATTTTTTACTCTAGTAGGATGCGCGGACCTGAGTCAATCCCATGGACGTGGTTGCAATGGACGTCGTTTTCCCGCGGGGACTGGGTCCGGTGGCACGTCGGCGGCGGGGGAGCCTTTGCGACGCCCGTCAGCCTTTTTTTTTTCTTCGATCTCGAAAATTTGCACAAGGTGGGTTGAGTGTGCATGGCGGATAAGTAAGTAAGTAAGTAAGTAAGTATGGAATGAAAATCTCGCCCGTCGGATGTCTCGACTCTCGCTGTTGCGTCCGGCGCCGTCGCGGCTGACTCCCGTTGGCGCTCGGCGCTCGGCGCCGTCCATCCGCGACGCGGTCAGGTGACGGGACGAGGACCTCGTGCGCCTTTCGGACCTACCGTTACGTGCGCCCCGCTGCCAATACTACGCGGCGACTCCGGCGAAGGGGGACCGTACGTGGCCGTACGCGCCATGCGACCGCGGATCTCCTTAAAACGACGAGTCTGGCGAGGTCGCGGCACGATTGGTGTTGCGATGACCTGGGACCACGACGCGGGGACGTCGTTTTCGGTTTTGCTTGGATGAAGCCAGCGTGAGGTCTCGAGGGCGGGGCAACAGAGGTGGTGGTTTCCGGCTTCCAGCTAGGACGTCCCAGCCCGGTCTCTGCAAACCCCCCCCATGCGATGCGATGCGATGCGCTCGTCGCGCCATGAGTCGCCAGTAAACATGGCGCAAGAAAAAGAAGGAAGCGCGTTCTCCGAAAGAGCGTCCTCCGCCAGCGCTGGGACGGCCTGGGCCTTGCGTTTCCGAGTCCGCACAGGCCCGAGTCGAGCATCATTAATCATTTGTTTTTTCTCGGGCGCGCGTGTGGTGGGCGTTTGGCGGAGACCGGTGAAGTTCTCCGCTCGGAGAGGGCGAGGTCCGTTTGGAAGTGATCGATGGATCGCGAGTGCGCTGGGGCGTTTGTGCACATCCCAGATCGTTTGGCCCGTGAGCGTGACCATCACACCGTACCGTACCGTACTTACTTACTTATGGTGTTGCAAGGGTCCCGGTCATCCCAAGGTGCCCCGGACCATCGATCATCGGTCGTCGGCGGGGGCTCAATCGGTCCTGTGCGTACTCCGCCCACCCCTCTCGGGCTAGCGTCACGAATCCACATCTCACAAACTTCCACAGCGACATCGGCGCGGCGGTGGCAATACCGCGACGACGCACAAGCCACCACCGCGCGCCAATGTCAGCGCGCTCAATGGAATCTGCAGGCTCTTCGTTGCGAAGCCGGACCACGGCGACGTCGCACAGGCATGCACGGATGCGCTTTTTTTTTAATTTTTACTTTTGAAATGCCGAATATCCGGGACCATCAACAGTCGCTTCCGTTGATGCAAAGAAGGGCTGGGGCCAATCACGCAGAGCCCGAGTGCGATTACGAGTTGACATGCACCGGTGGTAATCAAAGCTTTATTTTATTTTTTCACAACGCCCCAAGAACATCACAGATAACAGTCACCGAGGCCCATCGTGTACATACATTCGCATCCAGAAAAAAAGCGTCCAACAAGCGTACAATCCATGTACGGAGCCAGTCCTCTTCGCATACACAGAATCACCCAGAAAGAGCCGGTCCCAACGTGCTGACCACAAAACCCAAAACTCCATGCTGCATCTAGAGGACAAGGCCGGCCCCTGCAACCACGCCCAGGAGGGCCACAGCGGCGCCCGCAAGGCCGCCATTTCCGACGCGTCCCGCCGCCCTGAAGCCTACCCCGGCATTAGCGCTCGTAGTGGGGCTCGCGCTCGTGCTCGTGCTGCCCGTCGAGTGAGCGGGGCTCGTCGGCGACGAGGCTGCGGAGCCGGAGCCCGAGGTGGAGCCGGCATGCCCACTGGGGTCGGCGTAGATGGAGGAGAGGTAGCTCGAGTAAGAGGAGGCCGCGGAGGAGAGGGCGGAAGAAAGGGAGGAGTAGTGGGAGACGACGCTGGACGCGGCGGAGGTTCCGCCAGACGCGATGCTCGCTGGAGAAACGAAGGTGCATGTGAGTTCGGGGCAAATAGAAGTTGACGGCCACGCGCGGGTCATGCGGCGGTGATCGGGTGTTCGAGGCCGGGCAAGGGACGGTCAGGACGGGCAGGACGTACCGGCGGCGCATTCCTGCTGCTGGAGGACATCGGCGCTCTGCTGCTCTGCGGTGGTGCAGTTGCTCTGGAGGCACGACCGCGCCGCACTCTGGAACGCGGATGACGTGCAGACGCAGCTCAGGTCTTCACTGCAAGGAAGCGCGTGGCGGCGGCGTTAATGCGCGCCTGAAGGGACTCGGTGGGGGGACGCACAAGCTCGAACAGCCTCCTGATGAGGCAGCCTGGGTGACACAATTGAGGATGCACGGGGTAATGCCCGCAGGAGCGCCTGAGGGGAGCACGATACTGGACGAGCTGCTCTGGGCGCTCACATCCCGCACGAAGGCGACTGCCGCAAGGGCGACGCAAGCAAGGCGGAGGGTAGAGAGCATGACTTTTCGTGCGCTGTTCGTATGGGTCTTGGAGGACGTTAAACGGGGACGGAGAAAAAGACGAAGGTGGGCCGAGGAGAAGTCGAGGGATTATATAGGAGCCCCATGGACGTATAGCAGCTGGATCGAGACCTTTCAATTTCATCACCTGCTAGTCCACTTCAATTTCACGTCAATTCTGTACGTTCAACGTCACGCGTCAGTCACGCGCTGAATGGTCTTTTCCCGTCAAACAAACTACACGCCGTCGAATCTGGGACCAAACTGGGAACCTTTTCCATCCCAGACGAACAATATCCTTGACTCTACGCATCCAAAACGTTCAATCAACGCTCCGGGAACAGTCACTGATGTCACACACTCTGGATGCTGTGCGGCAGCTGAGGTAAACTGCAGAAGATCAGCGTGCAGCGGACATACAGAGGCGAAATGGGCTTCCAGGACTTTGTATCACTGCGCCCAGGCTGTGTGAAGCCACCATCGTGCCTGTCATCGCAGCAGTTTGTCATCGCACCAACCACGAACACACCAGTAAGCACGCTCTTCATCTGACATCGTGAACCGCGCCCGGCTGCGGACGTATGAAATGCATCCTGAACCCTCTTCCCATCTGCCGTCACCGCCAGCTTCTTATCTTCCAGCAATGATCATGGCAACGATCAACTCGTGTGATATCTCAACTGCACGGTTTGGGCCAAGGTTATGGCGGCATACGAGCATTTCTGTCTCGAGATACAATTACAGTCTCAGGTCGTTCTGTGTCTGTGCAACGACGCATTGTCCTTCATCTTTCTTCTCTATTGTCTCTCCCCTCAGTCGTCGCGTGGCAGGCCAGGCCAGCCCGACGCGAAAGGCGGCGGGGGGTAGGGCGGCCAAGTGTAGTAAGGGGTGGCAGTGGGGGCGGCGCAGATAACGTCAGTGACCGTCCAGTACGCCGTGACCCAATCAGTGTACGTGGACGTCACCGTGACGTTCGCTGCAACGCACAGCACGGGTCAGCCGCCGGACCGCGCTGGGAAGAAGGGGAATAGAACGCGGGACCAACGTACGAGCTTGGGCGTAGGCGCCGTGCGCGGCGGCAAGCGCGACTGCGGCGAGCGAGAGCACTTTGCTGAAGCCGAGCATCGTGCCGGGGTGATTGGGTTGTGTCGCGAAGGCGAGGATGCTCTGGGTCTGCGCAGGCGGACGAGCGGGGGAGATGATGTCCTGACGTCCCCTCCCCTCCTTATATTCTCGGGCGCGACTCCAACCCACGTACGCTCCCCACTTATTCCCGCCTGGACTGACGAACATGCGGCGTACAGCGATGGCCATTCTCTACGATCAGGGTGGTACGAAGTTGGAGCTATCCTCCCCGCCAGCTATTCTCGTCGATAAAGTCCTCGTGGAGACTGCGGGATTGACACAGTCTGTGGCGCTATATCACATTTGCCATCCCCACGCGGAAGGCTATACAGCAGCCGGTCGCATGTATTTGTGCGCTCGAATGTCCCCCGACGTTGGTGTGGGTCTGCGTGTCATCTGGTTCCGCCATCCGCTTCCGCCCAGAAGTCTCCATTCTCATTCTCATCGGCTAGTTACTTCGATAGCCTTCGCGAGGGCTTCGAGTTTTTCCATTGTTCCGGGAAGCTGGTGACGTCTTGGATCATTCGGATGTCAGACACAGCCCTGCGCAGTACGCAAACAGGCGGTACTACAACTTTCTGGTCCCATCCTTGGACAACGTGTGTGCACAACAGAAGCACAGCATCAAGGGAAGTCACGAATCGAACCACTTGATAATATGGTTTATGGAAAAGGTCGAATAGACTACAAATACACTCAACGAGATACGCCACACACTAATTGTGACCGCTACAGGTGTCGCATTGCGTTGAGTAGAAAAACACGTGTCTGTTCCCTTTCCCTGCCACAACACCACTAGATACCAATGTGTATGAAGGTCGCCCAGCGACCCGGGTGAGCTCCCTTTCTCCCAAGTTCGCGGACAGCAGCGTCGAGCGCGAAGGGAATCCGCGTTCGGATCGAGATCGCTACCCCTAAACAGCTCGGGATATACGTGCTGGGCCACTTCCGGACCATCGGCATCGCCCATCCATAGACCTTTCCAACGAGCGGTTCATGACCCGAGACTGAAAGGGGCTTTACCAGAGTGTCCCTATCCACGCTCCGGAATCCGGTGAAGAGCGTCGCAGCCGCGAGATGCACGGTTTCGTCGGGCTGCTCTTGAGCTTGGTCGCCGGCGGCAGACACGCAACCGCTGAGGAAAACCAGCAGCGCATCTGGCGTCTTTGTCTGCATGAGCTCCTGCACGGACAGCTTCCTGTCTCGGAGGAAAAAATCCACTGTTCAAGGGATCGTCGAGATCTCGGTGAGCATGAGAAGCCAAGTGAAGGATTGTGGCATCGGGAAGGTTGCCCAATACTTGGTCGACCTGAGGATAGGTACACGGTGAAACTCTAGTAGTGCCACGCTCCTTCTATGGGGTCGTCAGACACGAATGTCTTGGGCCTGCAAAAGTTGAATCAAAAGTCAAAAGTTCCACGTCATAATTCACCATTGTTAACGTCGCTGGTCCACCGATTGAAGTCAGATACCAGTGCTTATTTAATTCAATGACTCGATCGCAATTCTAAAAACCAGTAATACAACAAGGTACATCCCCAGAGCAAAATCACAAAGCCGTATACAAAATTTTCATTCAATATCATCAAGAGCGCCTTCGATGAGCTTTTTGAAGTCCCTCGCGAGTCCACGAGCCCGGTCCCTCTCGCTCAACACCACCTCCAATCGTTTCTTCATGTCGACCATAGCGCCGTCCTCGTCCTCCGCGCATTCTGCGACATATTTGGGATCTGCAGCCTCTTGGTCCCTTTTTGCATCATCAGTTTGCAATACCCCATGATGAGTACCAGAACGAGGCAAGGTACGTGCGCGTTTCAGCTCGCGTTCGAGCTCGGAGATGCGTTGACGGGCGGAGTGGAGCTCGCGATTAGAAGTGGCAAGATCAGAGGGCAGTACTAGACCTTGAAATTCGGTGGATGTAGACGGTACGATCATTGGTGCACGCGCGGGACCCTTCCTAACTTTCACAGGCGCTGGAGAGTGCGCCTCGTCCGGATCATTCAAACCTATTTTTTCAGGAGGCGAAAAACCGTCGGAACCTATCCGAAAAAGACGCGTCGGTATCGATCGGTGTCTGTTCATAAACAATGACGCCTCACCTGTAGAGTAGTTGCTGTCTGAATCGCTCTGCGAGACTCTCCGCTGCATCTCATTGATGTTGTCGGCCGGCGAAAAATGCCGCTCATCTTCAATGGTAGATCAGTCGATATATATCATGTACTTAGCTTGACACATATCAATTACTTACGAGGATACGAAACCATGCCTTCGGTCATTTGACGCTCCATGCGATGTGGTGATTGTCGAATGTCTTTATATTCTTCCACAATGGGAAGCGCACCATCCATGGTCTTGAACGTTCTCCGGTACTTATTGTTATGCTCATAGCTTTCGTCAGGAGGATTAATCCGGGATAAGAGGCTGGACCCTGTGTCACCGGATTCGCTGCTCGTTGTCGAAACATACGTGCTGGAGGACTCCTGCGGTGAGACGGACGCCGAGTAAGGCCGACCAGACGATACAGGCTTGTCGAATCGCATTTGCACATGCCCGGTGCCCGCCAGTTGGCTGGGCACATCATGCTCATGACTATCTTCTTCATGCGCAATGGGGCGACGGTCCAAAGGGTCCACAGGCAACGATAGCTGGCGAAACTTCTCCAAATCTCCACGCTTTTGCAGGTGCGAATCGCCTCGGACTCTGGTCTGCTCCTTCTCGCCATTTCCATTCGACAAGCCTTCGGCGATCCGCCCCCACCGGTTGAGTAGCCACACCGTGAGCACTCTCGCGGCATTCTTGCTCGGGCCGCCCAATAGACTATGCCCAAAAATGCGCGCGATATCCTCGAACTGTATCCCGTTCTCGGGGCAGAGCGGGATTTGAGTGAAGAACGCACACAGATACATGAGCAGTGAGTAATTTTCCGGAGGGAGGAGCTGCAGCAGATGCTGCGCGATGGTGATCTGGGGCCGCTCTCTCTCAACCTCTTCCTTACGGAGCTCCTCGGGCGTCTTAGAAACCTCGGGCAATGGAGGAGACCTCACTCTTGGCTCAGAATGCGAGCGTCGGCGCCAGATCCGGGAGGGCGGATTCGGGCGGTCGTCGTCATCCAATTCGCTCGTGAGGTCTTTGACGCGCTTTTCCTCATCACGCGTAACGGAGGGCCGGACGCACCAGCTCCACATGGCGTTGTGGAAGGTGCGATCCAGAAGTGGCGCTGGTAAAGCATTAAGGTACGACGAAAGGAGGGCGCAGACGTCTGGCATGGATGCCTTGCGGAGAGATGGCAGCGCAGAGGCGGAAGGCGATACTGACTGGGAACGTGCCAGCTGGTCAAAGCGGGAGACAAGTTCGACGAGACGGGGTCGGTGCGGAAGGGCGCGGAATAAGCCGTGCTGATAGATACCTAAAGAGCGAGAAAGGCAATGAGAAAGGATGCAGTAGCAGTGATGCAAAGTGAAGCAGCTGACCCGTACGATAGAGCTCCTCGACACACGCATACACAACGTTTGGTAGATAGTGCCGGTAATTGCCCAAGACCGCAGCCGTCGACCCGTACACCGCCACCTCTCTAAGTGGTGCGCCAAACAAGCCTGTATAGCAGGAGCACCGGGTCAATAGCAAATTCACTTTCGACAGTTGGAGGTAAAACGATGACTCACGGAACTGATCCCTACGCTCCTTTTCTTCATCGCTTTTGTCGCTGTCCCTGGCGTCCAGCCTCTCTAGAACTGCACGCCATTCATTTGCTTCCTTTTCTTTCGCCTCAAGAAGCTCATCAACTTCGAAATAGTCTTCCAGGCGTAGCTTCTGCGTTTTCAGAAGGCGGTTGAGCGACCTGAGCACATCACGAGGCTCTGGCATCTGGAAATATGGTGGGAGTGGAGCGTCTGGCTCGTGCACCAGCCGCCGCTGGTCCGCACCTGCGTCTTCAGACTGCACGACATCAAGCGCTCTCGGATTCAGCGGCGAATTGTTACGCGAAACATGCAGAGACTTGGCGCGTCGGTGCTGGCTGTGGTCCCTGCCGGCCCTGTCTGTATCCTCCCATTCCGGGCTGGACGAATCAGCGTCGCGGGGGGTCGCACACGAGCTCGAGCGCGGACGGTTCCCAAAAGTGAAGTCGATCAGCCCCTGTCCGCAGGCTCTAGCCAGCCGATCGGGCTCGATGTCGATCGCGCGGATCGCGCGAATTTTGGGGTGCTCGAGCGGCGAGCGCGGGATGCTAGCGGAAGCGTTGGAGACGTCGAAGTTGGGGTCGGCGTAGTGTGCCGGCAGACGCTGCGACCCGGAGAGCTGCGCCTCAGGGAGGGAGGAGTAGCGCTCCCGTGGGTAGTGGGGTGTCGTCGAGACAGTGGGGGTAGAATGGCGTTTTGGCTCCTGTTCGCGGTCGTGAGGCAAAGGGGCTATGCCCCGCGACAAGGAGCCTGTATGCGAGAGTACGTCTTCATTATGGTGAGGACTCGGATAGAAGTAACTGTCAGCATCTGGCTGACGGAAATGTGTCTTTGCGATACGTGGTGAATGGCGGTCAGGGATGAGGCCCTTTTGAGAGTTGTCGTCTTGTCGCTTCTTTTGGGGAATCCTAGCCTCGTAAGACGAAGAACCAAGGTGTTGACCGCGAGGCTCGGAGGCAACTCCCCGCAACGACGGATCTTTGGATTGTCGAGCAAACAGCGGCATACTGTTAGAGTGAGCTGTAGAAGAGCAATATTGGAAGACGGCTTCCAAAGTCACCAAAACAGTAAGAGAAGCGTGAGATCTCGGTGTGTATAGCAGAGGTGTTCGCAAGAGCTTTCAAATTCCTGAGAAATCAGGATCAAAAGATAGATGACCAGTGTGCAGGCGTCGCAATGTGAGACTGCGTTCGAGTTTTGACCAGGAGAAAGGAAGAGGCTGGCGTGGTTCGAGAAACAACGGTCGGCTCGCACCCAACAATGTTGAATAGCTAGCCACGGACGAGACACAGTCCGAATATGGTTATTCGACTCGCGAAAGTGGTCAAAGCGTGATTACCGAACTCGGCAGAGGTGTTACACGCGTAGTGAGAGTGGCCAGCGAACAAGGACCCAAAAGCGTCTTAGGGCGATGTAAGTATGGAAAACGATGCAAAAAAAGAGACTGTACCAGACCAAAGGCTGATAGCCCGTGTAAATTTCAGCTAAAACTTGCTGTCGACGTTGGAGGAAGCAAGAGCCAGGCAGGCGTAAGCAGAATGAGATTCTCAGGTATTTGGCATGCTCTCCAGCGCCGCAAGGAAGACAAGTCATCCACAGGGTAAGCAATGCGATCGACTACAGCCCCAGAATTTTCCTACATCCCCACTACTCTGGGTAGAATTGAGCCTGACCCCTATTGCAGTATTCATGTGAGACGTATAAAGCGGCTCTTGTCATACATGAAGCGAGTCCGACGATACCAGAAGGCGGATGACCACACCCTTGGCCAATGACCATTCCTGTGCGGCTAGACACGAGTCCGAGAGACTTCGAGGATCAGCTTCCGGCGAGCGGATGCTGGCCAGCAAGGAGAGAGAAGGTCAATCTGCATAGTTTGAGAGTGATCGCGAATGAGTCGGCGATGTCCCGATTGTGCTGGCCCGTCTCCTATCCTTGGCACGTGAAACCGTCCCACAGCCTCAGGCTGTCGCAGCGCCCAAATTGCTCGTACGCTGTCATAGCTCTCCCAAGGTTGAACTTTGGCTAGGTAAGTCTGCCCGTATGCCATAGCTACAACGATATGCTTCAGTTCGCGTGCTGACTTCATACAGGTGGCTTTCATATCCAATGACAGCACGAAAAAAAAAAACAGGTGTCATGATCAGTCCCACCATGGCTGTCATTGGCAACCACCGATTTCCTTCACCTGGCCCCACTCTTCTACGACACGAGCGCAAGGTAACGAAAGCATGGGCCACACGGGTCTACAATATAAAGCATGAAGGCCAGACCTTTCATCACGATCACGCAAAGCTGGTGAGCATTGCCGCGATTACAACGATGCTCCGTTCCTAGCACTACTTCACATGTAGCGTGGGTTGTCTGGCAGTACACCTTGCGAAGGTTCAACTCACCTCTCAGATACTTTTCACACGTTGATATGCCGAGAGGACCAATGCAGAGTCTGAGGTGAGCGCCTGAACGAGTGCACTTATACCATGTGGACGCGTTTCCGCACGTTCCGTTGATCTCCTATATGGGGTCCAGTGCAAGTTCATTTGTTGTATTTTGAGGGGCAGGCACGTTCACGCTCAGCTGTCTATCGACAGGCATTTTCGACGCATCCTAGGTAACTATTTTTACTTTGGTACTGTGCTGTTGATGCACTTTCTTTTGTTGAAACAAATTTCATATTCCTTATGGAGTTCACTTCAACAAAAGAAAGCACATCTGCAGTGGAGATCGATTTTACAATGAGATGTACACCATGCCAACTCCTCAACTAACGCCCTTGCTACTGGATCGGCTTGCTGTTTAAAGTGCAAGTGCATCCACTAGAGTGAGGATGGCTCTCCGGCTGTAGATTTGCAGTTGTCGTAATGACACCTGATCCTTTCTTTCTTCTTTGAGTTCCCTGGGTCTTGCTCTGTCTTGACTTTCTTGCCTCCCAGAACCTTGTTTGGCCCCGAATGGCTGCTTCTGTATGATGGAGCCAGCTCATGTTACAGTTGGGGCATACATCTCCCGACGCTTGCAATAGTGTATTTCGATCATGTGCTGCGCCAGGTTGTCCAGCTGCACTGGTGCAGGCGCACCACTGATTTTGAAGGATAGACTTTGGCGGTGCATTCTGCAAAAGGGACAGTCTTTCCTCTTGGTTTTAGGCAGATGCATGGTGCATTTGGGGCAGTGCTTGCCGGGGGCCCTTTGTATGCTGTCTGCCCAAGTAGATGGTTGCCATGTCGTTGGCGAGACATTCTTGGATGGTGAGGAGGAAGCCGCAAGCAACCTTGGAAGTGAACCCCACCTGGGCCAATGTTTATCCACCATCTCTCACTTCTCCTAAACCAAGCAACCTTGGAAAGGTTCAATATGAGGACTGCATCGGCCACCAAGGTGAGCACTTGTTTGATGCACATCCGAGGGACCAATTCTGACCTTGGCACATGGCTTCTCTGCAGCCTCCCATTTGCCATGACTCTAGCTTCTTTGGGTAGCACTGGAGTTCGGCACATGCATACCGCTTTCCACCTTGGCCCTCGGTGCCGCAGTCCCACTCTCGATGTGTCAATCCACAGAGGATTGAGTATGGTGTCCAGGTAGAAATCCTGAGTCTACGTTTCTGTGAGTACACGCTACTGAATGGGGCCTTGTAGACCATCAAACTGACCATTTGGGGATTCCCTGGTGCCATTTCGGTGTGTGTGCTCAGGTCCGCCGGACAGCGCCATTCGCCTTGGGCTATTGCTTGAAAGCAGGCAGGCGGAAGGGTGGGCTTCGGCATGAGGATAGGGAGCGTGAGACTACCGATGGATAGAGTAGAGTGGGTGGTTTTGAGGAAAGGCTGGTAAGCCATGGGTATTAGTTCAACTTCTCGCAGGATGCAAAGTAAAGTGGCGTTCGGTGAAGGTAGGGGAACAAATGCAAGGTGCGCGTATTCGCTGATGCCGCAGTGCTTTAAATACGGGAAGTGACGGAGCTCGGTTGCACCCGTACTCCTGGTCGTTTCCTTTGTTGCGTCCATCGTACAAAGCACGGCGAGCCAAAGACGTGGTGTTTGAGCGTCCGACACACTCATTTTACTTAGCTTTGTGCCCCTATCGACAATATCCGTACTAGTCGCATCAAAGCTCCCTTTCCTCTGTTCTGATCCCTTCCTTTCAGACGATTCCGTCCTTCTTCAAAGGCTTTTCTCATTCCTTTGGCCGGCAATCGTCACTACCTATTTACATTTCCGTCATGTCTTTGTCTTAGGGGATAGTAGCCTTGGTTGAAATTACGTACGTCTAGTCCCGTGACAAACCCAAGTTCTAGCTATAGGTGAGAGCGAGCAAATACATAGACTGAACTGAAAATGCGAATCCGAGCGTTCACTCAAAATATCGGTCGGCCGCACGATCGATGCAAACGAGCTTGAGACGCGACTCGTGCACAATGCACATGATCGCTGCGTTCTCGTGATCGCGTTTGGACTCCGAGACACCGACCGTCTTCCGTTGCATTGGCATCTTACAAGTATTCCTCACTTGTTCACTTGAGCCATGGATGGAATAGTATATGTGCCCGATGACGGTCATGCAATCTTCAATACTTAACTTCCAACTTGGTCTTTCGTGGCACAAAGGTCTGCTGTTTCAGTGTCGACGGTTACTGCGTCTGGCTGAGCCGCCGCACTTGAAATGCATTTCTTCGAGGTGGATCAGTAGATTAGCGATGTGTACGACCTCGCGCGTGAAGAGTTTTTCACAAACATTTTTGGGTTAGGACTTGATCTTCGGAGCGGAGCGCTCGTGGTGCTGAAAGCGGCGGATCCATGTGTCACGCAACTGGCGCAGTTTGCGGTTCCGACACCCTCATCCACCCGCAAAGGCTACAAGTACGTCCTCCTCGGTGTTATGAAATCCCTCTCATTAATTTCGGGCGGAACTAGGAGAGGCAGTTAATCATGGTTCAAATTTGGGCGCTCATCGTTGGAATCGAACAATATGGAGCTCATGATGACTGGCCAAATGTTCATGGCGCAAAAAAGGACGCCGAGAACGTCAAAGACTACCTGACACAGGACTTGGGTGTCCCCTCCAGCCATGTCCGCGCTCTCATTGATAGTCAAGCAACTAGAGCGCATATTCTCTCAAGCTTCAAAGAACATCTCATCGACAACGATGACATACAATACGGCGATGCCATCATGTTTCACTACTCTGGCCATGGCAGTCTTTGCAAAGCCCCAGAAGGCTGGCCTATCATAGATAGAGCCGATGCAGATGATGATGAGCGAGGCATGCTTGAGGTGATCGTGCCGTATGACGAGTCGATGCCGGCTGACCAGCCGGGAAAGCTCGTATGTAGTATCCCGGACCGCACCATGGGGGCGTTGCTGGAGAAAGTAGCCAAAGTGCACGGGGATAATATTACAGTTGTTCTGGACTGCTGTTACAGCGGGCATGGGACTCGTCGAAATCAAGCTACTTTTCGCGATCATTTCTCTGTACGTGGCATTGATTGCAGTAGCCTCGCCCCACTTGACGCACAGGTTGATTTGGACTTGTGGGGTGCTAGGGCGACCGATTTTGATGCCGGAGGAGAGACAGAACAATCGTACGTCAGAGGCGCATTCACAGAGCGGCGCAGCAAGTCGCATATTCTGATGGCGGCATGTGGTCAGCGACAGGTTGCGCTTGGTAGTGATCAAGGGGGCTTATTTACCACCTATTGGCTGAAGGCTCTTCGAAGGACGGATATCTATCCGCGGTCGTATGCAGAGATACTCAAGCACGTCAAACGAGACTTCGACAGTCTCCGAGCGGAGTGGCCTGGCGTACGTCAAAGTCCTCAGTGCGAAGGCATCACCCGTGATCGTATAGTCTTTCGGGAGGCTTTGTTCAACCAACAAGATTTCCCGGTGGTTCTTACGGGAGATAATGTACCTCCGAATCATTGTCGAATTGAGGCAGGGGTCTTACATGGTGTTCAAATCAACACTTCGTTCGAGCTTTATCAAACTGATATGGCTTCTGGGATTTCCAAAACCACACTGGGTTTGGTTGTAGCGAAAGAGGTTTTTACCTCCTACTGTTATGCAGAGTTGGCTGATGGCGTTCGGTTCTCAAATAAGCGTGCATTCGCACTCGTATCCCAATGGAATCATCCTTTGAAGTTTGCCATCATGGACAGAACACCAGGATCTGGAAACTCCCAGAACATCCTTAAGGCTCTCCAGGAACGATTGGATTCCACTCTCTCTAAGGCTGCACGCTATTTCGAACGAGTCGAGGATGACAGAGATGCAGATCTTGTGTTCGAGGTGGATCGTGATGAAATCGTTTTTCGGCGTCGTGACGTATACCTGCGAGATCTTGCCACTCAATCTCCTCGAGTAGGTTCCTCGGACATGGAGGACTATTTTCCTGGAATATTGAGTTCCATAGCTAGATTCAATTTCTATCTATCACAAACCAACGCACTGCATCCCCTCGCTGGACGAGTGCAGCTTGAACTTCATCTTCTTGACCGAAACTCGACCTTTGATTTCTTGGACGACGATCTAGAGCTCGGAGAAGCACGAAGCCTCAAGCAGCAAGTGTTATTCAAAAATAACGAGGCGGCCATTACTTGCAATCCTTTAGACGGCTATGCCTTCGTCCTGCGCAACACAACGTCGATCCCTCTCTATGCGTACCTCATGTATTTTGATCCTTCCTCCTATGCGATCGAGCTGTGGTACTCCCCATTCGAGCCCGACAGTGCAACCCTCCTGCCTAGCCAAACTCTCCAGATTGGTGCAAGTCCTGAGCATAGGACGGACATCCGATTTTTCCTCAGTCCAGGCGAAGAACGAGACACAAGCTATATTAAGGTCTTTCTGTCAGACACTCCGCTCAACCTGGCCTTCATGGAGCAAGATCCTGCATGTGGTGTTGATGAGCATGGGCACAAGATCGTCAGAAAGCGAGGCAATATAATAAATAGTACGGTGGAGGTAAAACCACTAGGGGGAATATGGGACAGTCTTGAGTACAAGATCACAGTGCTTGCTGAAGAGCCGGCTTCAAAGAAGGATTGAATAACTCGTCTGTCCACTGTAGTACTTTCATTGAGTGACTGAGGGACATGATGAATTTCACTGCTTTGACTTTTGCTGTATTTGCACAAGAAAGACAAATTGGAGTGCATTCTAGCCGATTACGAGACTTGTCCCTACAGAATTACTAGTCAGAGCACCAGCAAAAAGGTGATCGTATGGATGCGTCTGTGGTCATTCTCCTCTTCATCTGGGCGACTTCTTCCAAGTCAGCCAAAATTCACGTCATCTGTAACAAACTGGATACGATGGAGTAGTGCAGGGTTTACTGAGCTTTCAAGGCCAGTTGTGGATCGCGAGGGGACGCCAGCAATAACAAATAACACAAACTTCAAGCCGTGATATAGACGCGATCGAGAGCACGTGGACGAGGCCACCGCCTCTGCACTGCACCTACTTTTCCTCAGGCGCCCTCACTGGCTCTCTTGTCTTCCTAACATATTCACTGTTCATTTGCTGCCTTCCTTGCAAGACTATCCTTGGCGCTATTGTATTCTATACCACTTAAGTATAGGTGTCTCCAGTGTGAAACTCAGCCTCAATATCGACAACGTCGCTGAACTGATTGCCGGCGTGTCTATTCGACGTTTGCGCCTCAGCCATGGACGCGGTCGTCCCACCAGAAGTCACCGCAGAACTAACCCAAATACTCTCCAATCTCGTTCTCGGTGATAACCAGATCCGCTCAAAGTGTGCTTCAGTTACATTTTGGATGTGTCTGCACTCACGCCTGCCTCAGTGCAGAAAAAGCCGTCAATGATCGCCTCGCCCAGACGCCGGAGCTCTACTTGCTAGCTCTCGCTCAATTCTCTACTACTGCGGACACAGAAGTTGTAGGTTTGGTCAATCGTACCTTTACCTTGCTGCTGATCTCGCACCAGATGCGCTCGTTTTCCCTCGTCCTCCTCCGCCGCCTTCTCTTCCGCTCGACCTCCGCACACCGTATGTCGCTATACGACCACCTCTCCTCACAAAGCCTGGCAACACTCGAGCGTATCCTCTTACACTCTCTCCTGCACGAACCTTCCCCCGTCGTACGCCGCAAAACCGTCGACACCGTCAGCGATCTCGCGAACCATGCCATGACGCGAGGACGCCCATGGCACGCGCTCCAGGCCCAGACCTTCAGCATGGCAGAGAGCCCCGACGCCGGCACCCGCGAGGCCTCCTTCCGCGTCTTCGCCGGTAGTCCCAACCTTGTCATGGATCTTCAGCCCGACGGGGTGCTCGCGGTCCTCCAGAAAGGTTTGCAGGACCCGCAGAGCATCGAGGTGAGCCGGCCCCACCTCCCCTTCATTCCCAATTCTCGGTACCTATTCGTTCTCCCCATCGCCAGGTCCGCCTCGCCGCGCTGCGCGCCTCCGTCGCCTATCTTAACGCGTCCGACATCACGCAGCACGCGCAAGTGCTCGGCCTGCTCTATCCCATGCTCAACACCCTCCCCGCGCTCCCGCACGTGCACCTCCCTGCTTTCCTCGGCACGCTCACCCCGCTCGCCGGCAGCGCACCCGGCCTCTTCGCGCTGCATCTGCCTGCGCTCCTCACGTTCCTTCCCGCACTCCTCGTCCCCACCGTCGACGCGGGGCCCACACCCACCGTCGCGCGCCCGAACCCCGGCGCGGGCAGCTTCACCTTTCCGCCTCCGCCGCCCAGTCAGGGTGGAGGCGGGCAAGGGGCAGGGAAAGGGAAGGCGGTGGAGGAGGACGACGAGGAGGAGCAGGTGCGCAGGGCCGCGCTCGAATTTATGATCACCTTGAGCGAGGCGCGCCCCGCGATGGTCAAACGTGTGGACGGCTGGACGGGCGCGGTGGTGCGCGGGTGCTTGGAGGGCATGGGCGAGATCCCGGAGGACGAGACAGACGTGTGGCTCGAGGCGGATGTGCGTCCTGCGTCTTACCTTCTGCAATCGGCTGCTGTTCGTGTACTGACTGTGGGCTCCGACCGGCGGCGTTTTGCATGGGCAGCCCGGGGAGGACCCGACGGACGACACATACCCGCACGTGTACGAGCAGTCGATTGACCGCCTCGCGTGCGCGCTGGGAGGCAAGGCGGTGCTGCCCGCCGCATTCCAGTACATCCCTGCGATGCTCGCGAGCCATGACTGGCGCTTGCGCCATGCGGGGCTCATGGCCATTGCCGCCATCGCAGAGGGCACGAGCAAGGTCCTGCAACACGAGCTTGGAAAGGTCGTAGAGTACGTTCTCTTTTCTCACCCCTATTTCCTTTGCAAGCCCGAGTGCAGAGGGCTGATGGGTCGATGTGAATCAGCTTGGTGACTCCGATGTTTGCGGACCCGCACCCAAGAGTACGGTATGCGGCATGTCATTGCATGTGAGTACGCCATCCTCTTGCTTGGTCTCGTGTGGTAATGATTCAGTGGCTGCTCCCACACAGTGGTCAGTTATGCACCGACTTGGAGGTATGTATCGATCGTAAAGGTCTCTAGAATTCGTGCATTCTCGCCTGCTGATGCATTTTTGGGATAGGAAGTCATTCAGGCGCAATACCACCAGCAGATCTTTTCCGCACTGATACCGACCCTCGAGGCACCGGAAGCTCGGTACGGCCCGACACCATGTCTCCGGCCATCCTGAGCGTGCTGACCGAGTCTCTCTCTGAACCTCTATCAGGGTGCATGCGCACGCAGCCGCAGCGTTGATCAACTTTTGTGAGGGCGTCGAGCGTGACACCCTCATCCCGTATCTTGACCCGATCGTCGAGCGGCTACTAAAGCTGCTCAACCCGCATCCGGCCAATGGCGCAAAGCCGCCCAAGAGATACGTCCAGGAGCAGGCCATCACGACTCTCGCGATGGTTGCGGACGCGAGTGAGGCGACGTTCGCCAAGGTCAGCTCGTCTCCGCGTCTCTTCCCCACTGCGATGCTTCCCGCGCCCCACCGTCTCTCGTGTGTTCCTGGGAACGTTTGGCTGCACACCATTACTCCGGTATTGACAGAATGGTATTATAGCATTACTCGGTGATCATGCCGTTGCTCTTGAACGTCTTGCAAAACGCGAACAGCCCCGAGTACCGCAAGCTCAGGGTGAAGGCTATGGAGTGTGCTGGCTTAATAGGTCCGGTCGTCTATCTCCGTTGTCTCCACAAACCGACTCATCGCTGTCTTTGGCGGATGCAGCCATCGCCGTCGGCAGAGATATATTCAGGCCCGACGCCAACGCGTTCGTCGAACACTTGATGCGGATACAAAGTACGTAGTACTCCCCTCTATTATCCGACGACTCCGGCGCTGACGCCAGAAGTGTGTTGTAGATAGCCCGGTAGACCCGAGTGATACTATGCTGGGCCACTACTTGATCGCGACATGGGCCAAGGTGTGCCAGGCTATGGGCCCCGAGTTCGAGCCCTATCTGCCGGTCGTGATGCCGCCGCTGTTGCTGGCTGCCAGCGCGAAAGCCGATGTCTCCATATATGGTGCGCTCTGATCCCTCTGCCGTTCCCGTGCTCGTTGTAATGCGCTCATGCTGTACTGACGGGTGGCTTTTTCCGCAGATGAAGACGAAGCCCCAGGGGAGCGAGATGGGTGGGAGACTATTTCCATGGATGGCCAACAAGTCGGGATCAAGACCTCTGCCATTGAGGAGAAGTGTCAGGCGTTCGAGACCCTCGTGATATACTGTTCGACGCTCAACGCCCGTTTCGCGCCGTACCTTACTCAAAGCCTGGAACTGGTTCTGCCGTCGCTCCGGTTCTACTTCCATGAAGGTGTCAGAGAAGCGTCCGCGATGTGAGTGGTTGTCCATTTGCTGAGACTGCAATACCAACGGAGGGCTGATTGCTGGCGGCCAGGCTGGTGCCAATGCTTCTCTCTTGCGGCAAGACCAGTGGGACGCTGACAAACCAGATGGTCTCTGCGACATTCTCGCAGCTGGTCAACTGCATCGGGGGAGAAAGCGACTCGTCGTTCCTCGCGTCTCTCTACAAATGCTTCTCCGACTCTCTTCGTGTCATCGGCGGGCCCCCATCCCTGGCCCCCGAATTCCACGAAGGTATTATGGAGGCGACCAAGCGACAGCTGCAAAGCCTCGCGGATAAGAGGAAGGCGCGCGCGGCACGGCCCGCCTCGGAGCTTGCGGACGACAAGGAGGACCTCATGCTGATCGAGGAGATGGAAGACTTTGCTCTCGAGGACATGGCGAAAACGCTCACGCTGTTCAGCCCCAGCCACGATCTGCTGATGGCGGTCTCCAGTGTGCGCGACCTGGGGCTGCAACTGGCGCAATGGGAGAGCGAGGACGAGGGTGGCAGCGAGGATTAAATATCTATATAGTAGAATAGAGAGAACGTGAAGTCGCTTTCTTGTCGCTGTCGATTTCGTAACGTTAACTGGAATGGTTGTGGGAAGCGCTCGTATGGAACTACAGTAGTCTTGTTAATTATGCCCTTACGTTTTCTTATCAAGATAAAACATTTGAAACCGTACGTTGTTGAGCGATGATGGGACAGCAATGAGCGGTCTGCGCTTGTCAGGTTCTGGGCGATCGCGTCCGCACCGTGGACTATCCCACCCCAGGACTACCAAACACACATCAGCAAAGACCGCACAACCGGCAACCATCGTTCATAAGAACGCCCCGATGTTCCCACCGCATTCAAGTCGTTCCCCCATGATATGCACCATGTCGAGGCACAGGCTGCGGATGCTTGGAAGTCTAGATACACTGACCGGAGTAACATGAGGTTTTCCTTCTAGCTCGTCTTGCTTCACCAAGCCTTAGGGCATAAGAGCGTCCGTCTTCTTCGATGGAATGGGATATATCTGTTCATCTCCGGCCAAACTTCTTCATTGGCACCATAACGTGCTGTTGGGTACATACAGATCACATGACCTAACGTAGTACCTTGCCTGTTCATACGTACCTGATTCGGTACGTGTTTGCTGGCGGAGACCAGGTCAAACACGGTCCATTCTTCCTCCGTTGTGTGGTCCCAGCTACATTACAGCACGTGCTTGAGCAAATCTGATACCAGCGGTCAGAGACATCAGTCGAAGCGATCTCCACAAAGCTAAGCGCACGTCGGGGTTGAGATACGAGAGAGCGTTTCGCCGCTCGACGAGCATGCCAGGGGTTCTAGAAGATGGATTGTCTCCGGCGCTCCTGCTTCCGGTGCTTAGGCAAGCAGGCCGCGTATATCGGCCAGAAGCATTCGCTCAACGTACACCTAATAATATTCGGCACCTAGGCCTGAAGGGGAGAACGCAAGTCAGAGTTGGATTTCTGCGCTGTAGCTGAGAAACAGCTAGAAGTGAAATCTCGAAAGGGACCGCTAACGTTCCTCTAGGAAGCTTGTCACCTTCTCTTCCAGAATTCGTGGGCGCATTTTACCACCTGTCACGGCAGCTGCGATTTATCTAGGAAACGCCGGGGCTATGAGGGTCCAAGTGAGATGGATTCTTCATGGTAATCTCACATCCGGGTTGGTGAATAGCTAGGCAATCCGCGCGGTCCATTGGCAGTACGAGCACCTGCTCTGGAGGTCAGAGCGACGACTGCGTTTGGATGCATGGCAAGCATAACGGTGAGAGTACAACCAGGACAGATCCACCAGATACGAGTAGATCGTGTCAAATTGGTTGATCTCGTTCTCTATCTAGATGATCACGGCCGCCGCGGCTCCACGAGAAATAGGAAGGCTGAATGAATCATGCACAGTTACGTGAGACCCCCATGGACCCTCCGTTCAGTGGCTAGCGATGACCTGGCTAGCGATTTGAAACATCTCGACGTTCTCATCTATGTAGATTCAACCAAAATCAACCCCCTCTTCCCCGGGATAGATCAAGGTCTCTTGTGGATGGCAGGATGACATTAGTATAACGACACCTAATTGAGACAAGGCGATGCCTCTGGACCAGACGCTGAATATATATAAAGACAACCTGCAACTGCCAGTGGCCAAGTCTTGTAAGCATCCGTAAATCGTCACGCACGTTTGACAAGGCTTGGAACCATCTGACTTTCCTGAAAGGCATCTAGTCCAGAAGTTGGACCTCATGGATCCAGACAATCATTGTCTGGAAATCTTTACCAACACACAGAAAGCCCAGTGAGATATATGAAAGTAGGTCTCAACTTATACATTAGAGCGTATTTGCAGAGACCTAGGTCTCGGTTATCGGCCAATCAGGCGGTAGAAACGTAAGAAAAATTTCCTTTTTGGCTGTGACCCAGGTCTCTGCAAATGCACTCTATTCATGCCAAATGAGATCAAGCAAAGAGTGTAGGATGTGGGTCAATCATGCAAGTCTGTTAATAAGACGAGTTCAGACATGTCAGATAGCCAGATATGGCGACGGTTTCTTGATGCAAGGCCCAAGAATGAAACACCATTCCTGTTCTCCTGCACCTGACTCTATCACATCGACATCTGTACGATTTGCGGATACTTCGCGACATCGTGATGCCGAATCTCACCTGCATACAATTCGTCTGTCATACCTACAGAGACACGCTATAATTGAATGATACACGTGCAATAGGCGATCTTGCAGCACAACATTGATAGCGGAAGATTCGGAAGTGCACAACCGTCTCGGTATTTACTCGGGTTATTTACTCGGGCCCGCGCGAGTCTCGAGTGGCCTTCGAGAATCGGCGCATCTTAAGACTTATCACACCGCAGTACTTTGAGGATTCGACACTATCGTGCCGAGGTCGATGTAGGATGACCCTCAGGGTCGAGCTCAAACGTACTGAAGGGCCCACCGTCTCTACGTGAGACTGAATGCGACGGCCATGTCATTGCACATCTATATGCGCATTTAGTTTACAAAAAGCACTCTAAACGGTATACACTGTGTGTCCGTGTCATCAGAAATACATACTAGAGCTACATGTCAGTTAGTCAAGAAGAACCAGAGCCTCCTTCAGCTTCTGCGAAACGGTAGGGATCTGTGGACAGCTTTTACTCAATTTCGCAAAAGATGATAAGATATCGAAGCACGTACGTTCTTCGCTTCGAAAGGTTCAAAATGGTTCCCGGGGATATCGAGAACGGGGACGGCAGTACCGAGCACCTTCTCCCATTCGACGACCGACTTTGCGGGGTCATTCCTGTCAGCTAAGAAGGATGCTGATTCCGTCTCCACTTTTGCCAGAGGGAAGCCTTCCCTCGACCGAAGCATCACCGCCTTTTTAGGCATGACGTGGCGCGCAGGAGATTGAGAGGGATCGTACTGAACCAGCGCTTGCGTAGCATGGCGCATTTGGGTGCGGACGAGCTGCGTGAGCCTGTTGCCAGAGCCTTTCTCGCCTATGACGGAGTCAATCAGAGACGGAGGGAGGGGGCTCCGAGTCAACGGGTGCGGAGAATCGATGAGAACGATGCCCGGCACGCGGACGCCCGCGTCAATAAGCTGGCGGCCAACCTCAAAAGCAAGCACGCCCCCAAACGACCATCCTGCAATCCGGTTCGTCAGCAGGTACCTCGAGACAGCAGTGCTGAGCCGAAACGTACCTCCCACGATGCATCCAGTTCTCCCCGCAACGGCCTTGATCAGGCCCACGTAGTGAGCCGCCATCTCAAGCACTCCGCCTTTCCACTCTTCGCCTGTAGGGAGGTTCGGGTTGTGTATTCCCCAGAGAGCTCGGCCGAGAGGTAAGAGCCGAGAATAAGGATGGGCCATGCCACTGCCATCGTGTATAAGGAAAAGCGGCAGGGAATCCGAGCCATTGCCATCTTGGTATGGAGCTGGATTGACCTCCGTGCCGAACGTGATCCGTTTCTCCGTTTCTTGCTTGCTGCCACGAACACCGTCCTGCCCGTCGGACGCTGGCCCAAGAACAGCGACAACCAGGTCTCGTATCGTTTTGCAAGAAGAAAACGCCTCCTCTGATATCTTGACGTCGAGCGTTGACTGAAGAGCGTGCCGGGCTTCTATGGAGGTGAGCGAATCAAGTCCCAGACGCTCCAGATCCTGATCGTCCGCCAATTCCTCCACGGATATGCCTAGGATGGAAGACATGATTTCCTTCACCTGAGCCCGCTCGGCCGCACCGTGTGTGCTCGCAACAGCGTGATCACTGGAAGCGACATCCGGTTCGATCAAGGTGACGGTGCTTGAGGTCGGGGTGGAGGACCCGCACTTGTGCTTGATGTCTTGTACGAGGTCCCCAACCTGGTTGTATGACGAGAGCGCATCCGCGTCCAGATGGAGGGAGGGGAGAAGAGCGTTGATCCGGCCAGCAAGTTCGATGCTCATCAGTGAATCGAAACCGAGATCGGAAAGTCGTGACTGCATTTTCATGTCCGCGATGTTCACCCCACACGTCTCGGCAACTAAGTTCACAAGCTGCGCCTCAATACCAGACTCTTTCTTGCTGCTTGTATTCGCATTCTCTTTCGACGAGGGTGCGTGGGCAGCCGATTGCCTGGACGAATGGCGGGGTGCGGCTGCGTGAGCATGCGCCGGATCTTGCGCGGCCATCGACAAGAGAGTCGCAAAACCATTCTTCCGTAGCTTTCGGAAACGCATGCGCTTCATGTGTGCGACAACAGTACCATCGGCACCGTCGAGTTCAATGGCATACGCATCAGCGACCGCCAAAGTGTCTGACATGAAACCAATGTTGCAATACACCCCGTAAGTCGCGGAAGTCTTGATGAGAGCAGGAAGCCCTTTAACCCTGTCGACCTGGCTGCAAATGAACGCTTCATTGTCGTCGGCGTTGCAGTTGATTACGAACCCAGCGGCATGCAGGAGGGTGTCCATAAATATGGGATGGACAACGAAACGACCAGAGGCAGATTCCGATGGTAATTGAATGACTGCGAAGGCATCGACACCATTTGCATCTACTGTGATCGACTTCATGGTATGATAGGCACTTGCATACTTGACCACCCGAGAAAATATGATGTTATAGGCCGTGTGAGTATAGAACGTCTCAGAACGATTGGATCCGGAGCGCGCCGACTCCCTGCGGCGATTGATCATGGTCTTTGACAACGATAGTTTGGAGGCTGTATGATTCGCGGAGCGTTTGTCAAAGAAGCCGCTGCAATGCGGTTGGCTTTCTCCACGCGAGTCGCCGATCCACGAACTAATATTGAATTTGCCAGAGTGCTTGTCCCCGCTGCTCAAAGGGGCAACTTCGATGCGAACCGTCCGCGGGACGCGAGGAGAGTATACAAGTGGATGAGCGTACACGATCTCCGAAAGATCCAAGACCATGTCTTGGTCGGTCGTTCCGACCTTCTCAAGCAGAGTATGGGCTGCAGCGAGGGCAAGTTCGTGGTATACAGAGGCAGGACAAAGAGCGTGTCCAGCTACCTCGTGACCCTCGATAAGGTTCGCAAGTCGATCGATAGTCGTCTCGAACAAAGCAACGTCGCCCTCATGCGAAGGAACACTTACGCAACTACCCAGAAGGGAGAACTGTGTGGATGGCGTGTGTACCTCGACGCCGGGGGCACTGTGTGGACGGTCTTCCTCGAATGCGACCCAGAACCGAGTGTTAGCAAATGGATAGGAAGGCAACTCAACCGGCCGTGCGTTTGGAGCGAAATCGGCATAAACATTGCGCCATGCTATCGATGTGGGGATGCAATATAGACTAGACAACGCGGAAGATAGAGTTTCCCAATCGGATGCATCCTTGCGCAGAGAGGCGATTTGCAGCGATTCTTTTGGGGCGAGATTGATGGAACGGATCATTGGAAGTGTGGTTGGATGCGGTCCAATCTCGATCCAGGCAGCGATATTGAAGAACTCCTTCTGCGTAACGAGCTGTTGTATGCTCTGCTCAAATCGCACGGCTTCCCCACAATGACGCGCAAAGTAATCAGATGTGAAGACGGACGCATCTCCAGCTGAAACGACGACACCATGAACATTTGAGAGGATAGGTATAGAAGGTGCCGAGAGCTTCAGCCGAGCCCCGAGCTGTCGCAGATCGTCGAGAATGGGGTGCATAGCGGACGTATGGTATCCGTATGGGACGTTTAGACGCAGACATTTGTTGCCAGATTGCTTTACCTTGCTATAAAGGAACTCCAGCTGGCCTACATGACCCGCGACCACGCAGTCGGCGTTGCTGACCGATCATCAAATTTCAGTTGTCTTGCCATGGAAGAAGTATCTTACCTGTTATAGCAAGCAATTGCGAGCCCCTGATAATTTTCTTCCGTGCTCAAGATATCTGTCACCCTTTCAGGGCTCAATCTGACAGCCAGCATTCCCGTGGCCCCGAGTTCGCATTTCTGACTCATGAGCCGCGCTCTCTCGGCGACCATCCTTAGAGCATCATCGAAGGAGATTACATTTGCGATGACGAGAGCAGCATACTCTCCCAGACTATCGAAACGATAATTGTCAATGAGATGTTACAAAGCACTTTGATATACTCTTACCTGTGACCAGCGACCGCGTCAGGTTGTATACCCCATGACATCCACAGCGATGCTAGTGCAGATTCGAGGACGAAGACGGCAGACTGGAAGGCTTCGAAGGAGCCGGTGGCCCCTGAGTCAGGCGAATCTTCAGAAGAAGGGTTGATGATGCCTAAGATACCCGGATAACCCCAGGAGGTGAGTTTTCTGTGGCATTGGTCGACCTTCTGACGAAAGGCTGGTATGCTTCTATATAAATCCGTGCCCATTCCAAGATATTGTCCACCTTGACCAGAAAACAAGAAAACAACCTTCCCGCGCTCAGCCTTTACTTCCACCAGCTGCGCCTCTTTAAGATTGCTGCAAAGATCTTCCTTCGATCTGCCGTAAGCTGCAATGCGGTATCTATATAGTTGCCTGCGAGCCGTTGCTGTATAAGCAAAGTCGGCCAGTGAGAATTGATCATCGACGGATTCCATAATTCGGTGCACGTAGGATTCCCGTAGTTGCTCTGCAGCGGCTGCACTTTCACATGACAAGCCAAGTATAACGGCTCCGGGAGCCTCGATTGTCATGGGCAATTGCGGGGTGGGCGGCTCCTCGAGAACGAGTGCGCTGTTGGACCCAGCAGCACCAAAGTTGCTGAGGAGCGCCAGGCGCTTCTCCCCTTCACGCATAGTGGTCCAAGTTGTGGGTTCGGTATCGATGCACGTCCCATCGATGGACAATTCAGGAATCCTAGGATTGAGCTGCTTGAGAGAGATGACCGCGGGAATGACACGTTTGCGCATCATGAGGATCAACTTCGCGAGGGCAGCTGCTCCAGAGGCGGCTTCAGCGTGTCCGATATTTGCTTTGACGGAGGTCACATGAAGTGGGTTATCCGAGGAACGATTCACGGCGAGGACGGCTCGAAGGCTTTCCAACTCAGTCGGGTCTCCAGCTTGGGTACCGGTCCCATGTGCTTCAACGACGCTAATGCGACTGGGATGCACGCCTGTCGAGGCTAAGACCTTTTTAAACAGTTCGATCTGTGTTGGAGCATGGGGATGTGTGATTGATTCCGCTTGGCCACATTGGTTGAGCTCCACTCCACGAATAACACCTAGAATACTGTCGTTTTCCGCCAATGCATCCGATAAACGCTTGAGGACGAACATCCCACATCCCTCAGCGCGGCAATACCCATCTGCGGACGCGTCCCATGGACGGCACTGTCCAGTCGCACTCAGGAAGTGAGCACGATCAAGACCCAGGTACATCTACACTTAGCAGTTAGCATGCAAATATGGCAGAAAAACATCTGTATACCCACATCTGGACTTGCCATCACATTGACGCCTCCCGCAATCGCCGCACTGCAATCGCCGATTGCCAGTGAACGGCACGCCTGATGAATTGCAACCATAGAAGACGAGCAAGCTGTATCAATAACCATAGAAGGCCCGCTGAACCCAAAAGCGTAAGAGACTTTCCCGCTCAAAAAGGCCTGTAGAGTGCCTGCAGAAGTCGTCAACATGACATTCGCAGCGCAAGGTTCTTATGACTTACCAGTGCTATAGTATACGTCTATGTCATTGCGCAAGTTTTGAACGTAGTCGTTTGTTGCAACTCCAACGTATGTAGCGAAAGTATCTGGGTTGAAGCAGGGCGTGGCGTTCGGAACGTACCCCGCATTCTCGAGGGCATGATACGCGACGTGTAGAAGAACCCTCTGTTGTGGATCCATACTTCGTGCCTCACGAGGAGACATACGGAAGAACGCGTTGTCGAAGACGTCAGCATTGTCGAGGAAACTACCCAATTTGGTCTTCATCGTGCGCTTCGATCCCTTAGGAGCGTTTGTGTACGCAGACACGTCAAATCTATTGGCCGGAACCTAGACAGTGGAAGTCTATCAATGGAATCCTCGGACATCAACTATTCGACCGGTGCTGGGCGCATACCTCGGAAACTGTATTGAGACCATTCTCGAGCACCTTCCAAAGTCCCTCAGCATCTGGCGCTCCTGGGAAGTTCACTGCCATTCCAACAATAGCGATGGCTTCCTGCCTTGGCACGTTGCTCGGAACAGCCTGCGAAAGCGAAGACGAGTAGGGATCTGTATCTGCCAAGGATGTCCAGTCAGCAGTGGAAACGCCGAGATCTCTCGTTGCGCGGGCTACACTGCGCCATAGTCCGCTACCAGGACCGACGTTGACGAATTGAAGGGAGAGTTTACGAGAGGAGATGTCCGAGCGAATTGCGTCAACAACGCGATCGAACCGGACGGGATGAAGTAAGGTCATGTCGACAATGGCTTCGACGAGGGGGTAGTCAGTGCCCTTGTGCGTTGCGTCGATAAGCTCTCCGTTGATAGGAGAGCGAAGAGGCCGTTTCAGATCCTCGTACATTGGGAACCGAACATGTCGTCTTGCAAGATCCTCCATGACGTGAGCTTTGACCGGTTCAAGCTCCGGAGAGTGATATAGCGTGTGGATAGCAGCGAATCTCGAAGTAGTCGAACTCGATGGCACGTAGTTTTCTCTAAATTCTGAAATTGCATCAGGCCTACCAGAGATCGATATGCAAGTAGTGTTGGTCACAGCCGTGATATAAATGTTGGTACCTGAGGCCTATAGTAATGATATGTGAGCATTTGATGAAGCGAAACGAAGTGAACACCTTACGTGTTTGATATTGTAGTGATCGACTGCCTCTTGAATTTCTGCGTACGTAGAGCCGAACAATACAAGACTCCATGGAGCAGACAGGTCATTCATACCCTGTGCCGATAACGACGACACCGCGAAAGTTTGACAGCGGAACCCAAGCCAGAAGGCAAGTCGGAATGTCTCGACTGCATTGAGAATGAATGAAGGTATATCGCTCGATGCAGCGATGACAGTAGCAGCAAAAACACCTGCTGAGAATCCAAGTAATTCAGGAGAGACAGTTGAATCCTTTCTTGAATCACTTAGTCCAAGATTCGAAGGCTCCACGTTCGCAAGAAAACGAAGGAGCTGCACGAGATACAGATTGATGTTCGCAATGATTGCATTGGTTTGAAAATGAGGAGAAACATCTAAAAGAGAAAAAGGTGCCGAAAATTCATGGGGGTCGATGCCAGAGGAGACCCGATCGTCCGTCGAGAGAGAATCAAATTCATGGAGGAATGCTGCATGACAAGCCAGGACGAGGGCGTTCCCTACCGGCAAGTTGACGTCTCGGAGAGCATGCTTTGTCGTCAATGCAGAGAACGATGCAGGGGTTCCCTGACCGTCGAAGAGAAAGGCAACAGACGTAATGGCGTTCATCATGTCTATGAGGATTTGGGCGTCTGAATTGAACGGCTAGTTGAAAGCCGGAGGACTGCTGGATCCTTTGCAGTCAACATGTACTTATATGACGCTGCCATTTAGAAGGTGTAGAAGCGAGATCATCAAGTCGAGAGCGTAAGGTAAGAAGGTACTCCGGTCCGTACCTCTGGAATCACTAGAATTCCATGAAGATCGTTAACGGTGAGAATACGATAAGACGTGAAGCTTGTGCGTGAGCGCTCCGAGAGCTACAGTGTGGAAAGCCAAGGTTCGTGAAAGCCCCTTGGAATGGCTGATAAAATGGATCAAGGGTCGACTGTGGAATTGTCACCGGTCTCTGAACTTGGAGCATGGGCCTGCTGACGCGAACGCCGCCGGAAAGGACGGCCTAAAGAACATATCTGAGCTCCAAATAATCATTTTCGAATATGTGGATCTGCTTGACAGCAAGAAAGGTAGAAAACGAAGGATCGGGCTTTGACCGGACTGCGAGGCATCGGGATTCTGCAAGTTCTGCAAGGAAATCAAACGCGTCTCACCCTATCCCCATTAACGCGTACCACGTGACATTCATCTCCATGTTACGTGATATTACGTATTGCGCTAGGTCCGGTCCTGCAGGAGCAACACTTCCACTCTCTCGGAATTTGGCATTGTTTTGTTCAAATTGAAGCCATGGGCGTTTGAGTCTACTTTTACGTTGGGCCGGAAGACGTCATCTAGGAGCATCAATGTCGCAGTGAAACAAGTCTCAGGATGAATACTGCGCATGCACCTAGAAGGTAGGATAAGGATTGTTCTGCTAGTATTCATTACTCCGGTCCTAAGCAAGTCTTACACTTGATATGTGAGCACACTCGACTCTCTTACTACACTCTCCTCTTGAGACTGAAACTCCTTCCTGACCAGCGTTTTTCGTTCCATTAACTAGCGACAGATCAAAGCTACCTGGCCTTGTCAAAGCGCTGCCTATGAAATTCTCCAGTGGTTGACTGTCTATTGCTGACGCGTCTACCCGTCCAAATGGGCCAGTGTTCAAGGCTTAGTACCGCTCCGATCGTTGCTCCTCATCCGTTGTGAATCCCGATGTTCTTCCAATATTAGCTCAAGGGCTCAAATATGCTTTTAGCATGATCATGAAGTCTCCTAAGACCCATGACTCAGCGGCTCGACATGTTTTTTTGCTCTTGAAACGATATACCAGTGGTTTATATGAAACGCTTTTCCTTGTTCGTCTTCGAGACATCGTTGAATCAAGTCCATTAGAGTTCAAAGTTTCCACCTATGTACATATTCATTCGCATATAGCGCGTGGGTTCAAATACTACACTACCAATTGAGTTGTAGAGGTGTGTATTTTCAAGTGGCTGCCGTCACGGTCAACAACACTCCTGTAAGACCGAACTTCGCCTGCTAGGCTGCACTAGGCAAGGTCATTTCTAAAAACCCCTACAGGCCTGAGCTTCCATAGAACACAATATTGAATTCTGTGTGATAACCGTATCATGCATCCGGGCTATTTTGGTGGCATGAAATTTAGACGGAGAGATTCAGTTTGCACATCTCAGTTGGTCCTGGCAACTTGACGCGACTGACATTCCAGGGTTCTTCCAATTGGCAGATCGAGCCGTCCATTTTTTTTTGTTCTGTTCGGAAACCTTACCTTTCAGAGCAAGTCGGTGACGGGCGACCATCAGTCCAGCTAAGAGGTTGTACGGGCTCCATGTACTTATTCTTTGGGCTATCGGTAGCAACATCCGATAAAACCTAGGTAAGGCATTACGTTTTAATGCGATTGTGATATATTCGACTTATATCTATAACGTTCAACTCTTAATCAAAAGCACGACGATCGCGGCATACTTTGGTGGAGGGGACACGAGACCTTCGGGCAGTGTGAGACCCTGGAATTTACAGAACCCATCAGTAAAACGTCACACGCATCTGACAAGGTTTGAAACCATCCGACTTCCCTGAAAGGCATCTGGTCCAGAAGTGGACCTCATGGGTGTTCATTGTCTGGGAATTCTAACCAACACTCTTACAGGAAATCCATTGAGACATATGAAATTAGACCCCACCTTGTGCATACAGGCCAAATAAGAGCAAGCAAAAAGCGCAAGATGTGCATGAGTCTGCCGTGCAAGTTCTCCGATAAAACGTGTTCAGACACATCAGACAACCAGACGGTTTCTTTGATCCCATGCGTTACGGCGCTTTGACTCCCTTGTTGGACAGATCATTTTGGTGTCTTCCGCCGACATCGGACAGTTATTCGCATTGTTGCGCGTCTGGTTTCTGAATGCGGTGTAGCGTTCACCCTTCAGGATCGCCATTGTTCCTTATGATAAACAAGTTCCTTACAATAGACAAGTTCCTTATGATAGACGACGAGCACGCTGCAAAGGAATGGCGTGCAATGGACCGGGCTACTCTGCTATACAGAATTAAATACAAGGTTCGGTTGACACGGGAGGTTACATGGACGTACAAGACTCGTGATAGGCAGAGTAGTCACTGGGAAGCCCTAGCCATTCTTGAATGAGGAGGATGTCTGAAGAACAATTGGAGCTTTTAGGTATTTTGGGAAGTCCGAAAAGATTGGTGTTCTGGTCCCTCAAAATAACAAATGGTAGCACAGCTACATACACAAAGTTAGGGACTTTTTTGGAAAGTGACCCAGTCATGCTTTAAGGGACAGGTATTTGATGGTAAAGTCACCGTGCTCAATTCCTTATTTTGCCACCCGAGTGAATCGTTGCACATGCTCGGTTAAGATTGTCTTTAATATCGGGTCCTGCTATAAACTCATCAGTAAATCGTCGCGCGCGCCTGACAAGGCCTGAAATTGACTTCCCTGAATGGTATCTGGCCCAGAAGTGGACCTCATGGATCCAGACGGTAATTATCTGGAAATTTTAACCAACACACTTACTAAAAATCCAGTGAAAATATGAAATTAGGCCTCAACATATGCATACAGGCCAAATGAGCGCAAGTAAAAAGTGTAGGACGTGTGTAGGTCGACCATGCAAGTTCGTTGATAAGACGAGCTCAGACACGTCAGACACCCAGACGGCGACGTTTTCCTGACCTGAATGACCAACTCATCGAGCCTACTCCGTAAATATAACACTTATCAGAGCTTGCTCCTACCACAGTCAGTACGAATAGAAGCAGATATGAAGTTGGCATGTGCAACTTGCCTGCGCGAAGTCGCACTAAGATGATCACCTTAAGCCGGCTTTCAAATGTCTCTGAACACGGGCTCGCACTCTCTATGGACTGTCACAGGCCTGCTGGATAAGAACTGCTGCGTAGCAGTTTCAAGGCACAGCCAGGTATACTCAACCGGGCATCGTGATTGGTACTCGGCCGATTTTGTTGGCCGTAAACAAGAACGCACTGCAAAAATGCAAGATGCATCCTTCTGTGTCCTCTTTCCCCCTCCCCATACCGCAGCTCTCCTCGCCTATTATGCCGCTCAATGATTAGCCGAGACTCGTCTCTTAAGTGCGGGCATCAGTAAACCATATGATGCGAGTCTTTGTCTGTGCCTCCCTCGCAGTGCAGAGAGGCTGTGGATACAAGCACACAGGAGGCTTCCGTGTTGAGGTCTAAAGCGCGCACGCCAGCCACCCCGGAAAGGAGGCAGACGCGGACCGCTACAGGAGACTACAAAAGAGAACTAGCTAAGATGAATGAATACTAAGATGAATGAGGGGATGATGGGAGGAGCGATGAAAATGCGTGCGCGGCAGTCGCGATGCGAACAGAGCGTGAGATGATGGTGTCTCAGCCTGCCCGTAAGTCCTATACATACCAGTCCAAACTGTTGCTTTGTCCGTTAGACCTTGGATCAGGAAAAATCAGGGTAGCTCCCGACGCCACAGCAACTACAACCAAATCTGTAGCACTATATAGTGCTATAGATTAAGGATGTAGCACATCCAGCTACATAGTTACCTGCATTTTTCCTGATGTGAGGACAAGGCGGCGTTCGTTAAGGGGGAGCAGAGCACGCGGGCTGTCATCCGCACCACAAAGAACCCGAACTTTGTTCCAAAGTTCGACCCAGCAACGCTTGCGGTAGCGACCCTAACCCTACGCTATGGGTAGAATTGGGTGCTTATCAGAATCTTTTCCCGCAGACACGGCGAAGGCACCATGGCCATGATCGTGAGAGCATTATCTAGGCCAAAGGCGGCATGCAACAGCGCACCTCTCGACCACCACTCACTCCCATGACCTTCGACGTTTCCCGTGCCCGCGCTGCGTTTCCGGCCCTCTCTTCTGGCTTTATTTACGCTGAGAACGCAGGAGGATCTCAATGCCTCGCAGACGCTGTAGCGCGTATGTCCGACTATCTGCTGAACACGAACGTCCAGCTCGGCGCAGACTACCCTGTCTCGGTCTCCAGCACGAGGCGCATCGCAGAGGGCGTGGAGGCAGCACGCGAGCTCTTCAACGCGGAAAGCGTGGACGAAGTCGTGTTCGGGAGCAGTGCCACGATGCTGGTCGAGAACCTTTCGCGCGCAATGGAAGCAGATGTCAACGAGGGTGACGAGATCGTCGTCACAGGAGAACACGAAGGTGAGTGTTCCGTTCATGCATATGAGCGCCGTGAGCGCCGAGCACGTGGTGTGATCTTCACCGCTGATACCATGCCCCCAGCCAATGGCGGTCCATGGAAAAGGCTTGCAGGGCGGCGCGGCGCGACAATCAAATACTGGCACGCGACACCATCGTCGTCGTCCCCAAACAACCCCTACGCAGTCTCTCACTCAATATCAACGCTCCTGCCTCTCATTACCGCAAAGACACGCCTTGTCGCATTCGCCGCATGTTCCAACATCCTTGGGTCCATCATGCCCGTCAGGGAGATCGTCTACGCTGTACGTGCGCGAGCCGGAGAAGTCGGTTCACGAAAGGTGGAGCTTTGTATGGACTGTGTCGCCTATGCACCGCACCGGCAGATGGACGTCAGAGGCTGGGACGTCGACTACTGCGTCTTCTCCCTCTACAAGGCGCGTCCTGCGCATCCCGCACCGTGGGTACTCTGACACCTTTGCTCTTGCAGGTGTACGGTCCACACGCATCTGCGCTCTACGTGCGCAAGCAGGCCCTCCTCCATTCGCTCTCCTCGCTCGCGCACCACTTCCTCAATGTCGACGCCAAGCCGTACAAGCTGCAGCCGGGTGGCCCGGGGTACGAAGTCGTGTACGGCTGCACGGCGGTGCCACCATACTTGCGTGGGCTCGCGCCATCGGGGGATCTGCAGAGTGCATTCAAGCTCATCGCCCGACACGAACAGAGCCTGATTAAGCCATTGCTTTCCTTTTTGAAGAGCAAGGAAGAGCGAGGGGTACGCATCGTCGGCGAGGAGCATGCGAGCGCGAATCGGATCCCGACAGTGAGCTTTGTAGTAGTGGGCGACCGGGCTATCAAGAGCCAGTACATCGTTGAGATATTTGACAAGAAGGGCGAGGTCAGTGCGTCTCCAGAGCCCGTCTCTACCTTCGTCACAATTGTTGAGAAAGATGCTGTATATCCCGGCATGACGAACGAAGTCTGTATGTGAGTCTGATATGTACTGACGGAAATCGTCCTGATAGATTGGTATCCGCTACGGCCACTTCTATGCCTACACGCTCGTGGAATCCCTGACGCCAAAGTTAGATGTCGACGATGGAGTTGTGCGGATTTCCCTGGTGCATTACAACACAGTTGAGGAGGTCGAGAAGATCATTGCAGTCTTAGAGGAGGTGCTCAGGTAACGCAAGACATACACACGTTCCAGAAGAACTCTGTATTGCTCTCGTTATTTTGTTGGCTCACCATACCGAGACTCGTTGACCGCTAGTGATCCGTGCGACGGAATGTTCCTACCGAGAAGTCCCTGGTGAGCACAAAGGTTCATCGCCAAAACGATTCTCGCGCATTGTTCCAACATCGATACCCAACCGGAACCAGCTGTCAGGGCCTCTAGGATGATAGACCGCCGGGCTACGCAGGCAAATGCAGCGATTTGGTGCTGCATGTTCACGAGCAGTGTAATGTCCTCAGTGTGATTGTGCATGCATGAACGCAGAGCCGCCGTTCGTTGACGCTGGAGAAAGGGCGGGGGCCTAAGGAAAGGAGACTGGCAGGAAGACAAATCGAAGGCATTCTGCATACAACACTAAGATGGCGGGATTTGTTGAATCAAAAGCAAGGTGGCGAACTCGCTCGACCACTACGGGTAGCGCAATGCATCCACCCAATCGAGGGTGAGCTTTATAAGGCTGGTCCATTCCTATCCCTGGGCAACGACTATTAGCGCTTTTTCCACATTCTCCGCATGGTGTCAACTTAGACGACTGAGCAAGAGCGAGGCTGATAGGGCTTTTGGTCTCTAGACGAGACGGTGAGATTAGCAGGGTTTCCAGGACAGGGGTGAGCAAGGAATTGGTTAGCTTGGTGGTGAACTGGGGCGAAGCGTCCATGACTGGGGGTACGCTGGCTGGAGCGCCAACTAGCAACAGATAAGCAGCGAAGAGGTCTTGCTGTAGACGGAGGCCCAAAACAAAGTAGACGCAAAGACCGCCGGTCGTGCGTACTCGGAGAGAGAACTACCTCAAAAGGTAAAGCTATTGCCAATTTGACAGACGCCACGTGCTCTGAATCGAGCATGCGACCGTAGTATCCCAAAGGCGACGTAGACAATTCCTTTCAACCTTACACGGCCAAAACGGGCTGGTACCGGAAAATCATAGGACGAAAAGGGTGGGAACGGTCAAAATGGTGGCGTGAATCGGGCCCATATAAGTCCCGTGTCTGTAATTTGGACACACTCCGGTATCGGGCCAGGTCAGAGTCATCGGAACGGCCCCGTATCTCCAGTGTGGTTTCGGGGCGTTGAACGGGTCGATTTCAGGCCGTGAGAAGGCAAATGCGCCCAGATACTTCAGCCTGGCATGGCTGCTGCAGCCACGGCATTCATCACATGCTGAGCGTGCAATACCGAAGCAGTGCTTGTATGGCCCCCAATCAGCCCTCACTGCTGCCCGCTTCAGCCCGGGGGTTACATCATGAGATCTGCAGCTCATTGTAACGGAAAAGCTAGCACCATTCGTCGCACCGTGGCACAACATAAATTGTAATAATCTCATAATAAAGTAGGCAGTAACGGCTTTTGTTATATTTGTTGATAGTACAGGCCATTTGCCAGTGGGGAAGTCAGAGTGAGCAGAAACAAATGTGATCTCCATGGCATGAATTTATTTTCCAATTTGTACAGTAGTAATAAAATCAAAAGTCTTGTCGTGAACTTCAGTCTTTCCGTTACTGGTGAGCAGCCACTAAAACAAACATGCACAAATACAAGCACTTGTTCGACTCAAGTTCACCGTGACAGCAGCGCAACAGCGATGTCTGGAATTCTGTCGCAATTCAGTCCATACATCCCAAGCATAATCTCTTGCTCTGACCTCTGGCAGGTTGGTGCTATCCATTCCTTCTAATCTCTCTTGAACATCCTTTAAAGCTTCATCCAGTACTAGTGTTTTGACTTACTTACTACTCAACGCAGTTCACAAGGATGGTCACGCTCATGGAGTAACACGGGAGGAAGATTATCTCAAAATGTACGTCCAGTCTCTGCTTCGATGGCATTCAGCTGACACACCATTATTTAGGTTCTTTACTGAAATTTTCCAGAACAATCCCAAAGACTATTCTGCGTTGAATGATGCAGAGAGCCAGGCGTTGACAGTGGGTTGGCAGGTCGCAATTTAAGACCATTTCAGGTGGTCAATCCCTATCTTCACGGCTGAGCTCATCCACTGCCAGTGGCAGCATGTTGAACATCATTCCTGTACAATAATTACTGTCTGTTGTTTCATGCCATTATATGTTGTTAATTTCATCTACTGGATGCTACTGTTGTGCTTCCAATGCTGCAATGACCCTGGAAAAAGCCTGTAATGTCACGAGAAAGAGCACCAGTGCCGGTATATTGGTAGTAAATAATGTTGTAGCTGCCTCGATCCTCGGTCGATTTCCGGGACGCTACAGTGCCATAACGGTATGCCAACCAGATGCTGGTTTCGGGCCTGCCTGCCTGCCCCGAAACGGGGCTGCATACGGGAAGTAACCGGCCTGTTTACATGTTACATCAACCATAATTTCGAGCACTACATAAGGGATTTACAAAATTACCGTAAAATTATAGGACGAAAAGGGTAGTAATCATGACAGCTATGGGCCGTTACGGGGACCTCGCTCTGAGGCCCCGTTTCCATGCCGCAGAGTTCTGGCCGTGTAGCAGGCTCAGGATATCCTTATCTGACCATGGTCGGCCTGATGAGATGCTCGACATCTTAATAGGTCTCGGGCTGCAAGACAGAAAATCTCGCACTACTAGTATCCATTGTGGTTATATCTATCCAAGACAGTATTTACCTATGTATCACTGCGATAGGCATAGTCTTGTGTATTCGACACGCGCTTGGATGTCTTTCATACGTTCCCCAATCTGAACGAACGGTATACGAAGGGCTTTCAATGTCTCAATCAACTTTCCGTTGTACTTCCATGGGTCTTCCAGGGAGCGTACGCCATCATCCTGAATCCACTCTGCGACTGGCTTCAGGACAACTTGGAAGAAGTAAGCAACCCTGTTCCGTTCAACGGTCGCTGCATGATTCACTTACTGAACAAAGATTCTCTGTAAAGAGGAAGAATTTTCTGTAGTTCATCGTTTTCCAACAGCTTGCGATGACGTTCAGCTGCCCCTGGTGCATTCGAGGTCGCCAGATAGACGACTGGATCTATGGCTGACCTGTCGCTCAAAAGCATCACTCCTGTGTCATTCCCTCCACCCATCTTGATGACCTTTTCCTCTGCCTTCAGTTGTGCCATCATTATCGAATACTGCATCTCGTATGTATCAACATCGTCCCGTGTGAATCCGTGGGTTTTCATGACGGTCCTCGCCACCTCTTTAACATATCTCGCCGCATCCACGTTGAGGCTCTCTGCTATAGCATTGCAAAGAGTCGTCTTTCCACTCGATGAAGGACCTAGGACGAATATCGCCCTAGGGCTTCCAGCGCGCGTATCCACATGTGCGTTTATGTTCTTGTCCTGTAGACTGTCTTTTCCTCTCGGTAGGACTAAAGCTCCAACCTTATCTATTGTGACACTGAAGACGATTCCCATCACTGGCCTTGTGAGTACCTTGGTCTGTTTCTGCTGAGACCCTGGCACGAAATCATGAACGAGGCTAACTTACCTACTGTGACCTCTGACGTGGGTCTACTCCGAATGGTATCGGTGTATCTCGACTGCGCGTGCATGTTTTGGCGCTTGATGTCCACGGAGTCTATTTTCCACATACACATATGATGCCCATAAACGGTATCGAAGCAAGCGCCTGGACCCTTCTTTCAAGCAAGGTTTTGGGAAAGAAGAAACTGATTATGCTGCATGTGCTGCGTCGTGGCAGTGTTTGCGTCCTGAACCCATCGATTATTCTGTACGTGGGACGTATTTATAGATAGCATCAACTACTCCAGACTGTCCACCTTCCCCCTGCTGGTACTGGTGTCTTTGGCACAGCGATGGCTCCTATCGTTCTACGTGATAAACCACAAGTCGAGGACGATATGTGGGACTTTAGAGCGACAATCCCGCGCATTCGGCGGCAAGGAATGGGCAAGCATATTTCGTTTTCTCCTCAGGCGATTACGCTTGATGTGATTCTATTTCCATCAAACCGCATCTTACAATCGGATGATCTCTCGAAATTCATATTGGCGTCGTTTGAGAATCTGAGATTTCCTGACAATCCTCCTTCGGTCGGTCGAGAATATATGCTGCGCTTATTCCAGGCAGGGCTCTTCCTGAATGGTGTTCAATATCGGTTCTACGGCCATAGCAACTCGCAGTTGGTCTGTTCCTTGTCTCTGCTGATGTGTCACACTTGCTAATTGCATCTTGATATCAGAGGTCAAGGAGCTGTTTCCTCCGTGAGGCAGATACGGACGAAGAGCTTGACAGCCGCATCTACAACTATGGCGAGTTTAAAAAAATCATGAACGTAGCTAAACGTGAGCATCTCCCATTGGCAACGGTGTTGCGTCATTTACTCTCTTGAGTATGTCAGGCGCAAAGAGAATAGGTCTTCTCTTCTCGAAGGCCGAACTCGATTGGAACCTGGACCCCAAATGGACCAAAGATATTGACGATATTATCGTCAACGGCGAGAACTTTTCTGACGGCTGTGGTCTTATGTCGAAACGCTTTGCTATTCAGCTCAGTCGACATAAACGATTCATCTTTCACGGCCGTCCGTACACACCATGCGTGTTTCAGATCAGGTAAGTATCAGTCTCTTACGAGTGACTTCATATCACGAACAACGAGTTCAGATATAGAGGGTACAAGGTGGGTTGAGCGACGCAGACTATAATAGCAACTGACGCTCAGCCACAGGGCGTGCTTGCGCTCCATCCAGAGTTGAATGAAGAGCATCATGTTCATTTCCGTGCCAGTCAAAAGAAATTCAATGCGACGCAGATCAATACTTTCTCGATGGTCGACCATTCAGTGCCATATGCGTTCGGTCGTCTAAATAATGACGTCATTGTTCTTCTGTCCAGTCTCGGTATCTCAGACGAAACCCTGCTCCGAAAACAAGAAGCGTATCACCAGTGGATTGCTGCTGCCTCCTCGGATTGGGAGGTCGGATTCAATTTCTTGTCCGCTCTCGGCCAATGGGAGTGGGCTGAGCGGCTAATACTGGATGGAATCGATTCTCGGGATGTACTGTCCAAGATACGCTCATTGCAGATGTCTGAGCTAGCGGCGTTCAAGAAGAACGAGAAGTTTCGTGCCCGGATGGTCGTTCTGAAATCCCGCCTGTTATTTGGCATCTGCGACCCATATGGAGTTCTACGCGAGGGCGAAGTCCACGTGCGGGTCTCCGTTCCGCGCATGGGTACATCTACGCTCAAAAACACTGAGGTACTCATCGTGAGAAACCCCTGTTTGCATCCGGGAGACTGTCTGAAGCTCTGGGCTGTCGATCATCCTCAACTGTCACACTTGGTCGATTGCGTTGTTTTCGCATCTCAAGGTAAACGTGCAGCCCCGTCGATGAGCTCTGGGGGAGACCTAGGTAAGACGTCACCGCTTGTATTCTGTTCCTGTCTGGCCTGATCATTATGCAACGGGCAGATGGGGATCGATTTTTGGTAGTATGGGACCCTGACTTGGTGCCAAAGAAAGTTGCAGAGGTACATTAGCATCCGTATATCTTATAATGGATGCCTCATATCATGACACAGTCATATACATACCCGGCGGCGAAGGAGCACATCAGCAACCAGGTAACAAGGCAAGATCTAGCAAGGCATTTCGCGTCGTATAACAGGTATGTCATAGCGATAATTAATTGTCCCCGTTTGGCTCACTAAGTCGATCAGTATGACGCTTGCTAAAATTACGGCTCTACATGCCAAATGGGTGCGATGCAGTCCCAAGGGGGCAATGAGCGACGAATGTCAAGACCTCAATGCCTTGCACTCACACGCTGTTGATGGGGCGTCTGTGAAGATCCCAGAGCATTTACGTTCACCGCCGGTCCCAGAATCACCTTATATCATCGATCTTCTCCAGGATGCAGCCAAGAGTTTCTTCGATGCGTTCCTGCAGTCGCGAGCAGATGGCTTGGAAGCGGCTGAACTTGATCGAGAAGATGCTGAAGAAATTTTGGTTAGACTGTTATCCACGGAGAAACTGGCAGTTTCGGAATTTGAAGTCGTGACACTTGCTGCCAAGTACGCGCAAAAGCATGGCATCGACATCAGGCAGTACCTATCGCACGTTGACTTTGGGGCCCTTGCGACTGCGGAGAAACATGCTCTGAGCATGCACCTTGAGTTGAGTTCTGCACGCGAATGGATCCCAATTATGTGGAATAGGTGATACGACATTTACATTTCATACCAAACACCGACTTATTCACCGTACAGCCTTACTCGTTCTGAGATACTGCACGCTCGAGACTTGGAGAATCGAAGTTTGGGTGGCCTTCTTCGTCTCCAAAGGCTTTATTCGTCTTCGGTGCAAGGTCGGGCGGCCTTCTTTGAGTATTTGAGAGAGGCTACGCAACAATACAAGAGGCGATTGATTATTCTGAAAGTATGACAACTACAGTAGAAGGATGGTCACCAATCCTGACATGTCGATCTTCCTTTGTCAGACAGACGACAGGTTCTCCGTTGGGATCTTCCTCAGAGGGACCATACCATGGGATGACGAGGTAAGCCACTTAACTGTAACCATAGTATTGCGATAACATTCCTTCGTGCTTTTGCATCTCAACTGGACAAATCGGATAGCCGGAATTGAACGATAATGTTGTAGTCTGTCCCTTTATGCCTAGGGCGTCCAGTGAGGCATCGACGTATTGGAGGGGCACCAAAGGATACAAGCTTCACTGCAGTGAAAATGTGATGCAACTATATAATCAAAAGCGAGGCGATACCTTCATCTTCGTACAGCGTCCTCCAGAAAAATCCGGATCGGACGTCGTTACAAGCATCGCGCTGCAGAAGATCTCGACCCGCGTTCAAAAGGTCTGCTCGAGAAAACAAACAGGCATTTCACGAGCGTTGATTCAGTGTTTATAGCAATGTGGTCGCGTTCAACGCACACCGGTGATAGCCATCGAGATACACGTCGTCTCAAACCGCGATCGCGTGGCACATCAGGCTTTCGACCTCCGGTTCGAACAGTGAGTCTTATGAGCTGCTGCACGATGACGGTGTGACTCAATCTTCGATAGCGTACAAAGCGAAGAGTACCTGAGAAGGTTTGACTATACTCCCCATTCATTCACTCCAAATACGCTCGACGGCTTTCAGTGGGAAGATGATGAACTCGGGCGGCAGGTATTCAGCAGTCCCAAGCAGGAAGTTGAACACATCCTCTCCGATGCAAGCTACCAGATTTTGCGAAAATACTTCAAATTCGCGGTCAAGTACCACGCAGAGGACCAGATCTTCTGGATATTCCAGATCCTGATGGACAGAGACTTCCCGCTGGATCACATTGCGACTTGCATCGCGGAGTATCCGTCGTTATCGTACTCGGCTCTGAAACACTTCCTCCCCGTGGACTCTGTTGGGCCGTTGCCAGACATTGCAGCAGAACTTGTCCGTCCGATCATATACAACATTATCCGCTCTGCCAACAGCTTCGGCATTGCTTCCTTGGCCGCATTGGAGAAGCTTGCACCCGATGTCGACCAACTGGATCTTGCAACGTATTTTGATGTTCTCTGGCTCTCGGTGCTCAGTATCAGGGCTCCCGGCCTCGTGCAAGAGGTGTTACTGGTCCTGCACGAGAGCCGTCTTACTTCGAGAGCTCGTAGTGAACTCTATGATTATGCACACAAGTTCATGTTGGGGATTGCCTTCGACAGAGCGGAAGAGGCGGCTGACGCATGCCCCTGTGACGAAAGCGGACGGCCGAAGCGACAGCGGACAGCCCCAGTTAGAGCCAAGTTGTTCCCCACAAAACCCACACAAGAGCAGGCACCAGAGAACGCCGAGCTGAACAGCAAAGTCATCGTCGAAGCCCGCATCCGCGTGGATGCACAGACACCCGCGCGCATCCACTCCCACGTCCGCCTCAAAGTTGCGTCTCCCCAGGAGTATCCGGGATCGGGTTTACCGCCTGCAGTCGTAGATGCGGTCGTCGTTAGAGCTTCGCGGGGAGAGCTGTACCTCGAGATGAAACACCCCCTTCCGCCAGAATACGAACAGGCGGATTGGAATCTCTATCATGCAGGCAGTATTGCCACGTCGAAGGCGATGATGGATGCTGTTCTCAGACTGGCGCAAGAAGGGTCTCAATGCTGCCGATTCGATTACATTATAGCAGGGAGGGCAGGGGTGGACGACCATGACCAAGAGTCGGAGGACGGTGCGCCAGGCAGTGATGACACCACAGAGTTTGACTCGAGTTCGATTTCATCTTCTCTCAATGCAAGCCAACGCGCGGCGGTCCTTTCTGCGGAAAGAGATCATCTGGCATTAATCTGGGGTCCTCCCGGTGAGTCGCCTTTCCCTGATTCTGGCAGCACGCCAACTACTCATAGGGACGGGAAAAACGACCGTGGTTGTTCAAATCCTCTTGCGCTTCTTGCGCGAGGACCCGCAAACCAAGATTCTCATGACCGCATCCACGCACAACGGTACGCAGAGCCTCGCGCCGATCAAAAAGCCGCCCTGCTGACGGCCAGCCACCACCAAGCGGTCGACAACGTCCTCGAGCGCTTCCTCGCCGAGAACGCGACCGCCCGTCTGCTGACGGACGAGCAGGTCCTGCGCGCGGCGACCGAGAGCGCCAAGGTGAACAAGAGCCTGCAGAGGTACACGGTCGACGCGCGCGTGGGGGGCAGCCTCGCCGACAACCCGCGGCTCATCCAGAAGGCGGAGAGGAGGGTGCGGGAGGCGCGCGTCGTGTTCACGACCTGCAGCGGCGCGGGCCTCGGCGTCCTGCGCCACGTGGACTTTGAGACCGTCCTGGTCGACGAGGCCTCGCAGATCACGGAGCCCTGCGCGCTCGTCCCGCTCGTCAAGGGCTGCCGGCGCGCGGTGCTCGTCGGCGACCAGTGAGTGGGTCTCGCTATCGCGGCATGTTGCGAGGCTTAGCGCGCCGCCGCGCAGCGTGCAGCTGCGTCCGACGGTGCGGCCCACGGGCAAGGCGCTCGAGTTTGACAGGTCGCTGTTCGAGCGGCTCTACACGGGCCCGGACTTCCCCCGCCTCGCCCGGACCATGCTCGACGTGAGTGCACTTGGCTGCATCCCCCCTTCCCTTCCCTCCTGACACCGCTGACCCCCGCCCGGCCCCCGCAGGTGCAGTACCGGTTCCCCGCAGCCCTCGCGCGCTTCCCCTCAGAGGCGTTCTACGAGGGCCGGCTGCAGACGGGCGTCGCAGATAGCGCTGCCGCCGCCGCGGCGCTGCGCGCGTCCGCCTTCCCCTGGCCCGCGGACACGGACGGCGCGCGCGCGCACCCCGTCGTCTTCGTGCCGTGCGCGGCGGAGGAGGACGCGGGGCGCGCGTCGAAGAGCAACGCGGGGCAGGCCGCGCTCGTGCGGCACGTGCTCGCGCTGCTCCGCGCGCCGCGCACGCCCGCGGACGCGGAGCGCGTGCGCGGGACGTCGCTCGCGGTGCTGACGCCGTACGCGCGGCAGGCGGAGCTGCTGCGGCACGGGCTGCCCCCGGACGCGGGCTCGGGCTCTGGCGCGGGCGGGGGGGCGGTGGCGAGCACGATCGACGGGTTCCAAGGGCGCGAGGCGGACGTGGTCGTGCTCACGACGGTGCGGAGCAACGCGGCGGGGGAGCTGGGGTTCGTGGACGACGCGCGGCGGCTGAACGTGGCGTGGACGCGCGCGCGGCGGGGGCTCGTGGTGGTGGGGGACCGGCGCACGCTCGAGGCGGGCAGCGCGCTGTGGCGGCGCGCGCTCGCGGCGTGTGTGGAGGTCGTCGTGGCGGGCCCGGAGCCGGAGGGGGGGCAGGGCGCGGCGCGGTAGTGCCCCGTTGGCCTTGCGTGCGGCGGCATGCGGGGAGGGGGGGGAGGGGGGAGGGGGCTCTGTGAAAACCAATAGTCGCGTTTCTGGTAACGCGAATGCCTGACTTGGCTAACTAGTCGAAGCATGTCTTGCCTCTTAGTGGCTGGAAATGGAGCAGCCAGTCGCACTTTGTAAAATCGAACGTCGGCCTTCGTCGCCTTTTTGGTATCCAAATTGCACAACTCGACTGACTGGTCGATTTCCTTGCCTTTTGGCGGCACGGAGCAGTCAGTCACAGGACCGTCGCACACCTGTAATCAGCTTGTGCGACTAGTGCATGATTGCCCTGCAATTCCAGCACCAACGTTGGTTCCGCTTTGTTACAGAGGGGGGCATGTACATAATATCACGCATGCGCGCACTCTATCTTGGTACTTCTACATCTAGCGTACCCAATCTACCTCTCACAACGCCCCGCCCCCCCCCCCCCCTCCTCCGCGCCCGGCGTCCCCTGCACAGCGAGCGCCTCAAGGATCGCCTCGCCCTGCGCGTCCCACGCGGGCCGGCCGAGGCGGAACGCGGCGCCCTGGCGCGCGTACGTGATGTCGCCCATGCGCGCGGGGTCGACGCGCCCGCGCGCGGTGAGCACGTCGCGCCGCACGTGCACGCACAGCACGCGCCCGAGCACGAGCGTCGTCGGCGCCGCTGCTGCGCCTGTCGCGGGGTCCACGATGTCGAGCGCGTGGAAGAGCTGATGCGCGGGGGGGGGGGGGTGGGTCAGCGTGGGCAGGGAGGGGCTACGGGGAGAAGGGGCAAGGGGAGAAGGGGGACGGGGGCGCACCTCGCATTCCATGCTGAACGCGCTCTCCTTGACGCGCGGCGCCTTGACATGGATCTATCCCCGGGTGAGGTGGGGGGGGGAGAAGCAAGGCATCAGCGGCTGCGGCGCGGGGGCGCGGCGGGGGGGGGGGGTTGGGGGGCACTCACGCTGGGGGCCTTGGTGAGGCCGCTGAGGGGCCACTCGCTGACGTGCGCGGGGGCGTCGGTGGCGCATACGTTGGCGTGCTGGACGAGCGGCTCGCTGATGATGCTGACGGTGAAGCCGCGGGTCGCGCGGATGTTGCGCGTGGTGTCCTTGGCGCGCCCGGCGGGGTTGAGGCACGAGACGGAGATTACGGGCGGGGTGCTCGCGACCTGCGCGGGCGGCGTCAGCGTGCGCGGCTGTGGATGAAATTGGGGGGTGCGTACCATGTTGAACCAGCTGGCGCGGCGGTGAGCGGGGGTTCTCGCGGTGGGTGGTGTGGGGGGACGTACCTGAAGGGCGCGAGGTTCTCGACGCCGTCCTCGGACACGGTGGAGACAAAGGCGATGGGGCGCGGGACGACGCCGCTGACGAGCAGGGCATACTGGGGCACACGTCAGCAACAGCACTACCAGGCCGCGAGCACGAAACGGCGCACCAGCTGCCTGGAAGCGCGCGCGGCGTGAGCACGGGAGGGAAGTGCGAGCGGACGCGGGACTCACGCGGGGTCCTCTGTGGCGGCGTCGACGACCTTCCAGCCGGCGTTCTCGCCGTCGAGCCACTGCTTGCCGTCGGGGGTGGCGTCGACCCCTTGCCCGTAGGTCCACGAGGGGTTGGGGGGCTGGCTGAACTTGAAGTCGAGAGACGCGTCGAACTCGGGCAGTGGTGACGTCATGGCGTTTTCGGACAAGCGGCGGAGGGGTGTGGGAGACGCATACCGCTGCGGCGAGGTTATGTACCTCGCCGGGCGCAGAGGGTGCGCATGGTGTGCGCGGGGGGCTCACTCAGCAGCCGTCATCGCATCGGATAAGCAGGACTAAGCGATGACGGCATCGCAGGCAAAAATACAAAGCTCTGCAGCGGCGATCGGGCGCAGTGGGAGGAATCCTGAGGTCGTCTTGCGTAACCAGGGCGCCTGCACACCCAATCGCGACGCGTCTGTCACAGCGCACGTGAGCCGATCGCGTTTATCGGCCCCGCTGCCATGCAGACGCTCACACACTGCAACACGTCTCTGTAATCGTGCCATGACAGAGCACAGAGTCCCCCTCTGCAGTGCTGCCTTGAACGACGGCCACCATCTCCCCTATCGCAACGCCGAATCCACTGTGTCTGGCCCTCCTCCAAATCCTCGACATGACTAGCCCCCAGAAGCCGACCACGACTTCACACTCGCTGTGACACGACACTGGATCGCACCCACTCTCAACTCCAGTCCTGCTCTAGCCGCCCTCCACGCACTGTCCGCGACCAAGCCCCTCGACAGAACAGCTCTCCCCAAGCCTTCCTCGCCACAGACCTTGCCGTCTTCCTCAACCTCCCAGGGACAGCACCGCCAGTCTGTACCGCGCCTCTGCACCTCCCCGGCCGCCACCCTCGGGGGCCTCCGCACTCCCCTCGTGCTGTGCGCCGCATTTGGCGTCCCCGAGCCCATATGCGTCGTCGCTTGGCTCGTCGTGTGCGCCGGTCGTATCGGGCGCAAGCACCTTGGCCATCCCAGCGTACACTGCGGACCGGGACCCGAGGCACTCCAGTGAAGGAAATCACGCGCGCTGTGTTCAATATGGGCATGTGGTGTAGTTGGTTATCACGCTCGCTTAGCATGGAGACCGATGCTTGCGAGAGGGGTCCGGTTCGATCCCGGACATGTCCAAATTTTTTTTGGCGCACGCGCCGTGGACGTTTCTGCGCGAGGCGTGTGCGTGCTCTCGTGTCGAGCACAGCACTCAAGGTCGTCCACGAAATCGGAACCACACCGGCGTTGGCGCGACGAGGAACCGGCGAGGAGTCGAGGACCGTCAGACGAACGAACAAGTACATCTCGGGCCCCGAGGCTAGACACCAATAGAGAGGAAGAAAGAAGAGAAACACGAATATACGGCCTCCCCTTCACCGCCTGCTTCTCGCTCCGACAGCCGCCCCCGCCAAGGTGCCACCCGGTGCTCGCAGCCGCACCACCGGGCCCGACGCACCGAGGAAGACCCGCCGTGCCCACGCGCGGGCCGCGGCGGGGTCGTCTCGGGCTGCGGCGTCGAGGTGCGGCCAGGACCGGCCTCCAACTCTTAAGGAGATGCAAAGCATTGGCCATTCGACGCTGGCGTCTACCGCGCGGAGGACGGGGCGCAGGGGCCGCGCGGGCGCGACGAAGGACGTTCGGACACAGGCTTACTGGGCCGCCGTCGCCTTACTGGCCCACTGCGGGCTGGGACGTCGCGGAGCGCGGCGGTCCAGCCACCGGGCGCGTGCATGGTAATGATGGGATCGCAGCTCGAGGCTCGAGGGCTTGTGGCCAGCCACCCGCGCCGCGCGTTGCGTTGTCTGCGTCTGGCCATCGGCGCCGGCTTGTTTCGTTGGATCGATTGCTCTCCGAACCCCCTGCCGTGCTCCTTCGAATCTCGAATCGTGTGCGGCGGGACGTTCCCCCCCCCCCCCCCGGGCCCTTGTCAAGTCGTGTGCGCCTCATCTCAGGTTCTCGTCAGGCACGCCGCCGTCCGCTCTGCTCTGCTCTGCTCGGAGCGGTGTTCGTTCATGGCACGAGTACTGCCAATTTCAGGTTCGCGTTGGCCGTGAGAAGCATCGACGAGCTCATTAACGACATTCGACGAATTCGGCTTGTTGTCAAAGTCTCGAGAGTCCCGAAGTACGTACTCGAGCCCTGAGCTGTCCGCCACAGCCGACAGACTTTGAAATGCGTGAGAACGCTTGCAGCTCAAGACCACAGGCACCTCTGACTCTTCTACCGGAACCATAAGCAAGGCCAAAGATGCCCGGACTCCGGAGGTGGCGGCCCTGTAGTGTCCAGACGTGACTGGGAGTTACTTTGAACTGTCACACTGAGTAACAAATTCAGCGTCCAGTGAAGCAAAAACTGCCTCTACCTGAGTTCTGAGCCCTGGCCGTATGATGCACCTGGAGATTTGCTGGACGGGTCACCAGGTAACAGGGAGTATTACATCGGGCAACACAGCAACTTCTAAGCCCGGCTGTTGGGGCTTTGAACATTCACCCTCCAATACCAAGATGGGTAGAGCTCAGGGAAGTTCACAAGGGACTGGATGAGGTATATCTTCGTTACGTCGTAGATATTCGAAAGGATGTGGGAGCAGATCAAAACTTGCTGTCATTGTTGTCAAGCTTCTGAAATACCCGATAGCCTTGTTTCATTGTGTTCTGTAGACAATAATCGCATCCAACCTATATGTTTATGACTGAACAGCCTGGGTGAACGAACTTGGGTAAAGTCATTGGCCCCGACTGCAGGCGTACGCCCACGTGCCTCGGCGACTCCTTGCACGGAACCCATTCCGCACCCAGGCTCACTAGCGCTCACTCGACACCGCGCACGATGCCCAACCACGCGCTCGCCGACGGCCTCTTCCCCGCCGCCCTCTCTCCCCGCATCCTCACCGGCTTCACCACCGCGCCGCCCGTCCGCGCGCCATCACCCATCGCCATCGTCCCGCTCTCGGACCACGACCTGGGCGTGCACAAGCTCTCCTCGCGCACCCGCCACCCGCTCGCCGCGCCCCCCGCCCCGTCCGCCCCGCCTCCAGACCCGGACAGCAGCCCCGCCATCGCATGGGAGGCGGCGTTCCCCCGCGGCAGCCTCAACCCCGCCAACGCGTCCGCCCCGCCCGGCGGCTTCGGTTTTTACCTGCGCGGCCCCCCCGCGTTCGCCGCGCAGCTCGCGCGCGCGGAGGAGGTGCTCATGGGCTACGCGGTCATGTTCGAGGACGGCTGGGCGTGGGGCAGGGGCGGGAAGCTCCCAGGCATCTGTGCGCGCGCTCGACGCCGTGTCGTGTCCGCTCGCGCTGACGGGTTCTCTGCACAGATGGCGGCGCCGGCGAGGCGGCGTACGGGTGCGCGGGCGGGCGCCAGTCCCACCGCGACGCATGCTTCGACCTGCGGCTCATGTGGAGGTGCACATTCCTCTCCCCGTCCCCGTATATGCACTCACCCGGGCTGCCACAGGGCCGACGGCGCAGGCGAGCTGTACGCGTACCTCCCGCAGCTCCCGTCCAACACCGCGCGCCTCGCCGCGGTCCCGCCACTCAGCGTCGCACACGCCGACTACGGCTTCTCCGTCGGGCGCGGCGCGTGGCGCTTCTCCGCCGGGCGCTGGCACGCCGTCGCGCAGCGCGTGAGGCTCAACGCGCCCGGGCGCGCCGACGGTGCGTGCGCGCGTCCATCTCCCTCTCCCTCTCCCTCTCCCTGCTGCCGACGCGCCGCTCATGCATGCGCACAGGCGAAGTCGAGGTGTTCGTCGACGGCGCCTCCGTCCTCTGCGCCACCGGCCTCGTCCTCCGCACCGACACCGCGCCCCGCGCGCGCGTCCACGGGCTGCACTTCCAGACGTTCTTCGGAGGTACGTGTCCATCCCGCATGTCATGCTCCCCTCCCCTCTTCCCTTGTCCCCCCTCTCCCCTAATCCCCCTGTATATCCGCACCGTCGCGCGTTGCCACACCGCGGCGCCGACCTCACGCAACATTCTCCCCTCGCGTCTGACCGCCTACCTGTATCCCCATACGCGCGCGCACTGACGCCGACCGCAGGCCACACGCCCGAGTGGGCGGCGCCGCAGGACCAGCGCGCGTGGTTCGCGCACGTCTCCGGTGCGCTCCTGCGCCCCGCGTCGCCGGGCCATGACGAGCTGTGATATGCGCGGCCGGCGCGCCCTGCCTCGCTGCTGCACCGCGATGAACTCAAGCCTACCCGGTTCGTGTCCCAGCAAGTGTTGCGAATGCCCAAGAACCGCTCTCATCGTTACCCACCAACGGATCGCTGGCGTGCGTTGCATAGCGATTTGCCATTGAATAGCATTCCAGACAGCAGATCGAGCGAGTCAAAGCGGCTCCGAGACATGCTATATGTATGGTCGAGCGTTACTCACATAGCATCAATCAACTTGAGGACTTCCAATTACCCGCCCTGCGCATCGTTTATGGAATTGATACACTCCATTTCCATTATTTATTTTCGAGGCTGTTCTTGTCAGCTTCATCCCTGTCCTTGTGACCCTTGTATCAGGTTCTCGTCATGTTCGTAGACACGCTTAACGAAACTCTCCATCGAGTCACCGCGTGCCACTGGCCCCCTCGAGCATCCTTTGCTACACCTTGATCTCGTACTTGCGACAGCACGGGGAGGGCGTGATGGTCCCCGAGTCGCGAGCAGGCATGGGGAAATGTTACCATGCGGTCGCGCTCGGTCCCAAGAGCGTGCCTGCTGGGTACTGATCCTCTCCATAATTGACGTTTACGGCCCCTGCAACGGTGGCAGGGGGACCTTACCAGTTCAGCCACGAATCGTTCAGGAACACCTACGTACAGCATACATATGAACGTCGCCCGACTCTGCCCAGTATCCAGACTCGTGACTTGGGCGCGAGAGCGCTCGAGTTCCTCGCGACAGACTAGTCGAGCAGAGAAGGTTGGTGCGTGTGCGACTAGTGATAATTGTTCGATGTCTTGAGCATAACTCCGCAACAGCCGCAACAGCGCTGCGGCAATTCTGAGACTACCTCCGGATCTAAATCCCTTGCCGATGTCTCGAGGGACGTCTCTTAAGACGGTCCATTAGCACAATGGATGGCATCTGCAAGGCACTCTCGAACACCAGCGCAACATTCGATATCCCAATGCTACATATACAGCAGAACGGAGCTATTGGTGCCCCAGGCCAGAACCAGACGCGACATACGCCCAGTACGCCTTCCTGCTCCTCGCGCGCCAGGCCTTCCCCTACCGGACGACGGCGAGGAACGTCGTCGTGATCGCGAGTCCGACGAACGCAGCAGAGATAAATGTGTTCTGGTAGCCCATGTGCAGCCACGGGGTGATCCCGTAGCCCTGCAAGTCCCTGGTCAGCCATACCAGCCGTCATGCACCCTCCGAAGGGTCTCCCACTCACGATAGCAAAGGACAGCGTGTTCTGCAAACAAGCGACTGTCAGGCGGGACGCAGGACATTCGATCGATCGAGCGCCTCACCCGCACGAGGATGACCGCGAACATGACCTCCCCGCTCATATCTCGGTACGCGTCCAGCGCGTACCCGAGCGACAGCGCCGACCCGATGCCCGTGGAGCACGAGATCATACCCATGCCGACCACAAGCCCAATCCACGGGACGCCCTTGGCCGCGCCGACGCCCCACAGGATCAGTGAACTCGGGCAGAGCACGCACGCCAGCAGCATGAGCCACAGGCGGTGCTCTGGTTCGCGCACGCCGCCCGTGCGGCGCGCGCAGCGCAGGGCGAACCTGTCCCCCGCCCAGCCGCTGTACAGGCACCTGTCGTCCCGCAGGATTTGGCGTCAGCGTTGTCAGGTGGGAGGAGCACTATGGGAGGCGGGCGACGTACCCGATGGTCATGCCGATCATCGGCGCGATGTACGTCAGACCGACGGAACTCGCCCGGAAGTTATACGGTGGCGCGCTCAGGATGAGCGACGCGGTGGCGTTCAGGACGTTGTACCATACGAGGCACGCGCCGTATTGGAAGCCCGCCCTGCCGCAGAGCCGGACACATATGTTGGGAACCGCATGAATGAGGTTAGCCATGCTCACCAGAAGACGACAGGGAAGCGCAGGAGGAGCACAGGACGGTACGCCATTTTGACGAGCGCCGCGTTGCTGGCATAGCGCTTGTTGAAAACGGCGAGGCGTTGTCTGAAGGATGTCGGTGTCCCGACGAGCTCAATTTTTGCGTCGCTGCTAACGTCGAGGTATTTTATCTATAAGTCAAATAGACTAAGTGCACCATGAAGATGGATGCTGGCTATCTTCTGCCCACTTTCTCGTTTGTCACGTCGTCGCTATCAGCTTGGCTGATATCACGGAGGTAGTTCGTCTATAAGTGTCTGCTGTGAGAAATCTTAGCAGGGACGTGGAAGGGTCTTTTCCCACCTCTTCCATGAAGAAAAAGAGGAAGACCAGTGCAACCGCATTGATGATCGCGGCCCAATACATGACCCAAGGCCATCCTTGGCCATTCCAAATGAACTGGACGAGATTCAGTACGAAAAGCCTAAACGAGCTGCGTGAGTGGCCTTACGCCTGCGATTAAAGGTGCGAGGTAGTTCGAACTATCTTTATGTTACGTGAGGTGCACGACAGCAGCAGACATATACTACTCACCCAAACAGAAAGAGCGTATACAACCCGATATATGTACCTCTCTCATGAGCAAAAAACTGACATGATCTTTCAGATACCTATCGTAACGCCAATCTTCCAGATAGCTTACGATGTCTGATATCTGTACGAACAAAGATGGTCACCAGTAAGCGGACTACCGCTGCTTTGCTTTTCAGGTGAGAAGCGCACCGATACTTCACAAAGCGACTCGCCCGGAGTACAGAGAAACCCTGGATGTGGATTGAGTTTCTGAGCAGACATTCATAGGGTACTATCTAGACCTTGTATAATTTTGCTCGCAATCCTAAACAAATCAGACTAAGAGCAGACCGGAAGATTGAACTGACCATTGTCTGCTTGTAGTAATGTATGGAGTCCACATACACATGGCCTACCTACTCAGCCCAGGTCTATATCATGACAATTAGACTCACGATGCTACCGACAAGGGAGAGCATATAGATCCCGCGCTTTCCAAAGGTAAGAGCAAGAGGTTGATTGATGAGGGCACCCCATCCAAGCACTGGTGGCGTTTAGCAGAAAGCTGCGGCGATAAGTGCGACGGCTTACAGAGAAACACTAAGAAGGTTTTGTTCAAGTGCAGCGGACCAGGAAACTAATCGATGAGCTTACTGTAACCTGTGCCGGCATTGAGGGTAGATAGCGCAATGCCGGTATCGTCAGAGATTGGCTGAAGGATCGAATACAGAGAGGCCGTAGCAATACCGCCGGCGACAACGTCTGTTCAGGGATGGCTTCAATCAAGAGTTGTTAGTCAATGCATGGATGCACGTACAAATCAGTACACATATGAACAGCCTCATCTTACGTGCTCTGGTCCAGTTCAAAGGGTCATTCACGTCGTTTGACGGAGTAGGGTCAAGGACAATGGTCGGTCCATGTCCTGCGTGTGCAAGAGAAACATCTGCTTGAACATCGACGAGGTACACGGAGCCAGGGATCAAAGTCTCATCGATGCGCTTCATCATAGAACTCTTAGAATCAGGACATCAACAGATATTCTTGTGTTTATATTTCTCGCAGGAGAATATTATGCGCCAAGACGCTTCTCAAAGTATGGGAAGCTGCCTGAAGATAAGAAATTTCTTCTTCGTGAGATGATATCAATTCTGACAACGAAGCTATCAGCATGACCAAGCTCCACAGTGATGATAACGACTACCCTCCAATAGCTCATCAAGACTGGACACTGTATCACGCCGATGAAGGGCACGCGACCTATGAAGTACGTCGAATAACGGAATCAGTAACTATCTGAGTATATCACGAAGAACAGAATGCTTCTATTTACCGAACCACGCACATCCACACCGAGTGAACAACTAGATATAAATAGAGGTCCGCACTTCGCGCAAAGAAGTGGCTCAGAGGGCCTAATCAATATCCTACGGCACAAACTGCGTCGATAGGAGATAGTTCCAGCTTAAGTACGCAGTCTTGAACCGCATATCGAAATACAAGAAAGGCCAGTCCTAAATAGGCATAGAGATGCGGGGAATAAGGAAACACGTAAACACGTACGTGCAAGCCGAAGTACCTGGAGACGAAACGTACACACTGTCTGCTTCTTTGACCTGCCAAAACTCACAGAGGCGAGATCGAATGATCAGGGGTATGGCCGAAAACGATTCGGAAGCATTCTATGACATCCAAATGGTGGGCGGCTGCTGCACACAGATAGACGTCTGTCTACATTATGCAGTTGCGTATTTCTTCCTCGTAAATTGCGGGTCATTCGTATCGCATACGAACAACTGGTTAACAAAACAGTAAATCTGGTCGTAGTCGGTTCCATTTCTCACTCTGCCTGCCCTAGGCTTGCGTTAAGACACCCGCTACAAGATTGTTGTCTTTGAAGATGTTATATTCTGAGCAACGGTGTGTCAATAAAGTCCAAGAACCCTCACGCGGAGGTAACAAATAATACTGCGAGAGCTCGTCCAATGCATTTTGAGAAAACAGAACAGGAGAAAAAATGCTCACTTGTGCATGACACAATTTCAGGAAGGTCATGTTTGTGTGATTGCTATGAGCAAGGCATCAGTCGCCCAGGGTAACACAAGTCGGACCCAAATCATGAGAGAGACGCTTGCAGAAACGAAGGTAGGGCTGACCCCTCGATGTCATCGCATTGTAGACCCCCAATTGTATATGCCACACGACATGAAAAGTCAGTTCAGCCGTCATGCACTGATACAAATACACAATCATTCTCAGACTCGATTAAGTCAAACTTTGGGAGCAGTTCAACCTGCCGTATTTAGTCGGTCCTCGGGAACAGTGACTGCGTACATAAGGTTAGGGTCAATTTACCTGCGCTTAGAAAGCCTGTCATTAGAAAACGTTACGCTCGACTTGGCTTGATCAGGATTCAGGGAACTTATCGTCAAGTCTGTATTTGACAACTTGACTTTCATTAGCAGCGGAGTTGGCCCGAAACCTGTATTGTCCCTCCTGAACAGTGTACTATTCGCTGAAGTAGTAGAAGCACTGTATCCCGGTGTTAGAGCGCACTACATTACAGCGAGAAAAAAGGTCAGCAGGCTTCACCAACTTGTAGTCCCTTGATGGGTGATAGGGTGGATGTTGAACCACGAAAGATTTATGACCGTGTGATCATAAAGGGGGAAGCGCAGGGTGACTCATTGGCATATGCCTCGGAAGTGGGTGTTTATGTCATTCTTCCGACAGGCTCGCAGGAATATGTGGGCTCTTCTGATCAAGATATACACATAAAAGGAACAGGCGTTGTCACCTTAGTGCATGGTTTAAGTGGTCCGAAACTTGAATGGCCCGTGTACAAGATGTCATGCGGTTTCGCACTTCTCGTTTTCAAGAGGCCTCCACTCTAGTGGGTCAGGGTTCTACGATGGCTCGGATTGTGATATATGATATCCCTCAATTTGTAGATCACACCTTTCTTTGTTGTGCGCTAGTTTGGTATACCACTCCACCATCAGGTCTTCCGATGTTCGCCTTTCTTCATCCTCTGGACAAATGGTCCGTCAACAAGCATATGTAAAAGAAGCGAAGCTCTTCCACGTGAATGCCGTTTATGCCGTGGAATATTCCTCAGATGAGCTGAGCCTAAGTCACTTCTACAAATTCAGAGCACTATATACTTATACCTGATCATTCTCTCACTGATTCTCCACGGCTTGGTGGGTAAACGGATTTTTCACGGAAGCATTTTCTTCTGCACAATATGTTAAACTGTATAGCGACCCCGCGTGTGCTTACCGCGGGAGGCACAAAGTGCCTGGATGAATCTCCGGTGAATTACTTATCATTATCATACATCGACACTAATAAGTTGACTGCCAGAATTCGCATCATCTTACGAAGAAGAACCTGTAGAAGACCCTCTTATCTCTAAAAAGCTTGTCACTCTCTCTTCTGAACATCACTGTCATGGTGGCCGACAAGACTACGATCCCCGGCTCTGTGTATCTTGTCGGCATTGCAGAAAAGGCCTCACGCAGGACACGGCCCGACTGTTATCCTCAACCCTACTCCATCTGACCGTGTAAATGACCCATTCAAATGGAGCAGAGCGCTCAGATTGACCCTATTTGTATGTGTACAGACTTGTAAGTTTAATAAGTTTTTTCATTATGTGTGCCGATCGAAACAATAACTCGACCGGACACCGTTACTATTGGTATTGCGACGGCTGCATTGTATTCAATCCTTCGGCCAATGACTGAAGACACTGGAATTGCGCTCTCCACGCTTAATTCAGGAACCGGGTATAGTAAGTTACTTCATCAACACCTTCGTTACTCGTACATAAGCAAGTCTTTGCAGTGTTCCTCTGTAAATTGTCGCATTTCTGTATTTCACGTCATTTGACGATTGCCAGAAGTCCTAGGACGGGGACGCGCTGATGAACCAACCTCTCGCACTGGCCTTCGGCAAGCGCGGGGTTTATCTGCTATCTCTCATTGGTAGTCTCGTTAGAAAGCAAACCCTTGGCTCAGTGTTTAGGTCATGTGCCTATGGGTTCCCTATATCACTACGAGCGGACAATGGTACACCTTTTCCTTCTCGTGTTCCCTGAAGTCTAATAGTCTTTTAGGATCGCGAGCAAGATCATACAGGTTTTCGTAACAAATCATCTACCACCTGCTCTGAAGATTTTAGGATCAAACACCTTGTTTCAGTGTTCCTCTGCGTTCCCGTGGAGTCGCTATGTGAAGTATCGGTACGAGTGACCTTTTGCTCACATTTATGTTCACGTTCAGAATCCTTCTATTGTACACAGATAACGGACATCGTAAGTTTATGTTGAAAAGTCCACTCTGTTCTGATGTCAAGAACCCTCTTCAAAGTTTTATGCTCATGAGCGCGGCACATACATTGGGTTATATGCACTGTTTTTATTTGGGTGAGCACCAAAGAATTTTGTAATTATATAGGTAAGAATCAGAAAACTATCCAGTCACTCAACAAATCACAGTATGCCGATTCCAAGTTGCAGGTAAGATACCTTGATGTCAGCAGTGATCCCAAGGCCGAGCTCGTCGGTATTTTAATAACTTTTGGACAATACCTCCTGTTCTTCAATAAACGATATGCTAGCGATTCAGTCCTTGTCACCACGATATACCGACCTCTCCTATTGCTACGGTTGCTTGTGGCGTTCTGGTAAGAGTCAAAGAGTGCCACTGCGACACGCACATTCAAATTGACTACTGCGATAGGGCAGGGTTTAAATATGGCACTTGCCTAGTGTGGTATAACATCTTGAATGTAGCTGCCTCCCTCATCCTCAGCGGTCCGCCATACCATTTTAAGGCAAGCTCGGTGGGTTTGACCTACACCGCACCTTTGATAGGCATGACCATTGGGTGTGTTGACCACGTCACCCATTTCTGAAGCACGCTGATGGCGCAATATTCAGGTGTCTGTGTAGTGGCTGATCGGGAGACAGGTTTACTCTCCGCTACGCCCGCCGTACAGGAGGTGTGCGGGAGCCTGAGCATCACCTATGGCTCATGCTAGTTCTCTGTCCTAGTTCATTGATCTTGTGGGGTGTTGGGGCCGCCAAGGGCATCAAGTGGATTGGACTGGTGATTGGAATGGGCATGATCTCGTGCTCAACAGGTATTGGGTCCTCGCTTTCGCTCAGATTCGCCTTGGGCTCGTATCGGGATTTGAGTGGAGAAGTCATGATGGCAGTCATCATTGTTCGGGTTAGACACAGTTTTTCGTTTGCCGTAGCTCTACTCACCTGCATTGTCTTGCAGAACTCACTCTCTTTTGCTATTGTAGGCCCAGTTTCTGTCTTCATAAATTTCATTATGTGGCTGAAACTGGAGGGTTGCAGGGGTATGGGATCACACCATGGCTAGCTATGGGCTACCAGAATACATTCATGTCAGCGGCGTTCGTTGGTCTTGCGATCAAAATGTCATTTCTTGTTGTTATCAAGTGGGGGAACTGCTGGCTTGCGAGAAGTAGAAAGGCCTATTGGGCTTATGTTCCCTCTGGTTCGGGTATGGCCTATTAGATAAGTACCCTACTCTATGTAAAAGTACCTAGACCGATATTGGACATTACGATTCCGATACTGCTGGCTGATCGAAATAGAGAGCACAGACCTAGGTATAACAAGATGGGATTCGATCAGTACGAAGAGATATCGGTGGTTGATGTTTAGACCCAGACTACCAGAATATCGAGGTGTCATTAACATCCTGACCTAATTGCCTTCGACTATGTTTTCTGTACTTGATGTTGTAATCGCTGCACGGTCTCACTTCAACTATATACAGTAATATTTGCTCACCATCAAGCATCCACGACAGCGTGGGCTCTTGCTTTAAGCAGTCATAATGATTCGTCTAGCAAGCAGAGAATGCAATTAACCGTCGAAAGAAATCGAGAGGAGGTGCCCATGATATGTGTGGGCACTATTAGTGGACCAAAGTATATACTTTGAGTGCGGTGCGCATTGCAAGCGGTTGATTGCAAGCTCTCAGTCAAGGAGTTTCCCTTCCCGTACCCTCCCGAACTTCATCTGCTTGACGCCCTCTGCTTCCCTTCCTGCAATGGTTGGGCCCATAATCACCTCGTCCGGGATTTTCTGCAGCCTGACGAGCTCCCGTCGGGCGTACGCGACCAGCGCGGCCATCAGCTCTGGATACGCAACGTACTTGTCCGCCTCGTCCGGCGCATAATCGTGTACGCCCGAGCCATCGTCGCGCGCCTCCTCCACTTCGAGCCCTCGCTCGTCAATCTTCTTCACCTTCTCCACTTCCCCGCCCACGAGGTTCACTGAGCGCCGAAAGTACGGCTTCACCTGCCCAGACCCGTCCGCCGTAGAAGAAGGGTATACGATGCCCCGCGCACCGCGGCCGCCGAGGAAGTTGCGCCACATCGCGGCCGCCAGGTCCGCGTCGCCCCGGACGAGCCCCAGGTCAAACGACATGCCCATTCCCGCCCACTGCTCCTTGAAAATCTTAAGCTGCTGCCCCACGAGCCGCTCGGGCGCACGCCCCTTTGGCTGCGGCTTCCCGCTGCTTGCGACCGTGTAGAAGCTGGAAGGCGCGGTATACGGGCCCAGTGGGGAGATAGGTATGGGCGCGGGAGAGTCGGGGACTGCGGGCTGGAGAATCGCGCGCACACGGTCCTCGATGTCGAGGAAGAAATGGTCAATGAGCGCTTGGACGTGGTTCGTGCCATGTGGGGGAGGTAGCGCGCGGAGGCGCACGGTGAGGAGCCAAACGTGCAGGTTTACGACGGTAAACCAGGATTGAAATGTGGGCGGTAGATGACATTCTATGGGAGACATGAGTTTCAACATACTATGTAAAATCATGGAAAATTTGGGAGAGCCTAAGAACGAAGCCATTCGAGTTGGACAATCACATCGGGCAGCTTCACCAAGTCTCTCAAGACCACATTCAACAACGGAACTGCTGAGGCAAGTCTTTTTTTTTCGAAGGAGGAGCCAGATGCTCAGATCGTTGCAGTCTGTTGTAATCGGACTCCGAACATGCATGGAATGAAGCAATGCGCAAAGTGAGAAACTTCATAGACGGACAAGGTTCTAGCCTGGTCCTGACGCAATGAGAATGCGTTCTTCGTCCGAAAAGATGATCGCAGACTTGGTATGCCCCCAGCATATTCGGAACTCACGGACAACACTGTGCCTTAATATCCAAATGAACAGAGACGGCAAATCTTTGGGAACAAGCGTGCGATAAAGCTTGTAGAAACGCTGGAAAAGGTTACAAGCATATGTCGTATATGCTACGACCGAAAAATCAAGCCTGCCATTGATGAGCTTTTGTAACGAGTAGTCGACTACGGCCAAAAAGAATCAAAGAAGAGCAAACGGCACACACACACCATCCTGCCAAAACGCCAGATCCTCGTCGGGACGAACGACGCAAAGTCGCTCGTACATTGCAAACGCGCGTCGCCCAGCAACTTGCTTCGCGCTCCCGTACCCGAGAAGGTTCGCTATCTTGAGGAACGCGCTCTTCGCTGCAGGTGACTCCTCCAGCGTTTTGGTAAGCCATGATTTTGGGCGACGTGGGGTGTTGGTTTCAGATGTTGGTTGCGGAGCCGAACTGCAGAGCGGCGAGGGGGACGATTTTGAACTAATTAGGCAGACATTTTGCGGGAGGAGAGCGGGGGGAGCGTGTCGAAGACGACGAGCGAAAACAGCGCGAGAGGTCATGAAATTTCAGTGCGTCCGTGAGCGCTAAAGCACTGGCGAGCTGCAGACCGCCGGCATTTTGCGAATACAAGCGCGATCGAGTTCTCTTCAATACTGTAGTCGTATGGCTCAATGTCGCGACCTTGAACGTGTATTTTGCATCTGTTATGTTGAATCTTGGCTATGATTTTGCTTATTGTCTAATGAGATTCCCGACATACTTTCATTCAGTGCTCCGTAGGCGTCCAGAACACTGCAGAGGTGTTCGAGCAAGAAATGACAACCGTTCTGCCCCGTATGAGTCACACACACTGATGGTCGATGGATGCCAGCAATATACTCGCAGCGCATTGTCAATTCTTTCGCCCTCATCCATCGGCCAACTCCATTCCCTCACCAACATCTCGCTCTGCAATCACGGATCTAATTTCATAGATTTGAGCACAAGGTGTGATCACGGACGTCAAACGATGCGCGAGTTTCTACTATCACGACATTGGGAGAGTTGTAACTGTGATCATCTGTGACTGACTAGAAATCCGTTGTTTTTTTGGTCATCTGCAGAGGAAGCTCGTGGGATGCACCGAGGTGATCTTGAGGACTTGCTATGCTGCACGTTTACAGGCGGTCTACACCGAGCCCGTGCAATTCTATTCAGACTGAGGAGAAGGGTCCTAATAGACAAAGAGTGAAATTATCCGAAGTGAGTATGCCTGACTCCTTGTACAGAAAATACTTAGGTGCGTCATTCTGCCCGTAATTCAGTACTGATCTTCCTTCATTGAACGCCGAGTCTCAATCGCGTCTAGACATTGCAGCCAGATGGAAGGCTGCCATCTCAAGACCTTTTCAATGTGCATTCCTTGCTCACGGTCTCGGTACGAGAGCCAGGGGTGCCGGTAGCCTTGGCCTGCAGCATTCTCCCGCATTTCAAGTATGGCCGACAGATTGGGGCTCGACCTCAGGACTATCGACTCTGATGATGAGCCAAATCTGCTGGATGTCATCGGCGAGGTCAACGCTTCTCACAATCGACAGACCATTGTCAATCTTCAACATCTCGTACAAGGAGTGAATCCTTCTGAGCGGAACAGAGCGACGGGGCCTGGGTCAACGACTATCCATCGCCGCTACGTCTCTACCCCGCCGCGTGCACGTGGCAGTCCGTTGGCAACGGCCAGGCATATGTCCTCATCAGCGTTGAGGGCACCGACACCACTGAACGAGCTGGTCGAGCCATCCTATCCACATGTGCCGCCCACCGAACACTTACAATACACATTTCAGCGAAGCCGAGCATCAGATAATCAGCCCCGCCACGATAGGCAAACAGTGCACCAGTCCTACTTAATGATTTTCATGCCCTACCCTCATGGACACCTATTCGGTCCACGGACCAAGCCACTGCTCCGGCGACTCTGGAAGGGGGCCAATAGTGAATCATGGTCACGTCTGGTTTCACACCTTGTCGCAGTTGGTTCTGGGACGAAACATATTCCACTCACGGCGCTGCTTGTGCCAAGTTTTCCGATGATCAGCAGTAGTCTATACAAGAAGTTTCATCCAACGGTACTGATAGCCCTGGTCTATGCTTCACTCACTGTCAGCGCACATGGAATGGATTATCCGGCTCGGATTATGCTCCCGAAGAAACATTTCTAGTAATCTGGAAGAATGTACTACTATGTGGTGATTCTGGGGGCCTGCTGCGAGGTCGTGTCTATCGCCTGTCGGAACAGTAGCTCACATGTTGCTCGACCCTGTTAACCGAGCGTCTCTTGTATTCTGAAGGCTCAGTAACCCCACTAGGAGGAGCACGAGGTGGGCGGGCGGCAATAAGAACATCTTTCTGGGAAAAAGTCCCAAGTTTACGGATGGTTACTTGGACTGGCGCGGTATGGCAATCTAGACGCCCTCAGGTGCACCTTGCTTGACATAGAGCTCACCTCTTCCATACCCTGCTCGTTCCCCTTTCTTTACGCTGATAAACGGTACGTGCGCTTCGCAATGCCGCTATAAGCCGTTCAAACCACAGACTACCCCATGCACGTTCATGGGTGCATGCCACTCTGCCCATGCTACTCTTCTCTGACCTGTTCAATGGACTTGGTGAAGCAGTCGAGCCTCCATTGTCGACGATGTCCCCGGATTGACTTGATTGATTATCCGACGATGAAGTAAATTCAAGATACTACACAATCGGTATCATGAGCGGTTGGGCCGGTCAAGGCTCGTCTGCTCATTTCGCAATTCGGGACCTCTCCTGCCACTGCGAATTTGCCTTCTGAGCACTTGAGAACCACTTAATGGGACTCTGTCGGAGATCATGCGGAAGAACGGGCTGCTACCATCCGAGGTAGCGTATTAGATTACCAGCGCTGTTCAAGGCGCAAATATATTCGCTTGCGGCTTCAACTCGGGCGTGATCAATCAGATGATTTATTGGGCGACACAGATTTCCAGTAATGATTCTGATCAAAGAACCTCTTCAGCGATGTGTGCAAAGTAGCAAGCACAAGTTCCTCTATGATGTGCATTCTCAGCGTGTGTAGTTGATCTGGGGTACTGTGAAAAAGTATGCGGGCTATCATACAGAAGGCAACATGTTGAAAGCAATGCAAAAGCGAAGTGAAGACGCAAAGAGAGGACCCATCACTCATATAAACCTCTCAGCGTACAAGTTCGACCGCCCCACCCCATTATTCCGATCTGACCTCTTGGAATCTCGAAGCTTCCTCGTCCGGAAAACGATGAGTCTCAATTAGTTTGACAACCTCGTCAAAGACATAATCCTTCTTAGTGAGTTTGATGATAGCCGTCCTATCCATGAACGACCTGACTTTGTTGTGAACGTCATATCTCTGCATTGATCGCTTGTACTTCTGAAGCACCTGATTGGCGATATCTGAGGTCAGGGGAGGACGGTCTGATGGGCGGCTAAGCCAAAAAAGCCGCTGCATGATGATTGTAAGGTCAACGATGTAAGCCATGAGACATCGCACAGTCCCAGGGCTGTGAACGCGATCAGCTATGAAAAAATAGCATATGTGTTAGCACTCACGTCTGCTTGTAAATACTGTACGCCCATGAAGCAAATATGCATGTAGCCGCCAGAGGTATTCCGATCGCGGGATGTACAGGGATCACTGACCCTACTTGCGGACAGACGTCTCGCCTGGGAAGTCAGTCAATGGGGGCGCCCCGTTCAGTAAAGTTGCTGACTCACACGCCTTTGTTCGGACTTTTCAAACCTTCATCAGCAAGGTCTTCAACAATCCTGGATACTTCAGCCATGAACTCAAAGTGGAGGAGGTACTTGTTATCATACAAGTATTTCAGTCACATTCCAGCGAGTAGCTGATGCAAGTAATGAACTGACGGGCTCGATGTCTGGCATGTTCCATACGACCACAATGTCACTGTGAATTACATGGAGGCATGATTTTAGAGGCTTGTCTTGGAAGTGTATGCTGGATGCGAGACCCCTCCAGTTGGAGCGTGTGAGGCCACAGGTCTGTAGAGTTCTAATGGAGACAGCTTACTTTTCCGTCCGACCCTTCATAGGAAATTATGGTGAAATGATAAAGGTCTCAATTTAGAAAGTCCACTTACTCAATTGACGCTAAAATCTTGGGACCAAGCGCTATCCGTTGTGCTGTCGCCGTCATTATTTTCACAAAGCCCTGCGGATCCATACCGATGCCGGTTGTCTGTGATGATGACCAAAACATCATACTGCGAAGACGGCTAGATCTCGCGCTCTTAGTACGTTTATACATTGCCTTCACAGTGGCCTGAATCAGGTTTTCGACAGATTGTTCATACCCAGAGGCGACTTGAGGTACATATACGGTGTAATGATCATGATGAAAATTGAGAGCTCCCGGATATGAGGTTATCTCACCTGCAACATTTACGATCGGAGGAGTATTATTCTTGATTGCTTCTCTCAACGGTCGAACACAGTCATCCTTATACAACCTGGCCGCCTGCTTCCTTGCTTTGCGAGAGCGCTTCTCCGCGTCAAGTGTGGATCCTTGTAGCTCAATATCCATTCGCGTCACTAATTCATCGTACTTTGTGAACACGACGATTATTGGAACTGTTCCGATGCAATGCCGTTACTCATCTCGCACATTTGTACTGTCCGTGAGACCTCACCAGACTTCAGCTTAAGCTCCAGCAGTTTGTCGTCACCTCTCTCCAATATACGTCCGCCCGCGATAGGAGTTGCGATGCATAACCTGAGGATACCGCGAGTAAGCTCGACGTGATGCAGCGCGCTCAAAGTACGTGCCATATAGCATGCAGCTTCTTGTGAATATCATCACTCTCACTCCTTTCCTCAATGAACCCCTTGACTATGTTGAAATGATCAGCCTCCCCAGCCTCGAAGCCCCTAGAGTCATGTAAAACGAAGCGGTCGTTATGTTCCGAAGTGATCTCTTCCTCGATAGATGCCGGGCCTCTCGTGTAGTCTGTTACGGTCTGTGATGTGGGACCTCAAGGTAAAGATCTAACAGAAGGATTGCTTACAGCGAGTTTGGCTTTGAATATTTCATTGATGAGCGATGACTTCCCGACACCACTCTGTCCGGGAGTTGCGGCAGGGTCGCAGTTGAGAACACAGTACGAGAGATGCACTTTAAAGCAAAACAGACCTTGCCTACGATCAGGATACGAAACCTGCAATCAATCAATGTGAGTTACTGGGCCGAATGTAGACGACGCTTGTCCACCGGCCCACTTTACCTGGGACAGTCCCTGATAACATGATCCATTGTGGGCTCAAGTGAAAGGCTAGCATCACTCATTCCAGTGGACGGCTCCAGCTTGTCGCTACTGTTCTGCACCGTCGCCGACATTGGCGATAAAATGCCCAGAAATAAGGGGTGACCAACTACCGATGTACAACGTGAAAGTTCGATAGTCGCCGTTAGTAAGCAGACAGTTAGTCAAAGTGGATGGAAGGGTGTCAATGGGCATAGTGTGTCGTGCTCTTGACAGGATTTATCATCCCAGTCTTCGTATTGCGAGCGCCGAAAGTGAACCAGACGAAGTTTCCCGGAGGTAATAGCGGTGGAAGAGAACAGAAGGCTTGACATGGAGGTATACTCAAACCATAACTTTACTCTGTAGAATCCACTAAAGACCGCCATGTCGTGCGCCGGCTTCGATCTGAACTCATCGTAACCTTGGAAATCATGCAAAACGAGATGCCCACTGTGTTCTGAAGTGATCTCCCATTCGATTAATGCGGGACCACCTGTGTAGCCCGCCACTGTCTGCTATCGCACTTCTCTTGAGATTGAGCAAGGATCTAGAGGAAGAAAAGGATCCCTCACAGCAGTATTGGTTTCACATAACCATACAACCTTTGGTCATATCATCAACGTCCCTACATGCGAGAGTGAAACATCCAACGTTCACGCTAGTGGATAAGGATGACTTCTGCAATTCCGCACTGTGGTCGACATTGATAGGCGCGAAAGACCACACAATTCTGACGCCCAACCCAACCCTTATCTCAATTGAATCAATGCGGGAGCTTCAGCGTTGCCGTCAAATAGTTGCCTAGTCAAGGTGCATGGAACGGTGTTAACAGGCATGGAACCAGATGGCACGGAGAGGCTGAAATTTGACTGCCTTGACATCAGTTCCATTTCAGAAGGCGAAATCACCACATGCAACTGCTACGGGTGACACGTACTGTCAGATAATGCTGTCCAGATGCACTGGCGCTAGATTCCATGTGAGACCGGGACACAAAATCTTGAACTGTGAAATGCACGGTGAGCGTTCAAGCCGGGCCGACCATCCAATCTGGCATGAGCTGGGAACTTGCCCTGCTTCCCGCAGGTGAGAACTGCCGGGAGCATTTTGGACAGCCATTGTGTCAGCGTCAATCATGATTGCGCCATCCCATCGATTTCATAGCAGCTGCCACAACTTCCGCTTGCCTTTCGACGTCCATGCCACTTGAACGGATTGCCCACTGCTGACACAGAGGGCCCTCAGAACAATACTGCTGCATCAATGGCCGACATCCAGCACAATGTTGCTCCAACGCTTTCGAGCCTTGATCCTGATGGCTCCACATCTCCTGATGATTCTGATGTTGACATCTTCAGAATCCGAGCCATGTGTCCTCAATTCCGAGTTCTGATCATCGGAAAAGCAAACGCAGGAAAGACTACAATTCTTGAGAAGATGTGTAATGTCAAAGCAGGGACTAGGCCAACTATTTATGATGAAAATGGGAAAAAGGTACTTATTTGTGATTGTGAAATTACGTGTTTCTGACAATAGTGTCAGCTTTCATCATCTTTATTCAAGAAAGCTTCCAGAGCAGTGAGTACAATGACATGCAAGTCTTTCTACCTGAATGGTTTTTATGATTTTGTAGTGTGGAGAGCATAACATTGAACATCAAATCACATATTCTGGCAGCAGTTTTGTATTTCATGATTCACTTGGTTTTGAAGCTGGATCACAAGATGAAATTGAGAAAGTCAAATCTTTCATTAGCAAGTGTTCCAATCACACTAACATGAAAGATCAGTTGCATGTTATCTGGTATAGTTTTGCACTTTATAATGCTTTGAACAACTGTAGATCTTTTTTTCAACTTGATGCAGTACTGTGTGCCTATGAATGATAATCGACCATTGTCTGCAGCAGAGCTAGCTTTTTTTGATCATGATGCAGGAAAAGGTATCTGAATATGTTGCTCAAGCATTTAATGTGTTTAACATTTACCTCAGTTCCAGTGGTTGCAATCTTCACAAAATTTGATGGACATATAATTAAAGCTGCTGCTAGACTTAAAAGAGAGCCATATTTGCAGAATGAGTGGCCTGATCCAGAGGGATATGCTGATTTCATATTTCAGAAAGAATATTTGTCTCAGATTAATCAAGCAAAATATCCTCCAACAAAAACTATCCAACTACAAGGCAAGTGCTAAGTTGATTACATGTAGATATAATTCTGACTGTGATATGCAAGATATGCATACACCAAAGGGACAATGCTCAGATCTTACAGAAATAACTGCAGATGCCATAGACCATAGCAGTCTCAAAAGATTGTTCATTTCTGTTCAGATGAATAATTGTTTGCTTTGGATCAAACAAGCTATTAAGTAAGTGTATTATTCAAATAAATTTATCCTTTATTGAACAGGTCAATATACTTAGAAATACCACTGAAAACAGTAGGTTATGCAGCTGAATTCAATTATCAGAAAATCAACTGCTTTATTATAGTCTACAAACTGCACAGCAATTGGAAACCTTTGATTGAAGACATTATTATAAGTTTTGGCCACTTTTGGGTGAATACATATCTTCTTCTAACAGGATAAAAGAATAACTGATTCAGTTTCATTTCAGATGGTAAAAATATTTTTCAAATATAATAAAAGTGTTGTTGCTGAATAAACCAATATTTAAGTTGTCACAAAAATGAAGGATGTGAGTGAATATAGCATTCCTTTAGATAATTTTAGATAATTAAAATGACTACTATATAGGATGACTGCATATAACTATGAAAATCTCCTATTAACATTATATGAAATGAATATTTAGAAAGTGAGTGATGAAAAATAAGATTAATGTAACAATCATGTCATTGTTTCACAGATTGTAAGGCAGTGGTGTTCAGCTCTTCACTGTGTGGCCATGACATCTCATCTCAATTCTGATTTTGCTGTTCACTCAAATGACATCAGAGGGTAAGCACAGCTCTTCACTGTGGCCATGACATCTCGTCTCAATTCTGATTTTGCTGTTTTCTCAAATGACATCAGTTGGTAAGCACAGCTTTTCACTGTGTGGTCATGACATCTTGTCTCAATTCTGATTTTGCTGTTCACTCAAATGATATCAGTTGGTAAGCACAGCTTTTCACTGTGTGGCCATGACACCTTGTCTCAATTCTGATTTTGCTGTTCACTCAAATGACATCAGACTGTAAGTGCAGCTTTCCACTGTGTGATCATGACATCTTGTCTCAATTTTGATTTTACTGTTCACTCAAATGACATCAGTTGGTACGTGCAGCTCTTCACTGTGTGGTCATGACATCTCATCTCAATTCTGCAATGTTTATGTGATAATGTGAGTATCATTGCCATTATATTTTGGTTTATTCAGTTAAACATATATCATGGTGCTTCTAATTTAATTTCACTGATATGTTTCTGAAACATGTTAATAACTGTTTATAATAGCATTTACATGTAGACATTGGTAAATTTTGAAGCCATGTTTTGTTTGCAACTCATGTCACAATTGTCTTCTATTGTAGCAAGATGTGAACAAGATATTGCAAGCAACCTTTTTCCAGTTTGATTTTGATGATGAACCTGTATGTTCCAGAGTGCATTTGCAACCCTCTTTATGATTGATTTGACTTGCAGACATTTGCTTCACTTCAACATGTGAATCTGATTGCTGGTATCATTTGTCTCTTTCTTGTCTGTTTATTCTTGATTCAATCATATACAGACATTATAGTGATCATGGAACATTCATATTGGTACTCAGACAAGACATTCATCACAAAAGTCAAAAAAGCTTTCAAACAATATCAATCAAGTGGTGGTCTTCCTGTTCTCAAAGAGCATATAAACAAGACCTATTCCATGGTCCGATCAGAGGAAGGGTTTGCAGATTGGCTGTATGACTGTGTTCAGGGTCATTTGATGGTACAACTATAGTTTCATCATTGAAAATGATTAACACTGACACCAATCCAGGCTCACCCAGCCACAAAATAGTCTGTGGCATATACACATTGGTGAAGATTGGGAATATCAGAACAAATGAAGAGGATAAGTGTGAAGATTCCGAATATGCTGGTCTTACTTGATATACAAAGAGATTCAAGGTGGAGTCGTATATGTACTTCATGGTTTGCAGGAGTGGTATGCTTGATTTTCATTTTTCCACATACTTGTAAACACAGATCTCCCATTCTCTGATCCGTATCACACATGTTATAACCTGACAAAGGGTTTCCAGCTACGATAGTGTGTCATTGTACAATTAGCATCATTCTGTTGCCCGTATAGAACCCCAGCTGGCCTTGCCTCAAGCGATCATAGATCATATAACAACATCAAGTATATTCATGCTGACCTCGTTATGCAGCCAACTGAGCATGCCCAACAGAGTAGCCAACCTAGTTATTCCACAGCAGCATTCGCACATTGATCTTTCGAGTAAGGAAAGCAGGAATCAACACACCTTCATCAGTGTTTCAATTGCGATGTCCGAGTCCTTCACCAAATCTTCATCGAACCTACTCCAACATCAGCAAGCGCGCCAACAAGAAACGATGATCACAGCACGGCGTTCCAGAAAAAGGGAAACAGTAGGCACATACTTGACCAGTCCGTGCGGGAAGAGTACGACGACCGTGCTCCCGCCGTACGCAAAATAGCCGAGCTCGTCGCCGCGCTTGACCGTGCTTCCCTTCTGCACGCCGCCCGTCCACTTGATGCTGCCGACCTATCATGCCGGGGTTCTCATTTAGCATTTTTGTTTGACTTCAATTAAGGCGACAGCATGCAACACGCCAAGGACAGCGATGACGAATGGAGGAGGACTCACCATCATAGCCCCAATCGCCACAAACGCGATCGGGAGGCCCGATGCCGCGTGCGTCATGTACAGCACCGAGCGCTTGTTTGCCGTGAAGACGTCGAACCCAGGCTCGTTCACAGCTTGCGGGTTCACTGTTAACCGATCATGTTTCCAATACGACAGTCGGCACCACCAGCGAAGGAGAAAGCATCAGCTGCATGGTTATGCTAACGTCTGAAGATAGGGGGATTGAAGCGCGAAGGAAGGGGACGGTCTGTATGCTTACCGGTATAGTATTGTCCGGGTATATCGACGATCTCGCCGATGGTCCCATCGATCGGGCTGTGGAACCGGTGATAGTCCGCCGGGGCAAGTCTATGCACACAGCGTATACCGCCGATTTCATCAGTCGCAGCGATACAGTTGTAAAGTATACAATGAAGCAAATATCATCATTGGTGAGTTCATGACGAGATCGAAGAGGGATGAAGCATAGCGCACCGGAAAGAAGCGAGGCTGGCGCCATCAAACACTTGCGCTTGTTCGGAGTCCGGAGACACACCGAGTAGCGCAGGAACAGTGAACTGAGTGCCCTTGACCCTAAAGTGTACATCAGCGATGAGCATCGGGAATATACTCCGAGATTTGGGCGAGAAGCAAAGTTTGCCAAGCATCGGCTATCATAAGCCCGAGAGGCTGCGCAACCGGAGCGAAAGCAGCAGAATTTGACGGGGTAGAGATCGACACTCACCAAAACTGCTTGGCAAGGTCGATTGTAGGATAGACAACGAGTCGACAGTCGGCTGCGCTGCAAATGCCCGAGGGGTCATCCGCATTCTGGACAGGGCGTGCGTCAGGCTTCAGCCTTCTATAGAGACGAAGACATCAAAATCAAAATCAAAATCAGGACAATGAGCGGATGCGCCGCCTACCGGAAGAAGAATTCATTGAAGCACTTGTAGCTATGGAGATCGGGTTCCAGGAGCTCATCGAGCTGGATAGAGTAAGTCTCGATGAACGAAGGTATAGACTTGACCGACTCGGGGCTGTCATAGATCTTGCCTTGCTGCTCATACCAACGGTGAGGCACCGCAAAACAAAGTGGCGTGAATTATAATCGAGGTGTGAATGTAGCATACTGGTTGACCAAACATACCCTGATTGAAACATCCTTCAAGATGGCTTCAATAGGTCGATCGTGGAGAACCTTCTTCTGCGTCCCACCGTAAAACAGCAGATGCATGCCTAACCTACTCGATATTAGTGGCAGTTCTCCGTTGACCCTGCCAGACCGGGCGCTGTCCAAACCCACCTCGGGTAGATCGGCATGCTCTCGAAGAATCTCTGCCCCGTCCCCCGCACGATAACGTAATTCCCAACGTGATACTCTGCCGCGAGCTTCTCGATGCCGGGGATCAGGTGGTGCACGAGCGGAATGCTCGCGATCTTGTGCATGGGCGCGTGGATAGAGTGCCGCACATCGTGGTGGGAGGCGGAGTGGTCGACGAGCTTCTCGAGGGCGGCGGCGGCGACGCCGGGGTCCTGCGAGTGAGCGGGGAGGTTGCTGCTAGTGATTGTCTGAACGGGCCTAGCTGAGACTGTGGCGGGGTCGAGCGAGGTCATCGTCGAGCGTGATAAGGGAGATAGGAAAGCAGGGGAGAGGCGAGAGCACGGGCAATGGAACAAAGAGATGTGATCAGTGGACGAAGCAAAGTTATATATAGACCGTCAATCAAACAGTGCTCCGCAGTGTCCGCACTTGACAGAATGACAGCGGTAAACCCTAACCCCATTTCATGTATGCCCACTCCGAAACTCCCTCTAGTATGCCATTGGCCTTGAGTCCATCAAGGGCGCTCGGCTATGGGAGGCAGCCTACATATTATAACAAGTAAGGCATATGTCAGGATGTCTCTGCGCATATATGCCACCGGCTCATGGCGTTACCTCGTTTGTGCAGTAAAACGCCGAAGGGCTCTGTCACACAAGCTGTCTGAAAGCTCAATGCTCGTCATTCATGTGCCCGCGCAGTGAAGAAGGCATGAGGACGTACAACCATCTTTGTACAAATGTTCACATGACCATGGCTCCAATGACCACCTTAGACGGCTCCATAAAGTAGCCATTTGCATCTAGGTACCGATTTCTGTCATTGGTGGACAGATACGTCTGAGCAAGATACTGACTACGGGTTCACGTACTGAAAAAACATTGGAAGCGCTTCTGTACCATAGACAAGGGAGAACAGTCGCCAGGAGGTTCAATGCATAGTCGAGCTAATAGTCTCTAATGAGTAGGGAGCAAAGTGGACATGTACGGTTCTGATGTATACTGACTCCCGGCGGCCAAGTTCAACTGCTTCTTCCCACTCGAATTGACACCCAGAAAGGTAGCACGGCATCGAGGTGGGTGGAAAGAGTCGCGAGCGTGAGGTGAGAGGAAGGAAGGAGGACTGTCCGTGCACGTGGCGGACGGAGGGAATCTTGACTCTGCCTAGAGCCCTAGATTGGCACGCATTCGCCGTCGATACCGTCAATTGCACGTACATACCATGTATATTTAACATCATATGATTCCCTGCAAGTTGGCCACGTCGGGCCCCACGCCCCATTCCTGAGAACAACACTGCGGAAGCGATGCGCAGGATGAGCGAAGCATGCTCGCAGTCCAGAATGATGTGACAGTCATTGGGCTTTTCAGTGTTCGAGCTCGTATTCGACAACATCGATCGGCCTACCTCGCTGTTGTCAAGTATAGATCCTCGATCGACGACCACAACCCGTGTACAGAATCCTTCAGAGGTCATTTAATGCTGGGCCGCAGAACGTTTTGAAGCCTCACACGTCGACCGCACTGATGTCCCCAAGTTGTTTTCTAGGAATCCCTGACATTTGTCGGCTGAGAGATGTGGCAATCCCTCAGAGGACCTTGTAGGTCTCATGTACTTTCACGCTGTTCAATATCACAAGCAGCACTCACTACAGCCAGAGGCTTGAAGTTGCCACAGCTATGCGATCTACCAGCAATTCGGACACAATCGCGGAGAATCAGCGTGTTCGCAAAGATACACATTTATATTCACAGAGGCCGTAATGCCATGAGTGATCACAATGCAACAGAAAGCGATACATAAAGATACGACATGGTCCAAAGCACGCCTAAATCCACCAAAGCTCGGAAAGCATACTCGATCATGGGGCAAGGGGGGTCAGACTTCGCTCACAGAGCTACCGTCCACATGAGTGTAGGCGGGGGGAGGGGTGTCGTCTACATCGCGTTCGACATATCCTCGTGTAGTCAGTTCGCCCGGCTTCAGCTTGTCCTTCGACGACGCCAGGCTGAACGTCGACCGAGAGGACAGGGACAGCCTCGGCGGGGCAAGATCGAAGGATGACGCGGTGTCCGGCGTCATCTCAGAAAACTCCCAGCCTCCGTCGTCGCGCCGATGCGCGACACGCATGTTCGCGCCTGGTTGGTGTACTGTGGACCGGTCTTCGGTTAGTGGCGCGTGGAAAGGAGGAGACTGAGGGCTCACTGAAGCGTGGCGTGTCGCCACCAGGGGCGCCAAAGGGCGTGACATGACACGCTGGGTGGCTTGGGTCGACCACGGTGTTCCGACTGAACGGGTACTCCGGTCGTGCCACGATGACCCTCAGACGGCGTCGCCGCCGAATCCAGAAAGACAACGCCCCGATGGCCAAAAGCGCGACCAGCCCGAGAGAGACGCCTACGGCAATGCCCGTTGTATTCGACCCAGACGTCGGCGTGTTGGAGGGCGTGGCAGAGGTGCTCGCGAGAGACGAAGACATCTATCAGAAATCCGCGCACTGCCGTCTGGAACGGAGCCGTTCGATAAACGTGAGCAAGCCGGCAGGTTCACGCTGGAACAGAGCGCGTCACCTGTGTAGTAACGACCGGTGAAGCACAGCGAGCGATTATACGCAAAGGAATGTCGTTGCAGAAATAGGGAGAGGAAACGTAAATTGTACACTCCTCCTCAAAATCGGCTTCAAAGACACACAATCGCGCTGCCAATGGTCACACAAGTCAAACTATCATGGAACACGGAGTCATGGAAGTGCAACGGACTGCAGGGAAGCACAACACTGCACGGTCAGGGACGCGTTTGACAGAACTCAACCTACCTCGATCGCTTTCCCATCACGTGTATATAGGCGCGGGTCGACGCGTTTGTGGGATTTCCGCGAAGCTATCTTATTGGGGTTATATATGTCTCAACGTACATACCTTCATGGAATGAATTGAGACGTGTGCCAGTCAAGGTATTTCTCTCCTCGTCAACGTGTAGCAAGACATGGCAGACATCTGCACACAGGTAGGACCCCGGGAGCTGTAGCCAGAAAGTCACGTGCACACGATCAGGATTTTCTGAATTTTGCTCGACGCCGTGTGCCAGTTGCTGGCTGAGCCCGCATAAATCTCTATCCTGGGCATATGTTTGCGGTCTCGTCTCCAAGTTCGTGTCTTGCACCGGCATCCAGAAAGAACAAAGCAGCCTTTCCAGAGCTCTAACTCCGCTGGATATTTTGATTCGGGACCTAACTCAATTCCTACTGGTAGATCATCGGTTCTTCAGAAATGGATTCACAAGAGGACGCTCGTCCGACAAAACGGTTCAAGGTACGTGTCATCTTTACCTGCTGCTTCAGATCTCGCCTATAATAGCATCAACAGCACCAGTCGCACAAGGACACTCTAAAGGAGGTGCATCTCCCTTCTGCACTCAGCCAGACCAAATTTGATCAGGACATAGGCGTAAGCCTCTCGATCTCACCCAACAAAACTAATACTCACTGTGATGAGTTGTTCAATCAGGACAATGATTCTCATTTTCACGAAGCTCTTGAACATTGGCGGGAGCTTAATCTTGCTCCCGCGTTCATCAAATTCGCAAATGGAGCTGAAGGGTTGTCGTCGTCGATGCCCCTGCTACTCCACAACTGGCAAGAAGTCACAGAGATGTGGCTCAGCGCACTCGATGTGGCTGACGACGAGGCCCTGAAAGCGCTGCTAGAGTGCGTCTTCCCTCTTACATTCCGTCATCACAGGAATTCACTCCCAGTCAAGTCTTTTCCAAAAGCTCGCGCACGACCTCCGGATGACGCTAGCACCTAAATACCCCGACATCCTCAGGCGGCTCATCCAGCTGCTCCCACGCTCGCTTTCTGCGCCCACCCTCACGGCGCTTCTGGCAACGTTTTCTGCCCTTTTCAAGTACCTCCTTATACCGGCCGTTCAACCCGAACTTTTAGAACAGGCGTGGTCCGTCTTCCGCGACACGCTCCCACGATGCAGTCCGGAGGTGCAGAGGGCGGCAGCGGAGGTCTGGGGAGCCACGCTCCGCAGGCTCAAGGCATCGTCGCGAGAGCAATGTGTCATCTTGATAGCCAAAAGTACGGAGGGCAGCATTGCGGATGCCTGCGCTTGGATGTTCGTTTACGCGTGCAAGGTAAGTTCCAGTGCTCGATCGTCTGTCTGCCCGTCACTCAATTGTCCTACAGTCCGTGTCGCAGAGCCTGCACACCGCCGCTCCCAGTATTGTCGCGCCTTTGCTACGCTACCATCTTACCTGTGAAGAGCCCGATTCAACATATACATTGCTCCGCCGCGTTCTGACTGCGCTCATCCACCACTGCAAGAATTCCGAACAATTTACCTCCATCGCGGATTTGTTGGTTGCGCAGATGCTGGGCTGTTTTCCGTCTGTTTCCGAAGAAATCGATGAGGAGAAACTGCGTCGGACGATCGAGATCGTGACCATAAGCTGTTCAGTCAGGCAAGGCTCCCGCATGACACGTAAGACGCTTCTGTCTATCTTCAGAGTCTGTCTTGACGCCGTGCTTCGTACATTGCAGATCAACACTTGTCAACTTTGCTGTCGCAATTTAGCTCGTTCCCGTTGACCGACACCCTCCACTCTGCCCTACTCAAGTTCGCGGCAGCTGGACTGACAGCGGGAGACATGGCGCTCTGGATGGGCCCCGGTCGTAAGGTGGTTGAACGATCGTGGGAGCGATCTACGCTGGGCATCGAGCTCTGTGGGGTGCTGTCTGACCTTGCTTGGGGAGGATGGAAGTCCATTGCTCTCCCGTATGTTCTGAAGCACAGCCCGCAGTTGCTTGAAAGCCATCCTAGGAAGACCCTGGAATTGCTTGCGGCGTTGCACAGAGAGAAGCGGCTAGCGGGCGTTGACATTGTCTGGAAGCAGAAATTCCAGAGTTGGGTGGATGGCCGCTTATCGGAGTGGGAGCAAACTGAGGAAAACGTAAGGCCCCCATCCAATCTCCAACGGGCTTCTCTGATGCGCTACGTCAGGTCCTGATCTTGCACAACGTCCTAGCGTTGTCCGATCTCCTTCCCTCAATCTCCTCGTGGTCTCTCAAGGTCATCAATGCGGCTCTCCAAAAGCCGGGGTCCCACGCAGAATACGAAGCTACCTATGCCAACTCTGCCTGGATCCTTGGGGCTTGTCTGCAGTGTTTGTCGGAGCGAGACTCCTCTGAGTGGGGCGCTGAGGCTGATGTCACGGCATGGATGACGAAGATGGCAGAAGAATGGGGCTGGTCAAGTAGCACATTGGGTGGTCTGGAGTCTCTCGTGCGCGCAAGGTACATTTCCTTTCCCGCGTGTGATTCTGGGTGTGCTAACATTGTTCAGCCGCTCTAACATTCAGACTATTCCTCTGGAAGTGCTATGCTCTTCTTTGCAAACCTCACTGCTTTCGCCATCTCGTTCCCTCCGGCTGAACGCTTTACGTCTACTAACTTCGGCTGTTGTGAAGTCCTCCCCTGGGACGGTGGAGGTCCTCAAGCGCTGCGTGCAAGCGGAAGAAGTATCTCTAGATGTTCAGGGTTCTCGTGAACGAGCCTTGAGGATAAGTAGATTACCGTCAATCGTCAAAGATGAAGATGATATCGGAGCGAACGTCTGTTGTCGGTGGCTTATAGGTAAGAGTATATCGTTTCTCAAACAAAGCGACGGTCCTGATGCTTCGTTTCTAGCGCAACTGAAAGTGAACCTTCGTCCGTTGTGGTCACCGGCGGCGGAGTCACTTTCTACGCTTTCAGGACGATTTGGGGATCTCGTCTGGCGTCTACTATTTGATGAGTTGCAAGCTGCATCTGGTGCTAGTGGAGACACCTTGGCTCCAGAATGGTCAAAGAGTATTGCGGAAGGTGACGGCGATGATATATGGGAAGATGAAAGGTCTTGGAGGGATCCTAGTGCCCATAAAATGCGTAGTGTCTTCGCCAGATGGTGTTGTGATGATACAACGCAGCGGGCAGTGATTCAGGTATTCATTGGCCACAACCCTGTATTGCGTCCAGTCACTTATCGTTTTCGTGATTCGCAGGCGCAGATAGCAGATGATCGTTTCAATCTGGCGTCATTCGAAGCACAACTTCTTTCGACACTGGCAGGTTGTGCTTCGTTAGCGGAGAAGCATAATCGTGACCTTGTTCCGTATTTCCTGTCGATAGCTGGACCCGAAGCGTGTTCCAAGCTGCCTCGCCCAAGGCTGAGTGCCTGGCTCACGCTATTCTCGAAATTTTCAAACCCAAAGGCACTACACTCAACCGAGATCCTTCGCTCCTTGTACATCTCGCTCCTTTCACACCCGGATCGTTCTCTACAACGACTCGCACTGTCCTGTCTCCTAACGTACAAATCACCTCATCTTGCCCCTCATGAAGACGAGTTGCAATCACTGTTAGATGACACTAGGTTGCGGGACCATCTCGTACAACTTGACATAGCTGAGATTGAAGAAGCAGACCGTGCTGAGCTTGTGGACGCCATGACCAGACTTTTGTTCGGTCTTATGCTCGAAAAACGAGGACGATCGCGTGGCACCGACCGGCGTGCTGCTATTTTATCTGCGCTAGGGGGTTGTACTGATGAGGAGCTGCATTTACTTGTCGATCTTATGTTGCAACCATTTGACACAGACCTGGTTGGGCCTGAAGATGGGCAGTTTGTGATCAAGGGGGTTTCCAGCCAAGTATCGGAGAAGCAACAGATCGGATTTCTCACACTTCTTGGTGACGTCCTGAAGAATCTAGGATCGCGGTTAACTTCGCGCTGGCCAGCACTTTTGAAGACACTCCTAAATATACTTGGTGGTGCCCAAGCGCGATTAGACTCTCAGAAGCAGAACGATTCGCATGAAGAACATGAGGAAGTAGACGAAGAATCCGATGATGGCGAAGTCGAAGGCACCAATAGGAATACACGACTTATACGTCAATTAGGCCTGAAGCGGTTCGCTGACTTCTTTCGTTGTCCCGTTCTATATGACTTTTCGCCTTACATAAAGGAGTCATTTCGAGCTTTCATCTCACCGCGCCTTGACTCTCTTGACATGGAAAACACCCAAGCTCCATCGGCTCTTCTCGATCTCTTTTATGTCTGGACCCTGCAACAAGATCATGCAAAGTATCTCGCTGATTTCGATGACCGTACGCTGCCGAAGATATACGACTGCTTGACAGCAACCAGTGTGAAGCCCGCGGTACTCTCAAAGGTGTTCGACATCGTTGATCGCTTATTGAGCCTCTCGGCAGAAGATGAAGAGTGTCGAGATACGGTGTTGAAAGCCCACGTATCGCGACTTCTCACTAATATGTCATTGCTAGTTGAACGTACCAAAGCCGTTACTGCGATTGCTGATCCACTGCGATGGCGACAGATCAATGTTTTGTCGCAAGTTGCTCCATACTTGACGGACCCAACACAGGCTTCTACATTACTTGGGCTATTTCTTCCACTCATGCGAAAGCCCTCAAAACTTGTTCAGGAGAAGGTCAAAGTAGATCTCGCCAACATCATGTGCAACCTCTTTCCTCTTATTCCTGAACTTGCAGATCCTACCAGTACTATGTATCTCAAGACATACCCTATGTTGGCTCAATTATTCCAAGGCCTTCGTTCGAGGCAGGCTCGCCTGTCACTCCTCTCCGCATTCCGTTCCCTTGCCAATATCGAACCTTCAATCTCATCGCTCGCGGACCTCATGGAGTCACTTAATGCGTACTCAATGAAGAGATTGAATGAGCCGGACTTCGATCGCCGCCTCGGCGCCTTTACGAATTTGAATGACACTTGGCATACTTCACTTTCTTGCAGGGAATGGTTACCAATCATATACAACATGCTCAATTTCATCCAAGATCCGACAGAACTATCGATCAGAAGCAACGCATCTCTGGCATTGAAACACTTCATCGACGGTGTCGCTAGTTGCAATGATGACCAGTATCAAGTAACTTTCCTCAAGGTTCTATATCCGGGACTCAAGAACGGACTGCATTCAAGAAACGAAATGGTGCGGACCGAGATACTAGGCGTGATTGCGTACGCCGTAACGAAATGCGAAAATCTTGGTGTTTTGCAAGAAATGCGGGTTTTGCTCGCTGGAGGAGACGAGGAGGCAGATTTTTTCAACAACATCCACCATGTCCAAATACACCGTCGCACAAGGGCAATCCGACGGCTGGCGGATTACTGTAACGAGGGCCATTTCCGTAGCATGACTTTGGCCGAAGTGTTCATTCCTCTAGTGGGCAATTTCATAGTGGCTACAGACTCCGTTGATCATCATTTGGTCAATGAGTCAATCATTGCTACGGGTCGAATGGCGCGACGATTGGAGTGGGGCGCGTATTACGCTCTGACTCAGTATTATCTCAAGTTGATCAAGAACAGAGATTCGTCAGAACGCGTCTATGTTCGAACACTTGTAGCCATCTTGGACAACTTTCATTTCCCAATGGATGAAGCGGTGGGCGAAGATGAATATACTCGAGGCAGTCTTGCTCATATCGTTGACGGTGAAGAGGGCGATGAGGAGGCATCTAGTACAGAAACACCTCCGAAGATCAAACCGATGTCACGTGTTGAGGATGCGGTGTCTTCACGCCTTCTTCCTAGCCTCCTCCGTCACCTGGAGAAACAGGATGAGACAGAAGATAGTCTCAGAATTCCGATTGCAGTTGGTGTAGTACAGATTGCGAAGTATCTACCGGAGCGTACTCGGGAGCCACAGATATCTAGACTATTGACTGTCCTCAGCCAGATCCTTCGCAGCAAGTCACAAGAGACAAGAGATCTTACTCGAGAGACGCTATGTCGTATCGCGGTCATTTTAGGACCTCCCTACCTCCCGATTATGTTGCATGAGATGAGAGCGGCCTTGCTGCGTGGCCCTCAGCTCCACGTTTTGGCTTACGCAATTCACTCATTACTCGTTCACGTAACAATCGGAGAGCATGCTGTCTTGTTCGATTCACTCGATGGATGTGTCAATGACGTTGCTCATGTGTCCGCCGAAGTTATCTTTGGTGAGTCTGGTAAAAACGTGCAGTCAGAGGACTTCAAGACAAAGATGCGGGAGGTTCGTTCTTCTAGCGCCAAAGCATTCGATTCATTTGCAATCATTGCCAAGTTGATACGTCCTTCCAAGATCAGCAATCTGCTTCAACCCATTCGAAATATCTTGAAAGAGACCGAATCTCTAAAGACACTGCAACAAGTAGACGACCTCTTACGAAGGATTGCAGGCGGCCTCAATTCCAACTCACATCTAGTTCCAACCGAGTTACTTGTTCTATCTCATACTCTAATCACTCAGAATGCTCGCTTTCTTCAGCATCGGCCGCAATTGCATTCCAAGCAAAGGAAGGTGAAATCCGATGCTATAGTGCAGATCAAACGCAAAATAGACACGGAAAATGATCATTACACTCATAACTCATTCAGGTAATTGCCGAATAAGCTCTCATGAATTTGATCTGATTTTTTTTCAGATTCGTAAGCTTCGGTCTCGATCTTTTCACTACAGCATACCGCCGCAGTCGATTCGATTTCCAAGATAACGACGTTCTGGCCCGTCTGGAACCCATGGTATCAGCAATCGGAAATACATTGTATTCAAACCATATACAAGTCGTAATTCCTGGATTGAAAGCGGCCGCAGCAATCGTGAAGTGCCCTCTCAAATCCATTGAGAAGTCTCTGCCGGTGTTCATTCGTCAAATGATTGAGATCATAAAGCAAGCGGGCACGACCGAGTCGGAAGCTGTTCAAGCTACATTCAGGTCATTGGCTACCATCCTTCGCGACCAACCTAATGCCCAAGTCAAAGAGAAGGATCTGGTTTACCTATTGGAACTCTTGTCTCCTGATTTGGAGGACCCTTCCCGACAGGCATCTGTCTTTACTATGTTGCGAGCCATCATATCCCGCAAATTTGTCGTACCCGAAATTTATGACTTGATGGACAGAGTATCAGAGATAATGGTAACCAGCCAGTCTTCCCAAGTTCAAGAATTGTGTCGCAGTGTGCTCCTGCAGTTCCTCTTAGATTATCCACAGGGGAAAGGTCGGCTTCGCAATCAAATGACCTCGCTGGCAAAAAACCTGTCATACGTATATGAAAGTGGCAGGAAGTCAGTCATGGAGCTTCTAGGCGCCATCATAACCAAATTTGAGGTCGGTCTTGTCAGGGAGTATTCGGATATGCTGTTCGTTGCATTGGTCATGGTCATTGCCAACGACGACTCAGCCAAATGTCGTGAAATGGCCGCAGGGCTCATCAGGAACCTATTCTTACGTCTGGCAGACGCTCAACGCAATGTAATCATGTCACACATCCATTCTTGGGCAGCCCAATATTCGCACCCTCAGCTGGCCCATGTATCACTGCAGATTTGTGGCATCATCGTTGATCTCTTGCAAAAGGACATTTTACCTTTTATTCCATCTATTCTGGAAGATCTCAACAACGCCCTTTCATACAGCGTTGGTGTTTTGGAGTCCGCGATGGCTGATTCCGAGGACGCCGATCATCTGGATCAAGATCTAGAATGGCGTGTCTCATATCATTCCTTAGTCGTCTATTCGAAACTGCTTCGAGTGCACCCAGATATAACTGTGCAACCCGACAGAGTTGATTGGTCAGCCGTAATCACGCATCTCGTCTTTCCTCATGCATGGACCCGGACTGCAGCATGTCGTCTCCTTGGTTTGTTGTTTGCGGCGACCCCTGTGGAGCCACCGAAGACAAACCTTCCTGGTGACTCCCCGTTCTCGGTCTCTGGCATGGAGGATGTCGCCAAGAAGCTTTGTCTACAGCTTCGCAGTCCCAATCTGGATGCCGCTCTTAGTCTGCAAGTGGTCAAGAATCTGTTCTATGTCGGGAAATGCTTCTGCGCAGTTGATATACTACCTGGCGCATCCGAATCTATGGACCGAAGCGCTGATGCAAATGAGCAAGATCACTTTGAAGGGGAAGATGACATTAGTAACGAGGTTGTAAAGAGACACCCTCTGCGATGGTTATTCTCCAAGCTTTCTTACCAGGCAAGACATGCGCACATCGCAAGGAGAAATAAGTCGTTTAGTCCTGTATGTGTGCATTTGTATTCCACTCGCAAAAGAAACTGACTTATCGGCGATTTCATAGGAGAATTGGGTGCACCAACCTGCATCAGTTTTGAAATGGTTCGCTGCTATGGTCTCGTATATGAACACTAGCCAAGTTGAGCTCTTCCTGACACACATCTTGTCGCCGGTATATCGCATCGCGGAAGATGATACCATTCGCGATGCTCAAATGGGTTAGTTCACGAGACTCTCGACTTTCTGATTCTGACTCATAATATGTCTACTCACAGATGAACTAAAGACACTCGCCATCGAGCTTCAGGACCTGGTGCAGACGAAGGTAGGGACTACGAAGTTCGCAAACGTGTACAGTAGCATCCGGCAGGGTGTCCTGGGCGTGCGCAGAGAGCGGAGGAACGCCCGAGTCATTCAGGTTCGTCCACATCATCTTATTTGATGACCGTTTCTTACATCTTATCAAGGCCACCACGAATCCCGAGGCCGCTGCAAAACGAAAACTACAACGCAATATGATAAAGAAGGAGAGTCGGAAGAGGAAGGCCAGAACGTTCGCGTAAGTATTTTATGAACGGCGGCCGATATATGCACTGATGTAACATTGCAGTGATGGGAGAGGACGGATTAAGAGACAAAGAGGAGAATGAGAGGCGCATATTAACACATTTGTCTAGCTTAACTTGTACACACTACTTGCTTGTCTCATTGCATGTAACTTATTCGCAGTCTTCAAAGATTCCTACAGTGTTGCTAAAACACAAGACAGTCGCAAAAATGACCTAAGATTAGTACGCACATAATCAAGCTAAGAAAGGTCCATTGCCTGCTCGCCGTCATGTGAAGGAAAACACAGCTCATTTTCTTCCGCCGTGGCGTCATCATCATCCTCATTCCAATCACTTGTCGTCTCCCAATCATTCTCGAACTCAATGTCCAACGTCAGCTCATCTTCCCCATCCCCGTCGTCCGTCAGCGGCATGAATGACGCAAGGGGCAGCGGCAGAGGCATCTGCGCTGTATGCGCAACGGGTTGCACCCACCGCCGCTCTCGCAAGCGCTTGTGGCGCTCGCGGTCCTCTTCAATGCGCTTAAAGATCTCAGAGCGGGGTAAGGTGGTAGAGGGGAGGGCAGATCGCGAGGATGTAGTTTCAGCTAATTGCTCAAGTGAAATTTTACGATTGTCGAGGGTGGTCATCACGTCGTCAACCTTCTGCGGCTCTAACATGCGCTTGCTTCGCCAATTGTCCAGGATCTCCACAAAAGTATTAGTAATGCGGACAAAAAACAAGGAATCCAAGCAGATAATACCTGTTTAGTGCTCATGAGGTTAAGTAGTCCCTGTCTCCCTTCCGGGACTACATAATCCACGATCTTTCCAAGGTCCCTGGTGACGAAGTCCAGATAGAACGAGTTATGATTTCCGTCAGGGTTGGGCTGTGATTTCTCGAGGAGAGAACTTTCACATAAGGAATCCAAAAGATACAGGATGTTGATCCGATTGTTTATCGAGCCCTACGAGCGATGAGCACAGGGAACTACTATAGGAGACAGCGCTCTTGCCTTTTGACATTCCTCCACAATACAGTCCCAGAGATCTTCTCCACAGGCTTGGAAGTGCTTGAGAGCATAGCTGACAATTTTATGGATGGACTGTTGGGAGCTGATAGGTCGTTGAAGATCAGCTTGTCGACGAAATACACCTTTCACTCACGCATTCAGCTTCCTCAAATGGGACAAAAATTGTATTCGGACCTCAAAAGGATCCATCCCAACACTTTGATGTGACTTGCGGTGGTCAGTGCATTGTAGAACTCATCCGGCGGTACCTGACTTCGTGAGGATCCAATGTATTCACTAAGTATATAATACGCGTGAAGTTGTCTTATTCCGGAAAGTTCCGGGCCTCAATCGTGTCGCGCATTGGAGAAAACGTTGTTTAATCACCAGCATGCTCTGCAGCTTTGTGCTTTCCAAAGCTTACGATGGTAGTCAGCCCGCAAAGAAGGTAAGCACAAGGATAGCAACTGAGAGCTTATCCTCTCATATCCAATGATCGAGATTTCTACGCACACACCCAGTCTGACCTACTGGAACGATATCAAAGGTAGTACACGATCTTTCAATGGACTCGAACGGTGGATCGACCATAGAATCACTTCCACATTCTGATGGGGTCCGACCCATTTCGCCACCGCCCTAATAATTTCCCGTGATTAGCTGACGGACCGAGCGCTGGGAATGTGTCCAGGTTCGCACTCGACTCCATAGGCGAATGCGCTGGGGTCAATCCTTTCGCCCCAGGAAGTGTCGATGTGCTCGAAGACGAACAGATGGACTGCCATGAAGCAGTTGTTCTGGTTCCCAAAATATGTAATCTTGGCCTAGTGGAAGTTATGGGCGTTAAGTTTGGTAAAGACGGGAAATCGTCAAGAGAATGAAGTGAAGCACTGCGCTGTGTGTAATGAACTAGCGACATATTCTGCATACCAGTCGTAAGAGATGACGTAGAAAGACGTTGAGGTCTTGAGGACGATACAAGCCTAGCGAGAGGAGACGGCACAGTTCGCCCACGGACTCCGGGCATATCGGGCCTCCGGTCCGCGACGAGGGACGAATACGTCCAAGTAGCCTCTACCCCCTGCCGATCCTCCCAATGCTGAGCTAGTCGTCCTAGCAGGGTATCTTGACCAGCTCTCGTGCGGAGGAACATACGGTTAGTGACAATGACCATGCCACTCTGACACCTGGTCAACATGACATTCATTCTGTTGAGTGACTTCAGAAAGCCGGGAGTGGTGGTTCGCACAGTAGAGACTATGACATAAGGAGATTCGTGGCCTAATAGCGTTGTCACTGCTTAGATATCTCGATAGTGAGAAGCTGCTCTTACCTTGAAAGCTATCGACATTGTAAACACACTCCCAATGGAGGCCTTCAGCTTTCAACTGCATCTCAATAGCGCCTCTTTGAGCGTCGTAGGGAGTGATGATGCAGAATGCTTGCGATCTGTAATAGTGTCGCACGAGATTAACCACCGTGAGGGCTTCCTCCTTGTTCTATGGATCACGCAGAGGGTCAACACGCGCCATCAACATGTAGAAGCACGGCCTCACCACCCAGCTCTTTCCGACTTGTTCTTCCACCCCTTTCTTGACGTCGACAAACATCAGACAAGACAGGTCCACGGTCTTGTGCATCGAACGTAGCTTCCCATTATACACTTCATTTGAGATAAATTCACCTATAGGAATGGGCATACGGTCTAAGGAAATACGTGTCAGATGGTACAGAGGACAGGCTCGTCCCATAACGTCCAGCAGGAAGCCATTATTTAAATTTTAAACGACTTACACTGCGTATCAAGAAAATGAGCATGGGCTCTTAGATGCTTGAAGTCGAAAATTGTGCGTAACCCAGGTGCGGCGTCACGTCCATACGGTGGTACTAGATGATCTCAGCTTACTTTGTATGCAAGATAGCGAAGGACATACGTTGTTTTGGATCACCGAAGAAACACAACTTCTCCAAATTGCGGAATTTATGGAAAAGGTGCTAGACAAGGTGAACGGAAGGCTCGTTAACGAATACGCCAAGTCCTTATTTAAGGAGGATTTACCATGAATTCGAAAGCATCAATCTGGGAGGCTTCGTCTACAACAAGCCTCTCCATAGGAATGAGCCTGAATACTCCACACTCGTCCAACGCAGGGTTCGAAAGCATGCTGAGAGTGCATAGAACGATCTGCGAACCACCGAACTTCCGCTCTACGGCGGTAGAATCATCGAAAAGCTCATCAGAACGCAGTAAACAGTGTTCAATTGGCTCGTAAATATGTTCATGCCTAACGACGTATAAATAGAAATCTTACTTGTAAGCGTAAAGCCCAGATCATCAGACGTACCATTCGACGTAAAATTCCTTAGATACGAGGACCTTGAAGTTAATTCCATATTTCATGAAGCTCTTAGCAATGTTCTTCACTCCAACATTTGATTGCGCAACTATCCAGGCTGGATAGCCTGCATGATCCCAATAGTGGACCGCTGCTGAGATAGTAGTCGTCTTACCAGTCCCTGGGGGCCCTGGAAACAATATCTTAGGAATCAATATGACAATATCGTTGTAGATTGTTACCGTGTGCTATCACCAAAGCTCCAGGATCTGAGACCATCGCATTAGCAACTTTCTCCTGCGAAGGGTTCAAATTGAAGTGCGAAAATGACGTTGACTGATAGTATGCTCCACGAGCACTTATGGTGGATGCAAAAGTAGAAGGGAACCACAAGATACGGATAAACAGAGACTGGTCGAGAGATGCTTCTCCACGCAGAAGGAGGAGCAGAAATTCTTCGCGAGCTTGCTCGGCGTTAGTCAGTTCTTCCCGACCAACCACCCGTACAGTCTCTACGTCACCGTGAAGGTGCCCACGTACTATTTGTACCTTTGTCCGCTTCCCTTCTGCGCCCACTGCTTGGCCGACAATGCTGTCGCCATGAGTAGTATCGAGTATGATAGCAGTCTGATGTAGTAAGCATTTAGACAACAAGAGAAATTTATAATGAGATGTGTACCTGTTCGCTTCGGCGTAGCCTCGTCTTGTAGCGGGAATTATGTACACAGAGATTACCATCAATCATCTCTATTCGCTCGAATTCATTCTCCATCTGCTCTGGCTTCTTCGCCTCGAGTAACTCGACATTCTGGACGAGTTTATCTAAACATTGCAACTCCTGACATCTGAGGTATTGTGTATTGATTTGGGGTGCGCAACGAACATCATCGATATAACGTTCAGCCACACTAGACAAAACATTTCATGCCCAGATCAACTAAATCCTGAGGATCGACTCACCACGCAGATATCCAGGCGCGCATACAGGTATCTCTCTCATTATGTCCATAAAATAATGCGTGGATCGCGTGCCGATTCACGTCGGGATATATTCTCTCAGAGACTACCCTCGATGGCGACCACGGCTTCCTGGTCGATACTGAGAAAAGTGTTCCCAGTTCAACTGCTTGGCTATGGTAGCCTAAGTCCCTGTGTATGTGCAGGGCAAGGCGAGCCATCCCAAAACCCGCCAACGGGCAAGCCGCATTAGCGAATACGGCAGCAAAGCCTGCGCATTTGGGTCTTGTCGATGTGGCAACATGGCTGTCAACGACGACGAGGAATATACGACTTTCAGTGGCAAACGCCACAGCGTCTATGGTCCCTTCCTTGGATAGCTGTATCGCCATACCAAGAACCGCTGGAACGAGGTCGCATAAGAGCTGAGCAGCCACATCGGACTGTCTATGCGAAAATCGTCGCAGTGAAATACGATTGTTGGAGGAAGGAATAAGTTCCTGCTCAATATAAGATGAGTCGGGCGACATAAGTGTGAAGGTGCAACACAAGTTGCTAGGAGCGCGTAATTTGAGTTGAGTTGATAAAGGCGTACACAAATGCTGCGCGTACCCCATGAGGCTGAAAGAAGTAACAAACGTGGAACAATATTCACGAAGAGATTCGCCGCAGCTTGGGGTACGTTAACAAGATGGCTGCATGTAGTAGACGATAAGACCATCTGCTATCTATCAGTATGCATAAATTAACACAAGAACATGACTATAACAAGATGATAAAGAAGATGCACTTAATACCATAAATATCTCCTCCGTCAGGTTTGTCACCAAGGAATGCATGCAACACCTAATGGTAATTGGCATTCCACGACTATGACTTTTCTCGATTTAACTCCAGCTGTACGTGGCAATTATCTACCGAAATCAGACCAACACAGTCAGTATATCATTCCGTATCGAAAGATTCTAGAATCAGTGTGGTCCATCATGCCTTTACAACAAACCTTATATACCAATGTATGCACGCAGCTTTCACCAGCTACGGTGCAATTCTCTCGGTCTCCTTCATTGATTCTAAATTCTTGATACCAGGAGATTTGATGATAGCGTACGCTGAACACACGTTAGGCACGTTGTCCTCCATCCGTTTCTACTCTGCATGAAAAGAAATATAACCTTTGCGAGTATGGCAATAATCACAATACAAGTATGTCGCCATCACTTAAAAGCTTCCCAAGTTCATCACTGAGGGTACATAGAATGCAGCAGGTCCCGACATCACAGTGGGGGTTAGAGGAAGCAGGGTTAGAGGAAGATTACATGACATCTAAGAAACTCGGCAGTTTCCAAAATTGCCTTTTCAAGCCACCACCCCTCATTGGTTGATTAGGTCCGAGTCGTCGAACACCAATTTGAGCTTCAATCCGAGACCTAGGTCTCTGTAAATATGCTCTATTCAAGATTGTAACTCTGTTTCCTTATTCAACCGGGGGAAATGGGTCCCTTTGTTCTGTATTATTTTGACTGTACTGATCGAGCCTCCAAGGTCAAACCGGTGAATTGCAACTGTCCGTTCTGCCATGGATCAAGATGAAAGGCATGAATATGTCTCGGGCTTGCCTACAAGCTGCATACTTCAGATTGGTGGTGTCACAGTTCCTCCCGCTACTATGCTTTCACGTGTGGCCCCTCACAACATCCTATACGAGAGCTTTTCTCACCTTTCCTCAGAAGGGCTTTTACACGGAGAGGCCCGCAGGACTTATGGAACATTGACATAGTCCACTCGTGAATGCTGTCCCTCTCTGATGCTGTAGTAAATAAGTTAAAGTGTCATGGTTGTGTGGCACACGCTTCCGTGGCCCCTCTTTTTGCACTCTTCTCATCGCTTGGAACTCTTCCGAGCGACGAATGGCAAGAGGAGACTACAGGTATCACGAATGCAATAATGCTGTTCTGGCTATCCCAGTTTGACGCTGAACCATGCAAGACAACGAGATATGAACGAGATATGTACGTTGATACAACAATTCCTCATGTATTTCCAAGACTTATCTGTTACTCCTTAGGTTTGGTATGACTCCATCTCTTGGCGCAATGTCATCACTACGTTTGGAGCGTGCGCACCCTGACGGTCACTAATGAAGCCAATGACCGTCGTTCGTTGTTCAAGACTTTGATTTGTCTCAATGATGATCGAACTCGTCTACCTGAACCAAAAGAGCTACACTGGAAACATCCTTATCCTGATACCACAAGGCTTGTCATCATTTACGTCACTCTCGTGTTCCAATCTTTATACCAACTTTGGATGTGTGTGCCGTGAAGTAGATGAATGAATTCAGTGCCCCTTGGGATCACCGCTATCCAGAATGTGGCCTGTGTTGATGCAGACAAGGCTCCCGCACCACTCTTACGTGAAATCTATCACAAGGCCCCCCTCATTGAAAACATTTTGTAAGACACTTATCTCCGTCGTTACTTGTGACGTCCATTAATGGGTAGAGCCACCTACGGATAGTGGACATGTATGCCTCCTCAATCATTCTCAAAGCTCCCTGGTTCGTATTCTTTCTAGCCTACAAAGTGATTGGTCTTCAAGATTCACGACTGGTTAATTTTTGGGGGATCCGCCCCATCAATTCCGTTTCGCACATCACGAGTTCTGACAATAGGCGGCAATGGCGAGTATCTGGAACGATTTATGACCGGTATATTGATTCCCGCTGTGCAAGATTTGAAGGCATCGGTTGACAGCATGGGGAACATAGAGCAGTGCCACATCTTTCTACGTCGGTTGTGCTCAAAGTTCGCTTCATTGTGCTTCTGCACGCTCGGCACCATTCAGACTGATGAACCTGGGTCAAGCTTAAAACCCCATGCTGGTTCATATTAGCAAGTGGTGATGATTTTCGTAAGCATGGCCTAAACTGAAGATGTTTGCAATGAGCTATATCCTGCGTCACACGCATCCTACTAGTATGCCTCTTGCCCAGTTTTGCCTGACTTGTTTCTGTCCTGCCTCAACAGCACTTGAACTGCCTGTCTTAGAGCACGGTATTTTGCCGGATTACGAGGCTCACAATCTCTAATCATCTCATAGTTCACAACCGAAGGTTAGCTGTGCCTGACTAACGACGACGGAACCTCTTGAAGTGAACAAACTCCTTTCAAGTCTATTTGCGGATCTGGATGCGGTTGGCATCTCATGAGAGAAGCTCCCACAAACTTCAGTAGGCATTACAAAAATGGAACGGGAGCGATGTTCATGCTGTTCATATATGATACTTGCAGTCAGGAAGTTGGCCATAAATTTGTGCATCGGGGTTTGTACAGAAATGCACCGATCTCATGTTTTCGCAATCTACTGCACGGAATCTGGAGCCACCGGTCGATGGTTTATTCATGTACTACACCTGAAGTTAGTATCTGATCTTGTTTTCGATTGATGGTCCTCTGAAACTTGACGAGATCGGAGAGCTCGTATTATAGTCTTGACACAACAATTTCACACCGACAGGATGCCCCCTACCCTCGGTGAAAGTTGATATCCTCTTGCAAGTGATTTCGTGGTGCAGAAGCAATTTGGACATCGAGTATGGATCACAGCTCTGTTCTCTGATCTTGAGTGTTATTGAATGCATAAGGACTTTCCGTTTCAAAGTTGCTATTGGTCGAACTCCACGAACCAGCGGAAAAATGAGCATAATTTTCTGCACTGATCGAAAGCTTGCTTGTGATGACAATAGTTGGAATACATGCGGCGTGCAGACGGCCTCTTCACTATATTTCGGCCTCAATTACAAGGAACGACCTTCAATCGTTGACCATAGGCTTTGAGGCCTAGTGTGCAGAGACTTATAGTTAGGAAGTACGATCTGCCCTATCAGACATAAACTTGACGCGCCCGTTTCATATACTGCATTCCTAGATATTGGACGACGGAGGTGAGAGGCTACATGACTACCAGATGCAGGTATAATAGCGAAGTCGCAGTGAGATCAATGCGCCTTGTCTGTACGTGCACTGGTGAAACTTTGGGAACAAACGTTTGTCGGCTCCATATATGAAAGTGAAAAAGACAGATGGGTCCCGTCACAGTGAAAGACATCGAGAGTGCCAAATATGGCACTGAGCCGAGTTCGCAGCAACGGCCTAATTCTGCCAGTCCGATGCATCCGCTGCGCATTTTATTTTACAGTACGTTCTCCTGTACGCTCAAGCACCACCAAGTTCCTCGCTGCTCTGTCGTGATGTTTCTTGCACTCCCACTCTCCTTACTCCTCCTACTCTCATCGTCCCTCGTCGCCGCACAGTCGGCACCTTCACAAATTCCGCCAACGCCGTCATCGTCGTCTGGTGTGCCGGTGAGTTCGAGCTCGGGCTCCGCACACTCGGTGTCGGGGAGTGTAAGCGCGACTGGGAGCATGAATAGTAGTGTTAGCTCGAGCGCGTCGGCAACAAATACGGCGGACTATCCCAGTTTGAGTGGCTACTCGTCCTGCGGTGAGTTATTCTATCGAGTATATTTGGACATGAACTCACTGTTTCTGCTTTGCTTGCTGCGCGATGTCGTCCAATTGCAATTTTCATTTATTTATCTATAAGTTGACAATTGCCTTGCGCTCGCAATTGCGGATACAGGTTGCGACAGCATTGTCGATGTGGACTGCTACTGTGCCAGTGCCAAGTAGGCGTCTCCTGATGTCCGGCCTCCCTCAGACCGCAGCTGATTGTATCTATTCTCTTCCAGCGCGACGACATTCGCCTCGCACATTGTCTCCTGCATGTCATCCTACTGCCCCTCCTCGCTCACCTCTGCCGAGTCGCTCTCAAACATGTTCTGCGCAGTCGCTTCACCTAGCACCACGCTCTCATTCCCCACTCCATCACTCACGTCCGCGTCCGGCTCCGCTGGCACAGCGATGCCGTCGTCCATGCCGCTATCGGCGTCGTCTAGCAGTGGGAGTGCCAGCATTAGTGCCACTAGCCCGAGTGGCTCAGCGAGCAGGACAAGTGCCTCGAGCTCGGGTTCACCTTCGCCGTCGCAGAGTGCGAGTGCCGCGCACGTAAAACATAGTGCTCGGATGCCGAGTATAGAACTCGTGGTGGTTGCAGGCGTCGGGCTGGCGCTCCTTGAGGCCTTGTTTGGATGGTAAAGCGAACAGCGTCTCTGCTGGCGGCGCTGGGCTTTTGGCCATCCGGACGGACTTCGATCACTTGATCGATGATAAACAATAGACTAACAGCCAGGGCAAGATGACGTCCCCTTTGGCGACAATGCTCTGGTGGTTATATCTTGGTTGTCTGACTTAGTCGCTGGGTTAATTATGATGTATACGCACGAATTCTCTCTCTACGCCTTAGACACGTCGTTTTTGTTTCGTCTCTTGCTATGGACAAGTTTTCGCTTGCGCATCTTGCGTAGGATGGTTTGTTCCACAGTGTACTTAGTCATGACGATCTTGATACCCTCTCTTGCGCTCTGTACAGACTTATGCATCCCGTTCCTTACGTTGCATGTTGGTGAAGAGACATGGAAGATAGCAAGAAATATAAAACGGCATGCAGGGTCAATATGGAATAGAGCCATACAGCGGTCCGATGATAAAGAGAGCAATTTCAGTAAATACACAAATCACCAGCGAAACACGAGACGAAACACAGCAGAGTTGGTAAACTAAACAAATCGGTCAACTAGTACTCGACTGCATCATCGTCATCCGCCTGAATTGGCGTTTCCTCCTTTCCGTGGTCTTCCCTCCCTCGCTCAGCTGCTCGCTGCTCGTCATCCACCTCCATCTTCTCCCCCTCGCCTTCGTTCCCCTCCTTACCCAACTTATTTCCCTCTCCACTTCCGTTAGTCAAGGGCTTCTCTTCAGTCTTCTCTTCAGTCTTTTCTTCGCTCATCTGCGTATCCTTCTCTTCCGCGTCCTTCCCTGACGAGGTATTCTCACGCAGGCGCGCCTCCTCCTCTGCAACGTGCACGCGGAGACGAGCGATCTCCGCGATGCCGTCCGCGCGCTCGGCCGCGAAAGAGTTCCATTCTTGTTCTACGGCTGCTTTTACCTTTGGGACGGGCATTAGCGGGCAGTCACTTACAAATGTTAACATTCAAGGGATAAAAATTGGACGGAAACGGGAGGCGGATGATAAGGCAAACAGAAGGGATCATACAATAACTCACCTCGGCCTTCCTTCGCGCCAAAAACGCCTCCTGCGCAGGCGTAAGGCGCGCGGGCAAGTAATACAACGACGGCGGATGCGAGCGCGGTGGGCCCTTCAGCGCTACACTTGTCCTCTCTTTCTCCTTTTTCCCCTCCTCCTCATTACTTGACGGCTCGCCGTCAACAGGAGAATGGGGATCTGAAGGCGGGGAGAGGGGGGCAGGGTCAGACGGGATAACGTCAGACGTACAGAGAAAGTGTGCCAGAATGGGGAGGCGTGCGCGACGCAGTTTATACTGTATTTCCAGTCGACCCAAATCAATGTAGAACACACAAATTTACATCAATTACGAAATTAATGACCATCAGAATTGGGAGAAGGAAGAAGGTGAACGCACGATTGAGTCTCGTAGTTGGAGTTCCTCCTCCTTACGATTCGCGGTGGTGCGGCCTCGCTTTGCCTCCTCTGCGCGACGCACTGCATCCGTCTCGCGCCGTAGTTTGTCCTGGAGGCGCTGTTCCAGCAACTGACGTTTTTTCGCCTGTTGTGCGGAGGGTGCGTCAGTACGATGAATAAATGTGGAGGAAAAGGACGGTTAAGTGAGGTGGGGCGAGACAGAAATAGAGCAATGACAAAGGCATCGGAACTAGTCGAATATTAAAAGGTGCAGGAGACAGTTCAACCACATTGCTCTTCTATCATGCATCTCCGCGGGTACAACGTACTCGTTTGTGGCCACTTCCTGCCGAAGCCCCAGTTTCGGAACCAAGCATGCTTCTTCCACAACACTCAAACATCAAGATCAAGACAAGGAAAGCAAACTCACAGCCTCGCTCGCGCCCCTCGCGCCCTCCTCGCTCCGCGCCTTGTTCAGCGTCCCAACCACAAGTCCAAATATGGTCTTTCCTCGCTTTCTCTCGCGAGGTTCTGTGGTAAGGTCAATGCGCGGGCGCTTTTTCGGTTTCTCATTGCTTTCTTGGGGGCCATTAGCATCAGTTGAGGGTGGCCGGTTGGCGGAAGATGGGGGAGGAGACATCGGGACATCTTCAGATGGTGGGGGGAGCGTTTGTGGCCTGAGAAAGAGGAAACAATCATATGAGTGGAAGAGCGAGATAGGAAGGCGGTGCGCACTCTTCTGTCGACATCGTGCTTGGACTCGAACCGGATGATAATTATGATATTAATCAGGGATGGAGAAGGAGACAGCAAACAGCACAGGTTAGTGAGCAGTTTCAAGAAGCGCCGCAAAGATTAGAGCGGTCACGGCTGAGAGTACAGCAGATGGACGACGAGTCGACGACACGGATGCCTTGAAGTCGCGGAGTGAACAAGGTTCGGCTGGAAGTAAACAAGATAAGGACTGGTTGTATGGCCGATACAAATTCGTTGAATTGAATCTACAATAAAGGAGTAAGCGGAGTAAGAAATCCACCATACAGGCTGCACCAGCTCCGATCGCATTCGTTGATCTCAGGCTTCTTCTCACACACCTCACATAGCCATGGTGCCCCCTTTCAAATCCAAGCCTCCTGCACCTAAAGCGCAAAGTCACTCAAAGGCTTTTGCTCACGAGAAAACTCACGGAAACATCAAGCCCAAAGCAAAACAACCACCACCAGCTGCCGAACGCGCTAAGAGACTCTATACCGCGCTCTGTGCGCAGATCGACGGCGGACACTTTGCGAATGCAGTTCGCACGTGCGACAAGTGTGAGTGTTCTCCTGCTTTTTCTGTGTCGAGACGTGCTGACGACGGCTACCGGCATCACCGGGCATTTGTACGTATGGGATGAACCTGGCGATTGCGACGGGTGACTATCACAACCAGTGCTCCGCATCGACCCACACGATGCTGACGCGCTGCAGACGAAGCTCTTTCTGCTGCTCCAGACGGAGCAGTACGTCCCCGCGCTTGCGCTGATCGACGGCCTCCGTCCCCCCTCCACTTTGCCTTCACCATCTACTCCCTCAGCTAAATCTGAGTTTGAGTTCGAGAAGGCATACTCCTACTACCGACTACATCGCGAGGACGAGGCGGCGGGCGTTATGGCCACGATCAAGGCCCGAGAGACAAGCGAAGAGAGCCGGGGCGTGCTACATCTGGAGGCCCAGTTGGTGAGTCTTTTCTCTGTATCCAAAAGGAAGACGCAATGCAGAAAGCTGACATTGTGGATATGGCTTGTGGTTTGTAGGCGTACAGACAAGGTGCGTACGATGCAGCGGTTGAGCTGTACAACGTTTTACAAGACACGGCTGAGCCGGTGCGTCATCTTTCGTATCTGCCATCTTCAAGTATGGCATATTTCATATACTGTTGTACTCCCCGAGTATGAACGTACGCCGCATCCCTTGCCTTGTGTATTTATCATTCACACAAACACATTGCCTTGTCGTGCCTTTTTCGTCCTCCCTCCTAAAATATGTCCCTTATTATTTTGCGACTGTTGTTTCCCGTCTTCGCGCAATGTACAGCATCCTGACGTGTCCTACCTCCTAAGCACTCGGATGAACATGCCGATATCCTCACCAACCTCGCTGCCGCCCAGGCGCACTTGGACTTCCTCAACACCGGTTTCCTTCATGCGCTCGGTGCCCTTCCCCCTGCATTCGCATCCGCACTCGAGGGCGTACCCCCGCCTGCCTCCTCCGTTCCCTCTGCCTCCCACTCTGTTTTGCCATCAGGACGTTCCTCTCACCCACAGACGGAGACAGCAGGGAAGGAGAAGGAGAAGAAAGTGAGGACGAAGCGCCTTCCCCCGGGCGTCATCCTCGGCGTTACTCCTCCGCCAGACCCTGAACGTTGGCTCAAGAAGAGCGAACGCTCGACATTCGCATATGGAAAGAAGAGGAGAGGTGGGGCGACACAAGGGGCTGTTGAGCGCGAAGGTGCTGCTGCGAGTGGAGGAGGACAGAGTGGGAAAATTGGGGGTGGGGGTGGAGGAGGGGGCAAAGGAAAGAAGAGACGGTAGGTGGATCGGGAGGAGCAAGGTAAGTGCGATTATTGGTCAAGGGTCTGGCACTCATAGGACTTCGCAGCATTTTGCATTTACTTGCGCAAGACAGTTGCTGTCGTCGCAACGCATATCTACGATCTTTCATTGAAATGGAGAAATGACTGAGTTTACTGCGCGTTTGCATGCCTGCTCATTAGGGACTGACGACAGGCCAGAGTGCAATTGTATTCTCATCTGCTATCAATGCTCATACACGAGCCTGCCCATACTTTTCTGAAACTAATTAACGATCATTGCCAACACCATGGTTAGTGTTATGTATACAGGTATGCACAGTTACTTGACTTTCTATGGCAGCCGCCGTAACCTGCGACCGAGCCTCAGATTTGTATTTTTTTTCGAAGTCCAGGATACACTTGACCAGTCGACCACTTGCTTCTGGTTCATGAAGACTTACTGACATCATCTGCCTGGAAGAGTTCGATGGCTCAGTACCAAACGTTCGGTCTGAGTGCTCGATACAGCCAGAGAGTAGCCTGGTTTCATCGGCCGTACGGCGAGCAGCATGTTGCACATGATGAGAATCTTGACATCATATTCTTCTGCATTCGGCTCAGTGTGGAAATATCGCGGCGGAAGGAGGCCAAACTATACATTTGAGGAAAATTGGCATTTATGATGCTAGTTGAGTGCAGACGGACAAACATGACAGTTCTTGAAGGTAAGTGCGGAGTCTTTGTAGCGCCGGTTGTTCTGATGGTTTCTGTCCCTTAGGTTTTCCCTTGAGTCCTCTTTGATTCTTTATTCCAGCCATTCCCTTCTCTTTTCTTCTCCTATCCCTTTCTTTCACCCCACCCAAGGGCAAGCGACTGGTTTCATGAATCACAACGGATAGATCATGGAACGAACGAGAGCGATCGATCGATCGACTGCGCAGCAAATTCTAGATCTCACGCCTCTACTCAATGCCCTTTGCTCGCCTACATAACGATGGCCAGCGTGCAATTTATTTTGCTATATCCAAGGATGTCCGCGCTGGCGCGCCCGTTGCTCAGAGGGTAGACAGGAGGGACCTTATTGGCGGATGGTGCAGTATCGTGTGTGCATATGTGCACAGCCCAGGGTGGGGCTGAAACTGATACTCTGATAGCGGATTTCCAGCTAGTCTGTCCTTCGCCCTTTTGAGATCAAGCTGACATGCCTTGTCAGGTCGTACGTCGGTTATGTTGGCTTTATACCCGAACCACATGCCTAGACTTCACTGGACTACTGTAGAAGAACATGCCGGCTCGACAACGTATCCCTCTTAACGTCTCCCGCTCCCGAGTTACGCTCTCGCGAGACTATAGATTAAACTTGGTGAAGGGATAAGCAACCTGTTGCTTTTAAGGAGGGATAAGGGAGCGGGCTCCATTCGAAAGGCTGTGAAGCGAGCAAGTGACTTTAAAACAAGTTGATCAGTCCGCTCATTCTGTTTTGCCTGTCCTCTACAGTCCGGTCGCCTTGGTGCTCAGTGTGAAAGCGAGCATGCGCTGCTCTTACTTGATATGAGTACTTCTCGCCGCATGGTTCGAACCGATGGAGATACCTGAAACTTGAACTAGCTCTACAATCTCTGTCGTCTATTCCGTTCCTCCGCTCTTGGCTCCTCAACTTATACCTCTTTGTACATTCCCAGAAATGTGCACGGACAAGGAAAGGAACTGATGTTCATACGTGGAATCAGGCGCGCAAATCTTTGGCACGCTCTATATCATCCATGATCTATCAACTGCTACTTTTCACATTCTACTTCTTATGACCTTCTCATGATCTGTGAGTGCAGGACGAACGAGCGCAGGCTACGAGAAGGTGTGTGCATGCTGCTGATCGAGGGTGATACAAGAGACCACAGAACAATTTCCATAAGGACGAATAGCAGTGCTACGGAACGTGGTCTCGATATATCCTGTTGAGTCCTTGATACGGTGCGGTGAGGGCTCAGCGAAGACCACACCTCATTCGAGAATATCATATGTATTGAAACGGACCTGACATTGCCGACTCCGTGCGTTCCCCTCCTGTATTTCATCGGCGAACATCTAGTAGTCCTCGTCTGTTCTGCATCCCAGTCGTCCCTTCATTTCATTACCAAACATTGCACTGCCGTTGATGATTTTAGCACCTTGTGGTTTCACCGACTTCTTTGCCAGTCTCATACCCAGAAATGCGGCGATAAGGCTCTGGGAGTGACAGGGCGTTCAGATGTGGCCACGCATGGGAGAGTGCTCGCGGTGAATGAAGGACGCCGCAGGACAGGAGGAGTAAGGAGTAGGTGATCTAATCAATGCTGTATAGTTGTGTGCTGATTCCATTCAATCACTCGTGCTTATGCTTCTGAGGATGCTTGCAGGCCTATACCTGACGCTCATGCGAGCAACCTAAGCTAGTCAATATACTAGTTTCTGAGTCTCAGTTGTCCAGTTCATCCTATTACCGTCGTAGGAGTCACTTTCGTCTCAATCAACACGAGACAATGAGCATTCTGCGACCAAACGCCATGCAAGATGAACTATATGGAGGCCTTATATAGTTTCTTGCGAATAGTCAGCTTATTGAAGTCTGGATGCACTCTCTGTTGTATCCGCTTTCGAAACATGAATCCAAGCTCGATATGCGATTGACACTTTGATGCAGGGAGCACCACAACACTGCGATTTCATCCATCACTTTTTTTTATACTTGCTCAAACAACAGTGATTGCTGCAGCGAGCATCACTCTTTGCGCTGATTTTTTTTGCAGTAATGAAGGTGTTCCGCTGTCTTCTTGCTTCCTTGCCCCACTCTGAAAACTACTTGACAGGCAATACCTGCTTTCCAGAACTGTTAGCTGCGGGAGCACGTAACCGGCGAGTGAGGAAAGTGCTTGTTGCAGGGATATGGGGGCAGTGGTAAGTCCCTTTCCGAAGGAGAAATTGAGAACAACATGGCAAAATGGAGGTAAGTTTTATCTTATCGATTGAGGCACGGGTTTATTGTAGCATAATTGACGTGTGATTCTATGGAATCCGGTGTCGAGCCTCGTCGCGTGCATCTGCCGACGTGCAGCTGCGTGTGATGAGACTTCGATCAGTGACTGCGTGTGTAGTACAGCGTTCACCTCGTGTGTTGCAGCGCGTGTACTTTGGAACTGGGAGTTCTCATGAAATGAATAATAACCATTTCTCGACAGGATACTTTGTCGACTCGGGTTGATCACATTCAGCTTCAAAGCCGCAGTGCCGACGTGACTGGATACTACCACTGAATTAGGACGATCACGTGGGCGTGCAACGACCATGCTCAGGCTCGTGTTGCTCGTGCGGTAGACCATCCACAAAAGAAGGAGCGTGTCTGACGTGTGCCTGTCTCATTACTGGCGCCAAGTGAACCGATGATCATTACTCTTCGCCGCTCATCTCGGTCAACATCAGCATCTGAAATGTCTATCTGAGCGCATCCGCTTACTCCAGTTTTCTTCCACCTTCACTAACAGCATCACTGGGAGGGATCTGATGCAAACCGAATATCCTTCGCCTTTGATCTCCTCTCCTCAGGCCCTCACTCCGATCATCATGTCGTGTACACAAAACACGTAGAAGCCTATCTGGGCCAACGTGTCGAGGTATAACGTACTCCACCTTGCATCCTCCACTCCCCGGCGAAGTGTGATCGCGAATATGGATGTCAGGTGGTACTTTCAGCCTACCTGAGTCATCTCCGTGATGCTTCTCTAGCGAGCCTCGAACACACCTGTGCACCACATTCCTTTGTGCCTTCAATGTGTCAATTGCAGCATTGTGCGTTGTGCATTCCGATTATTGATTTTTTGACGTTCCACACGTTTGCCGACATGCAGCGTCTGAGTCTACATCCCACGCCGCTCACCAGTTGGTGTATAAAGACTCTGCTCGGCGTCGTCGAATTGTCAGCACTCCTAGTGTTCTCGACTGACTTGTCGTACCCACCACATCAAAAAACTCACAAAACTGCGAAGCATAGTCAAGATGTCTCACCCTGAGGTCCTTGGTGTTGTTGTCCTTGCCCGTAATGGCGATCGTACGGAATGCTATCAAGACCCGATCACATACCAACCTGGCCCGACGCTTAGTACGCCCCTCGGTGAAGTACGTTGTCATTTTCTCTCTACCTTTTGATGATTTCAGTGTCCTAATTGTCCTGGGTTCCGATCACAGGTCCAATCTCACCAACTCGGTACACTCCTTCGCAATACATACCTTGACACGTCCAACCCATCGCATGTTCGTGGGATTGCCACCGAGCTCGTCGACCTTTCCCAGGTGCATGTCCGTGTGAAAGTCGGCGGCGAGGGCTCCTCGGTCTTCGACAGCGCAACAGCGCTCTTGCAGGGTCTGTTTCCCCCTAACCCTGCCAACCGGATCACGCTTGCCAATGAGACCACTGTGATGGCCCCGCTCGGAGGCTATCAATACATTCCCGGTAAGTGAATCGTCCCCTCCGGACACCTCTGCACGCACTTAAGCATGAGACGTAGTCGAGACGGTTGAGCCCAGCAATGACCGCTCCTTGGAGAGCTGGACCGATTGTCCTGTGGGTGGTCTGTTCCCATACCTAGCGATATCTAATCTCACATCGGCATTGACAGGCTTTCGAGAAGCATGTCGCCAAGGTCCAGGCGTCTGCTAAGTTCAAGGAAGTCGCTAGGAACGCGCAGCCCTTCTTCAACGATATTAGCGACTTTGTCTTCGGGCGCCCCGCGACCCTAGAGAATGCGGTACGTATGCTGCATTCACCCATCTTAGCATGTCTAACGTTTCCATCACCGAAATGTATAGTATAATGTACGTTGTTCACCGCCTTGGTGTCTCTGAGCTATGTGCTAATTCAACTTTCAGCTCTGGGACTATGTCTCCTCAGAACTGATTCATAACAAGACATATGCGCACCGGCTTCCGCCCACCTTCATTGAGCAGGCGCGTGGGCTCGCCGACTTCCGTGAGAACCTCATATTCTCCGATCCGGACATAGCGGGGATCGGTAATAGTGCGTGCTTGTCCACTCTTGACTGAGATGAACACTTAATAATCGAGCACTATGGTGTTGCATCGGTACATAGTTGCAAGCCGCACCGGACTCAGCGCTATTATTAATGCGCTTCAGCGTATCGCATTCAATGGCGATCCATTGCAGTTCATGCTGATCGAGACTACTTACCAACCATTTATCTCACTGTTCCATCAGACCGAGATTGTAAAGCAGCATCCCGAGCTGAAGGCCATGCGTAAATTGCTCATTATATCTTGCATCTTGCGAAATGTCTTATGACTGTCTTTTGGGCCCTGCAGCTGACTTCGGTTCTGCACTCGCCATTGAACTACGCCGTGCCCACCCGCCTGATGCTCGTGACTTCCTGCGGTTCAAGTTCAAGAATGGCACGCATGAGGACTTCGAGACATTGCATGTTTTCGGGCACCACGAGGACATCCCGCTCACGGAGTTCATCTACCGCCTAGAGGTGCGCTCCTTCCTGATCATTACATTTCTCACGAAGCTCAGCTCCTCTGCATTGTATTCTGTTCTAATGAACAATAGGGTTCGTTAATCAACAGCAATAGGGAGTGGGCGAAGACGTGCGGCGTGGGCTCAACATGGCCAGAACTTACTGAGACTGCGAGTGCCGGAAAGACTGTTGTCAGTGCGGCGTGCGGGATTGCAATGGCGTTCGTCTTAATGTTCGGGGTCTGGCTCATTGCGAAGTCCATCAACCGCTTCAGGCGCCGCAACTATGTGTGCCTTCAGGGTGAAGAGGTGAGGTTCATCACTGACTACACAACGGTCCACTTTGGTGACATTGTTGAGCTGTGTAGGAGCTACAGGTTGGAGCCAGCCCTGCAACCATCGAGACCCGTAATGAGAAAACGAAGATGTTGTTCAGGAACTAAGCCCTTCGGGCCGTTTCTATGGACTGTCCCAAACGAGTCCTTGTTTCCCTCTAGTTCTATTCGGCCTACGGTTGGAACGGACACTTAAATCTATCGCGAACGTATTGGGTACTTGCTGGCATGTCTTCGATCTTCAATATGGACTGGTCTTCGTGCAATCGATGTGGTCCACATTCATGGCGTGGCGTCGTAACAAAGTCCATTGTAGTATGGTCAGATTATCAGATAGCCATTGCAGTATACCAAGGGATCGTGAGTCCGAGTAGTAGCCATAACTGTCCATCACCCAAAATTCATGCAACAGTAAAGTTAGAGGACCGCCCGACGAAAGTAGCGATCGACCCGACGAGAGGCTTTGCATCTCCGTAATATGATAGACGATATGTGCCGGCTACAAGCAAGTCCAGACTGAGTGAAGGTGCTATTTTAACACCTGAAATCATTGATACTTACTGGGTGTCGCCGGTTCAATGGACCTGGTGTGCATTCACGAACTCATCAGCACATGCTATATGTCCAAACCGAATAAAACTGACCAAGTAATATTCACCGTACTGACCCCGAATGGCTGTATAGTGCATAAGAACAAGTCAAAAAGGACCAAAGTGAAATTTCTAAGCGCTCACGACATTCGTCCTAGACCATTGGAATGTTGTAGACGGATGCGAGTCCGACCTCACAGGCGTCCATTGCCCATCAACAAGGTGATCGACAGTCAAGAATGTTCCTTCGAGTCGTAGGTTATTCTGTGGCCGACAGGCTTCAATGTTGATACATTGTAAATGCATGAGCATACTCACTCTAGGGTTGGCTCTAAGAGTGACGATCATCAGCTATGATCAACTTACAAGAACATGAATTAAATGCAAACCCGACGAATTGTGTCGCCACTGTCTCCCCAGCGTGGTACGGAGTAGCCCTGACGTCCGTGAGTACATCACCGAAACTCCTAGACAGGGGCGGATTATCTTGAACAACTGGGATCTGACCAAGACAGCGAGTTCCAAGTATATAAAAATCAGTATTGCACATGAAAGATACAGGAGATCAGATGTACCTGCAAGGAGATGAGCTTGCTGGTCAGATCAGGGGGGGCAGGATCTGAAGGAGGGGATCTGGTGACATCAGCGGCCAGATATGGCACTAGGCTACGATATTTGTCAATATATGATTCCAGAGTGACTACGATGACCAATATGGGATATCATTATCAACATGGTGAGGAGATGGAAGGGTAAACGAACAAGCTGCTTACATGGACCAAATACTGTTGATGCACCTTCGTAACGCTGGACTCCGTATTCCTCTCTTGTCGTAACGTAATGGGCGTAAGTATTAGCGGGGCCTGCAATAACAACATAGGCATCTTCGCCAAGTAGTCCGGATGAAATGAGCTCCGCGCGGATCGCATCTCTATCAGAGGCGCAAAACCAATCAAGAATCAGAATACAAGAAGACGCGTGTGGTGACCGTGGGGGTTAGAAATCAGACTGACCGCATCCGCCTGCCCGCCATCGTTGTCAGCTCACCCGACATGATCAACATCACCAAGTTGCCAACGCGAAGCATTTGCACATCGACGGTGTTTGGCGACCAATCATATGGCTTAATTGCATATCCCTGTGAAAGTCAAGAGGTTTATGAGACTGCCAGCGGCGTGAACCCCCAAGCAGATAACTCACGACGTCCAGAAGAATGGGCTTCGGGTATTGACATGCAATTTGCTCAGGAGGTGGAGCAGGCGTCACAGCACCTAAGTTTGTCAGCAATGGACACTTCGAACTGTTCAGAGATAGTCACCCTTTACAATCTCCCAAAACGGATTTCTAAATCTCCATTTGGACCTCCAAAATTCAGAGAAGGAACTAGAAGCCTACTCACTGCGAGTCCGAGGAGTTGTCACCTTGAATGAAGTCGAACGCTCCGGGTCCATCTCTAGATCAAATTGCATTGGTTAATATGAGAACTAGAACGATGTGTTACACAAACGTACGTAGTACCGCCGGCAAAAGAAAAGCCTATAGATGCCGCGAGTATCAGCGAGGTCGTTTATGGAGAAGACGCTACTGACCTAGAGCCGAAGGGCATGTTTGCACAGTCGTTCCGTTCGATAAAGTGAACGATCGGAAAGACCTTCATGTGATTGAATGGACAGTTCAGTAAGCGTAGATGGCACGTATGTAACGAAGTACATATTGAGATACGCATGAACCCATTTTACTGGACCACTGACGGGCGACAGTTTCTCGCTCATCAATTTCTTGGCGCCATCGACTTGATATTGGGCAATGATGCGGTTTGACTCGAAGTCAGATACGCGAAAGCCTGGACCGCTACCATACATCGTCTTCGAAGTGAGAACGTCACAACCATCCTACATAATCCCACATACCGTCCGCGACAATCCTGCGTTCTATTTCCACATGTTGAGTGTTCGAAGTCACAAGCTTGTCCATCCCACGGTTTACCAGGGCTCTGACAGACCGCGCCAAGACTGGGAACATAGTTCACACGTTTCACACCGTGAGTAAGCGAACACAGTAAAGGACGCACGTATTAGGGCTTGTGTCGCCGACATTCGCTAGATATTTCGAATTTAACAGCAAATTGTCAGTGTCCAACAAACTTACATTGAGCAAAGCCCGCGACGAAAGTGTTGTTCCCGGGCATTGAGATCGGCTCCACCATGGCTGTGAACATCGTCTCGTATTAGACAAGAAACGTTGTGAAGGCCGACCTGGCGCACTGACATTCATACAAATATGCAGCCATCCCTTTGTTGTCACCACTTACGAGCGTATTATTCTATAACGCGACATTTGATGCAGTCACACCTCACAATGAAAGTGATAGATACCTGGTAAAGACTAGTCCCGTGGACAGGAAAGAAGCTGAGGAATCCCCTCGCGTTGCCAGCCGTGTCATCAAAACGAAGGAGTGTCAGTTCTTTGTCCTGATCGTATTCATACCTCGCCCTTTCCTCTGCTGGATTTGCCAAGTATGCACTCGGTGACCGATTGATATTGGCATTCGAGACCGTAGTATTACCCAAGCTGAGTTTTCCTGGAGCAAGACTAGCATGGGCTCGTTTTACTGCGAGCACCGTGCCTTCCACAATAGCATCCGCCGTTTGCTTCACGTACCCAAGAGAGGTAATATGAGGCAACAAATTCTCGAGATACCCACCGACACCGGCGTGCGAGTGCGTTGCGACAAGTGCGATGTTGTCATCCGTGTAAAGGCCGGGGAATTCCGCAGAGAGCGCAGAGACTATAGAACGACGGACTCCTGTATCACCCATCCCGATATCTGGTTCATCTCGGCGTCAAAGATTGCTCGATGTGGGTGGCACGAACACATACCAGCATTTATGAATACGACACGATCTGAAGGCTCGGCCGCATCTGCTATAATCCAAGCACGACTTCGCTGTCGCATGTGAAGTCCTGTGTTGATCTGGTGCATGTCCGCATAACCCTGGGCATCGAATGTTAAATGGAAGGTGACCAGCCTAGTTACAAGCCATGTGTACCATCATATTGGTTTCTACAACAGGGCTAATACGATTACATCAGGGTGGTGATAGTGAATGAGGAAACCCAAGTCGCGTACCCTGTGATGTCACCTATCCCTGTAGCAAGAAATCAGCTGCACTGACCTCACTTACACTGAACTGAGCTGCCCTACCGAGTCCTAGCAAATACTGTGCAGAGATCGTTTGTATTCCAAACTTTCCTTGCGAGCCTCTGGAAGGATTGCCCACTGATGCTAGTAGTACAATCAACCATAGGAAGGCCCTACTTAACAACTCGGTGAGAGAGCGCGTCATGCTCCATATGTCCAGAGTGAGACTCGAAGGGTCGATCATATACATCTTGTAGATGAACAAGTATTTGGCCCTTGAAACAATGCTGTTGTGTTGTTCCCAATTTCATCAACAGGTGCGACCCAGTCACCAGAGTCAACAATCGAGGTAGTACGACCTCACTTCGGAGCTCACTGATAGGGACTTGAAGCAAATCGACTATGGATCACGGTGAAAGGTAGCAAAGATGATAGTGACTGTTAGAAGGGTTTCAATTTCCGTCTAAGTATGAGTATGTGGGAGAGTCAGTGAGAATGGGACGGAGGTACATTGTGACCCGGACTCGAAATGGTCACTGGATAGTCGCCACCACGCGACTTCGACTCGAAAGCGTGAAGTAAAGCACATGATCAGATCAATGACACCGTCTTGCCCTCACGCCCAAGAATTTTGCATACCTACTCATCACAGTTGCATTGTGCTTGCAGAAGAGCAACGACTCTGAAGATATCTTGGAACTTTTCCGAGAGATCATAATTGGTTCAGAGGCTCGAATACAATATTACCAACCAATTACACCAAGGATATATATACGACGTTACGGCTCCATACCCAGTGCCTTCATGAAGGTCTCATATGTGACCACTTCTTTCCTCGCTGTTATAAGCTGTCGAAGCTGATCAGCTACCATGGGTTCACCTGGCTTTCCGGCAGCGTCCGAAAGGTCCTCTCGTAGGTAGTGATAGGTGTCATTCGTCAGATAAAGTTTCCTGAACAGCGATCGCAGGCTAGCCACCCATTCGTTGATGAGTGACTCGAAGCAGGAATGAGCACGCCCTATGACCCCCTGATACACCTCCCGGTACATGATAAAACGATGTTTGGCAGTACTAATTGATGTCAAGTCGTCATTCTGCCAGGAGGTTATGAAACCGATATAGTTCCGGGTAGGATCGGATGAAGCACAGAACCAGACCAGGACGTAGAAGAATGATTCAAGGTCGAACCGGTATAAGTGCCGCGGCGTTTTGGTCCGATTGAGAAGATCAAAAGCCATAAATGGGCCTGTGCCAGTCCTATAGCGCGCTCTGCATTGCTTGACATGCTCATCATCGTCCTTTCCAGTCCCTTTGTTGTCTCCATCGACCCCATCGGCGGAGCTCTTCTGAGGCGGTGGAGGCTTTGGAATGTCTCCCTCGACTGGCTCTACGTCGTCAGCTTTGGGCATCGTTGCTGCAAGGTCCCAGTCGCACAGGACACCAACAGCATGTCCATGCTCCCTATAGAACATGATATTATTGATGCTGATATCCCTATGCAAAATCTCCGATGTCTCCCATACATGATGGTGAGCTATGAGATACTTATATATTAGCACCATGACTAGTGAACTGGGAATAACATTGACAGACGTACCACGAACTACGGCAACGAAAATGTCCTTGAATTCCTCCGGACCGTTCACGAGTTCGAGAGGAGAATAGGCTTTGAGGACGAGTGTTCGACAGACACGCTCTTCCACATCGTCCACACCAAAATGCCGAAGATCGCCCAATGATGCTCGAGGTAATTTCATCTCCTGCATTGTGCGCGTGAGTGAACATTTGAGGTCAACAATGTGCTTGAGGTATTCCGGCCTGAGTTTTTTCCGGACGTTTCTTATGAAACAGTCTTCTGGCTCGCGCATCTTCGACGGCCATGCAATTTTCGCAACTAATTCTTCGTCTCCCCACAACTGCTTTGCTTTGCCCACAGCTTTCACAGGCACGACCGTCGTCCCTCGGCCGACAGCACCGTATGCCGTAAACACTCGCCTCTCTTCGTCAACGACAACATCGAACTCCAACTCCTCGGTCTCCTCGTTGTCTAAGTCTCTAGCACTCGGCAGTACGAGCTTCGCTCCTGCGTAGCTGTTATATGTAGGCGAAGGGAATCTGAGAAAGCGAGAGATTCCCAGATTCGCATGTTTGGCTGTTCGAATTGCAGCGACCACGAGCAGCAGCAGATACGGCTGATCCAAAAAGTCAAAGTCGGCCGACTCGACCAGTCCCATCCGGTCAGCATACCACAGATGAACGCGGGTTTTGCGGATCAGAAATCCAGTGGCATAAGAGCGTACTCCATGAGACAGTAGCTCGTTCAGGTATTTCGTCGCCTGTATATCATATTGTGTTAACGCATTGCCCGTACCAGACTCTGTTTTGGATTTTTGTCCAGTGCCCTCGGATACCCGCCTGCGCTTTTTAGATGACTCTTCATCGGCGTTTGCATCGTCCCCGGGATGTTTCCGCTTGGAGACACTTAAGTTATTAGGCTAATCATAACAGTGAAAGAAAGCCTGTGAGTCAGATAAAAGCATGAAGACGGCAACGAAGCCACATACGTTCTTCAGCATTCTCACATCTACCTTTACATCGGTGTCTTGGGTATATGTTGGCATTGCCACCTTCTTAACTTCTCCGACTGCACCAAGCCACTCCCAATTCTGCCGGAGCTTATCTTGGTCGACAGTGCCATAGGCAAAATCCGGTTTAAAAGCCGCAAAATTACCACCTACTTTACCGTCCCGCAAGTTGATGAATTCTGCTGACACAGCCGGTCGTCTGAGGGATAACTGCTGGAATAGCTCGTCGAACATAGCCTTCAGCCATCGGTAGCAGCCTCTTTCTCCCTTGGTGGTCCTCATGTAGTTTACGAGATTCGTATTTGACAGCAAATATATACTTCTGTGCTTTGGAAGGTTGTCAGGGGTAAATCCCCACACTTCTCGAACAAAATCGATCACAGGGTAATCTCGTGCAATTTTCCCTTGGAATTCCCTCTGCAGGAGCCTCTTGACCCTTTCATCCGTAACTCCACTCTCAGTCTGGAGGCTGGACATACCTGCTTTGCATGGTGTAGGCCAATCTTGTACCGGATGCGAAACAATGTAAAAATCATCCCTGTTTACAAGGTCGATTGATTCACTCACCAGATTGTGCATTACGGTCCGGTGGTGGCGTAGCATATCGAGTAGGTTGCTGATCAGCGGATATGGGAACAAACTTGAGAGGAAAGAAGTCTGGAAGATCTCCAACAGTATCTCTCTCTTCGCTTGTAGTGTCGTTCTCGAGCATTGTTATGTCAGAATCCGAAGAAGAATGTTGATGGGTACAAGGGTAGTAGTAACCGAACCAGAATGGAGGAAGTCTGGCCATTTTGATAAACAAACGTAGCGTATATATATGTTTTTGCAGTTATGGCCCGTGGACGGGACAATGACGGTTAGGCGCGTGCCACCAACGCGTACATGGGTGAACCACGCTCACGTGATAACTGCCCGTCACATCGCTGCAGTGACTCCGAGTCGGAAGATACCATTTCAAAGTTCAAAGAAGACAACACTGATGTCAAATCCATGTATTATGATGTACAGAACGAAGTATTCTTGTCAACAAATTTAAGCCTGCTGTTAATGTCGAAAGGCTCCCTTCACTGCAGACTTGTGGTCAACAGCTTAGAGATCCAGATGCCGGCATAGAACCCAGAAAAGGACTAGGCTCCTCTACACGGCCAAAACGGGCTGGTACCGGAAAATCATAGGACGAAAAGGGTGGGAACGGTCAAAATGGTGGCGTGAATCGGGCCCATATAAGTCCCGTGTCTGTAATTTGGACACACTCCGGTATCGGGCCAGGTCAGAGTCATCGGAACGGCCCCGTATCTCCAGTGTGGTTTCGGGGCGTTGAACGGGTCGATTCCAGGCCGTGAGAAGGCAAATGCGCCCAGATACTTCAGCCTGGCATGGCTGCTGCAGCCACGGCATTCATCACATGCTGAGTGTGCAATACCGAAGCAGTGCTTGTATGGCCCCCAATCAGCCCTCACTGCTGCCCGCTTCAGCCCGGGGGTTACATCATGAGATCTGCAGCTCATTGTAACGGAAAAGCTAGCACCATTCGTCGCACCGTGGCACAACATAAATTGTAATAATCTCATAATAAAGTAGGCAGTAACGGCTTTTGTTATATTTGTTGATAGTACAGGCCATTTGCCAGTGGGGAAGTCAGAGTGAGCAGAAACAAATGTGATCTCCATGGCATGAATTTATTTTCCAATTTGTACAGTAGTAATAAAATCAAAAGTCTTGTCGTGAACTTCAGTCTTTCCGTTACTGGTGAGCAGCTACTAAAACAAACATGCACAAATACAAGCACTTGTTCGATTCAAGTTCACTGTGACAGCAGCGCAACAGCGATGTCTGGAATTCTGTCGCAATTCAGTCCATACATCCCAAGCATAATCTCTTGCTCTGACCTCTGGCAGGTTGATGCTATCCATTCCTTCTAATCTCTCTTGAACATCCTTTGAAGCTTCATCCAGTACTAGTGTTTTGACTTACTTACTACTCAACGCAGTTCACAAGGATGGTCACGCTCATGGACTAACACGGAAGGAAGATTATCTCAAAATGTACGTCCAGTCTCTGCTTCAATGGCATTCAACTGACACACCATTATTTAGGTTCTTTACTGAAATTTTCCAGAACACTATTCTGCGTTGAATGATGCAGAGAGCCAGGTGTTGACAGTGGGTTGGCAGGTCGCAATTTAAGACCATTTCAGGTGGTCAATCCCTATCTTCATGGCTGAGCTCATCCACTGCCAGTGGCAGCATGTCAAACATCATTCCTGTATAATAATTACTGTCTGTTGTTTTATGCCATTATATGTTAATTTCATCTACTGGATGCTACTGTTGTGCTTCCAATGCTGCAATGACCCTGGAAAAAGCCTGTAATGTCACGAGAAAGAGCACCAGTGCCGGTATATTGGTAGTAAATAATGTTGTAGCTGCCTCGATCCTCGGTCGATTTTTGGGACGCTGCAGTGCCATAACAGTATGTCAACCAGATGCTGATTTCGGGCCTGCCTGCCTGCCCCGAAACGGAGCTGCATACGGGAAGTAACCGGCCTGTTTACATGTTACATCAACCATAATTTTGAGCACTACATAAGGGATTTACAAAATTACCGTAAAATTATAGGACAAAAAGGGTAGTAATCATGACAGCTATGGGCCGTTATGGGGACCTCTCTCTGAGGCCCCGTTTCCATGCCGCAGAGTTCTGGCCGTGTACCACAAAAGACAAGTCGAGGACAAATTACTCTTTTCAGACAACGCCAAGTGTATGCAAATACACGGCCAGAACTCTGCGGCATGGAAACGGGGCCTCAGAGAGAGGTCCCCATAACGGCCCATAGCTGTCATGATTACTACCCTTTTTGTCCTATAATTTTACGGTAATTTTGTAAATCCCTTATGTAGTGCTCAAAATTATGGTTGATGTAACATGTAAACAGGCCGGTGATACGACCTAGGGGACCCTGGTACCTAGGGAGTGCTCCGCAACGTGGCTGGGGGTAGTGTGATAACTGTGAGGGTGTGAGGGTAGGAGCTACAACCTGTATGATACCGGGAAACCTGTATGTCTTGTTTTTGTAAGTAGGGGAGTAAGGGGTCAAGGGTCCTGCACAACAGGATCTTGTTCCTAAGTGCTATACTATCCCTAAGGCCTTGCGAGGCCCTCCGAAGTATGCGAAGTTCTTCGAGGTTTTGCGAAGTCCTTCGAAGTTTTAGCTAAATCGCGCGAGCTGACTTCGTAGATGCTGCGAACTCTTTCTGGTTAGAGTTAGCTAAAGGGCGTAAGGTTTTGGAGTTTGTTAGAGCGAAGTGGGCGAGGTTTGGCTAGCGTAGGAGACCTGTAGGAGAGGTCGGAGAGTTCGAGGGCGTAGAGAGATGTACTATAGCCTGTAATGAAGGCTATGGGGGAGTCGTAGGGTTATTCGTAGGACGTAGGGATGACGCAACGTGAGCCTAAGGGTATAACTAAGGCGGAGGCCCACCGGATAGGTGCTATAAGAGGTGCTGAAGGGCACGAAGTCACGGCGACTTCGTAGATCGTAGTGCGTAGTTCGGGAAGCGTAGACGTAGTTCGTAGATATATCGCGAGCGTAGACGTAGTTCAAAGGTACTGAAACGGAGCTGGGGTGGAGACTTAGGGACCTTGGGACCGTTCCTAAGGTTGTACTCGCGGCGCTTTCCTGAGATCGGAGCTACAGGGGAACTGGTATTCCAAAGAGAGAAGCGTACACTGAGGGGTCTCTCTTGTACATAGTAAACTACCTCTGACTAAATAGGAGAGCGTGAGGTGAACTAATCTTGCGCGAAGTGATCCTTACGAGTCCGAAATGTGTACTAAAACGCATGGACTCCGAAGTGAACACGAGGGGGATAGGAACTAATTAGGAACTGAAACAGGGGAACTACGAACGGTAGAAAGGTGACCAACTTCATTCACGAGGGCGGGATGACTATCCGAGAGCAGCCATGCGCCGTGATCACCTATCTTAGTGGGCCAAGAGCGCACGAAGTTCTTAGCAGCGGGACTTGGCCTAATCGGGGTAGGAGGTGTCCTAACTGGGTGGAGGGCCATATGGATACGCCCTAGGATGACCTTATGGCGTAGGATCGAGACCCATGGGGGTGCACAAGGCTTCCTAAGTCCAACTTCCGGAACTTCAGACCGTTTCGGAGCCTATCGGAGGTAGCTGCAATCACCAGAGCTAGGAGAGACTTAGCTAAGACTTCTTAGCTAAGCCCGGGATGAGTGACGTAGTAGATAGGACCTAGATCCAATGGAACAGTATGGGAGGGCCGGCAGTGTCCGATAGTGGACTTAGCAGGAGTTAGGGACTTCGCGTCTAGCATTCAAAATCTCGTAGTACCTCGTGTGACTTCGCAAGACTTCGTAGGGTGTTAGGAGGGTTTAGGAAGAAGAGGGGGCGTTAGGAATATTATAGGAACCTATCCCTCCTGTCGTAGGCTGTAGGAGAGTCTTAGAGTGGTCGGTTGGGGGATTAGAAAGCTCCTAAAATCGCGATTCGGGGCCCAGGAGGCTACGGGACTCATCACCTCCTCCTTATTGAAATCCTGACTGTCCTCAGTCAGTGTGCGCGACCGTGGGAACTTGTAGCCTATCGCGTCCGATCTGCGAAGCGGGCGATATCCTGATAGAAGCTAATTGTGGGTGCCTCTTATCTTTTTCTTCCTTCTCCCCTTTTGCCTTTCCCTTCCCCATCATGTTCGATGATATGGACTCTGATGGTGTTGGCCTAGCTCACAGCGATGTCCTGGCGCTCCTCGATTCTCGTCCGGAGGGCGTAGCGGAGGCCGAAGATTATCTGCGGTGGGCGAGGAACTTAGGACGTCGTGTGGTACGTATTCTCCTCGATCGCTCGATACATCGTCTTCACTGCGTTATAGGGTAACTGGCGGGTCCTGTCCCAGGCTTCGAATGCTCCCGCCGATCCTACCTTAGAGGCCGCCATCGTCGAAGGTTTGACGGCGATCCTCCCTCTCGCGGACTCGTCGTGGATCTCGTGGGCTCGCACCGGCTTTCCTCAGTTCGCTGCTATGCTTCAAGAGCGAGACGCACAGCGCGAACTCGCCCGTGCGACCGAACGACTTCGTGTGGAGGCGGTCGAGTGCGCTGCGCTTGAACGTGCTGCCCAACTTGCGGCTTCGTCTTCTGCTCCTTCGCCGGCTCCTAGTCGTACCTCCTCGCGTACTCATCGTCCCTCAGCTCGGGCCAAGGCAGCGGCTTCTACTCGCGCGGCTTCCCAGGCCAGCTCGATCATGGCCTCCGTTTCTAGCGGCCAAGTCGGTGAACTCGCCTCGTCCACTAGTTCGGGTGTCTTCGTAGGGGTCCCTCCTACTCCGGGGAAGGACACTGCGAAGGCGAAGGCTCCCCCGACGCCCGAAGCCCTGGCTAACATGGCGAAGGCGGCGGAGCATAGGCGAACTCATGCGAAGGTGAGTGCACGTCCTTTTCGTGACTGTTCGCGACTTATCATTGCTACCTAGTGCGATCGCTGCAGCACCTACACCGCAGACTTCGAGTGCGAACTCCCCGCGGGCGCCGTGAAGTGTGGTAAGTGCCTGCGAGAGTCGCAGGGGTGTTATTGGGGCGGATTCTCCGTAGACGGTAAGGAGCGCGGCGTGCGCGTTTCGAAGCGTGGTAGGGCTTCTCGTGCCCTCGTTATCGCGACATTGCTGATGTTAAGACGTTCCCTAGCTGCGGGCCAACCTCCTCAGGTGTCCCCGCCTCGCGCCCACGAGTCCAAGAAGGCGAAGTCGACCCCTGCGCCTACGATGTCGCTCGAGGCCTCGCTGGCCCTTAACGGCGCTGAATACTTGGACGGCCTCACCCCTGCGCATCAAGCCGTTGTCGAAGGCCTCTGGTATGACCGCGCGATGGCCGAGAGTCGTGCGATGCGTCTCGAAGACTACATCTCGGGGCTCTATCGTGCCGAAACCGCCCTAACCGGTCGTACGCCTGCGCCGCTCGACTTGAGCTCTCTCCCCCTTCCTCGCCGTCGCGTCACCGCCTCCTCTACCGATCCTGGTCCCTCTGGTGAGTCCGAGCAGGATGAGGAAGATGCCGAGGCCGAGGTTTAGAAGGTGGGGGGTTCGTAGTTCGTCATCTCGCCCGTTCCGTATCTGTCGCACCAACGTGCTGTATTCTCTCTCGTTGCGCGTCCCTTTGCTAGGGACCTTTTCCAGTATGTGTACAGTAGTCTGAATAAAGCGGACGCAAACGTCGTCCTTGTGAAAAGGTTCCTAAGTGTGTGAAGTAACCAAACAACACAGCGAAGAATTAGACGACTTAGGGGGATAAAATGCGCTCATTTAGGCTCAGTAAATCATCATGGCCTTGAAGGGCTTAAGGCCCCTCGCGCAATCTTCGCTCCGCTCAGCGTTTTAGGAGCCTTTAGAACGATATCGCGACTTCGTGAGTTGAATCACTATAGTAAAAAGTAGGAGATGTTGTAAGTAAAAATTCGTAGACATTCGGAACTTCGTAGCTGTCAAAACTGAGTGGGGGACTTGTTGGGGAATGTAAAACATGACTAAAGGGTAAGCGAATAGTAAAATGGACGTAGCGTAATCTTAGCTAAAGTCGGGGTATCGTCGATTGCTCCTCTGATTCTTTAGTGAGATTCGGATGGACTAGAGCCGGACTTAGGAGAGTAGGGATACGATCCTAGTTCTTCGTCATCGCCTTGGGTGGTAGTCAGCTCTAGTTCGCGAAGTCGCTCCGTCGACACGTCCAAGAGTTCGGTAGGAAGTTCGAGGGCTTTTCGCGCTAAGTAGGGGATGACTCGGAAGGCTGCCGTAGGCCTGTCGAGTACCGAACCATCCAATTCGCATAGGATATAAGCACCACCTTTGTTCCTAGATACTACGAGTACTGGGCCGAGGTAGCGAGGTCGCATCTTCCGATTTAGGGACTTTTCTATCTGCGTGTTGCGAATTAGTACTAAATCGCCCTTTTCGAAGTTGAAATCGTGGATGGAGTGCTTATGCTTTTCTTCGAATCGCAGAGCAGCTTGTCTTCGCGCTTCGTAGACCTTCGAATGTAGTTCCGCTATCTGAGTCACCCGCTTTTGCAATGCGATAGCTCGACGTGCGATAAGATCGGTCGTGGATAGCATAGAAGACGGAGGAGGAAGGATATAGGTGGCCTCTACGACGTCCAAAGGGATAACAGGGTGGGTGCCAGTGACCGCGAAATAGGGCGAACATCCCATGCGCTTTCGAGTCGTGATCCTTTCGGACCAGAAGACTGAGTACGTTGCCTGAGACCATTTAGACTCTTCGCCATCCACAGCCTTGAATAGAGCCTGCCTAACATCGAAGTGAGGCCTCTCCACCAGGCCGTTGGCACGCGAATTGTATCCGCTAATTCGGATGTGTCGTAGCTGGTACTTCTTCGCTATGTAGTTCGTAGCTTTTACGAAGGGAGCGCCGTTGTCCGTGACTATCTCCGATAGCGCACCCCACCTACAAACAAAGTCTTCGAAGAGCCATTCTGCCAAAGCTTTAGCCGTCTCCTTGCGAAGCATCCGAAATTCGGGGTACTGGGTTAGAGAACACCGGCCTTGCACCAAGTACCTAAATCCGTTAGAAGGGGGCATATGCATGGTATCTATATGAACCTTTGCGAAGATCGGAGCGGGCGTAGCGACCGTAGGAGGGATTAGGATCTGCCGCACTTGGCGAATCTGGCATAGGTGGCAGCTTCGAACATACCAGGCAATGTCGATATGATGGTAGGGCCACCAAAACCGCTCTGAAATCAGCACCTTCGTAGCGTGTATTCCTCGATGCGCGACTGCATCGTGACATTCTCGGAGGATTCGTAGACGATCTGCCTGCTTAACAACTAGTTTGTGAGCTCCTTGTGGATCTTTGCGCCATAGTATGTCCTCATCGAGGAAGAATAGAAGACAGTATTTTACGAAACCTTCGTATTCTGCATCCGATAGGTTGGCAGGTCTCGCGAGGCTTCGTAGGAATTTTGCTACTAAGTCAAGTCTTGCGTCAGCTTCCTTGGCCATTTCGGATCTTGGGACGGTATCGTAGCTCTCCTCCTCCCTATTGAAACCTTGGCTGTCCTCAGCCAACTCGGAGGCGAAGGTTGGAGCTATCGGAGGTGTGGGGGTTGTGATAGGAATGTTAGAGGCGAATTCGTAAGGGAATAGGGTAGAAATCGATGGTATAGGATGGGAAGGGGGGGCTTGGATGTGATGTAGAAACGAGTGCATTTTGTCTATCCAGTCTTCGAAGTCTTCTTCGCTGCTCTCTTCTTGATCTCCTGGCTGGGGGGTTCGTCTTGATAGTCCATCTGGTCCATGCATCGTACCTGGTACATGTACTAGGGTGAAATGGAAGGTTAGAATCGATACGATCCAGCGATTTATACTCGCGCTGGGCGCGATGTCCGGATTTTGCAACATCCCTTTGATATAGCGTGCGTCCACTTCCACTATAAGGTTCCTAACTCCGATTAGGTAGATTCGTAGTACGCGAAGTGCTCGAAACAATCCGTAGATCTCTAACTTCGGTTGCGAGAACCTCCGCTCGCGATCATTTAGGGTGATGGATCCGAAACGATTGTAGAATCGGACTTTAGGGTTGTCCTCATCGCATTGGCAAAGGTGATAGCCAACTGCAATATAGGAGGTGTCAACCGCTAAGATCACGGGCGCACCTGATGAATAGTTAATGGATCGGAGAGCTGGAGAGGACAGCAAAGCATCCTTAAGGTCCTCCTGCGCTGCGATTTGCGCTGGACCAAATTCGAAGGGTACCGCCTTTCGCGTTAGGCGTACTAAGGCATCTGCACGATGCGCGAAGTTTCGGATGAAGATACGGACCACTCCAATGGTTCCTAAAAAGGCTCGAACGTCAGATAGGGTCGCACAAGGTCCCCAGTTGCGTATGGCTGCAACACGAGACTCGTCCGGTAGGCGACCTTCTGGAGTACACCGATGCCCTACAACGGTGATTTCGCGGGCAATTAGAATGCTTTTAACTCCAGAAAAGGTACCTCCTGCGTAGCGCATGCGTGTGACTATCCTATTGAGGTTCGTAAAATGTTCCCAAACAAACTTTCGAATGCCTGGGTTCTCCGAAATAGGTACGAGATCGTACGAACTTTCAGGGCCTTTGACCGGAACATCGTCGATATAGGGAACCGTTAGGTGAGGAATTTCGGGCTGTAGGATGTGCGTAACATCATCGTGGAAGATAGGGACCGAGTTGGTCCATCCCATAGGTAGAGTGACCAATCTCATAGCTCCGAAAGGTGTTTGAAATGTCGTAAGATCGCGCGAAGTCTCCGCTATCAAGCGTTCATCGTAGCCTACATATAGATCCAACATAGCACCACAAGGTCGTCCTCCGAACTGTTCTGCGAGGTGTTCGGGAGTCGGGGGAACACCTGAGTGTTGAATCGTGACAGCGTTTAGGGGTTCCAGACTATGTACGAGACGTAGGGACTTTCCGTCTTTCTTCACCACACAAAACCATCGTGAATGATAGGAAGAATTCAAAGGTTCGTAGACCCCCGCTGCGATCTTCTTTTTGATTATTGCGCACACTTCGTTGTAGATTCCGGGTGGGATAGGAATGTTCTTTTGTACCCATGGCGTGTGCGGTACTACCGGAAAGTCGATGGGAGGGAAGTACTCCGGCTTGAAGCACCCTCTTTCGGAATCATTCCAAGCGAACGCATCAGCATGCAGGGTCATAAAGTGATGTAGGAGGTCCCTCTCTGCTGGTTGTAGGAAGTCTCCGCTGTGTAGCTTGTCCGTGAGATCGTGCCGTTCTCGCGTATATCGCAAAGTAGGTTCGAAAGGTGGTGGAGTCGGTGATAGGGTAGGCATCGTTGCTAAAGGGTCGCCTTTAATTTCGCGAATGATTCGGAATCGTTCGTCCAAAGCTCCCAGAATAGGGCGAGTCTTCAGCGCTACGGGCTTGTACTTCTTTTTCGATGCTGCAAATGTAGGAATAGGGGAAGAATCTGACAACTTAGGAAGGGATACCCTCGGATTAGGAGCAAGGGAGGGTCTTCGGGCTGACTTCGTGACCTTCGTAGCGTTCCTGGGACCTGGAATGGGGATAGAGGAAATGTTTCTAGAGGTGGAAAGCGAAAGCATAGGGAGAGAATTCGGATCATCGTGTGAAAGGGAGGGAACCTCGGGCGGTGTTGCTGCTGCTAGAAAGCCAGATAGCCACCTAGTATGATCAGCAGGACCTTCCGAGACTTTCGAAGATTCGCTAAAATAGAGAGACTGCAGATAGCTAGACACAGAGTTAGAGACTGATAGATAGAGCGCAGGAACAGAATTGTTATCTGCTGCATTTACAGCAGCGAAAGACACAATTTTAGGGGTATCGGATTCATACTCAACGACCAGGGCGACCTCTCCTTGATTTCTCAAATCCTCGAAGTCTAAAAACCCGATCGCAAATGATTCGAAGAGTTCGCGTGGGGGCAACTATGATGATGGGCTGGTAAGAACTTTTGACGTCCTCGAGGCATCGTAGGGATGGTCGCGACTTCGCTCGTGTTCGGGCATACGATCGTGATGGTCTGCTCCTCGTTTCCGAAGTTCTTAACCACACTCTCGGTTACCACATCGAAGGGTCGGCCTAGAAGGATATCGTAGGAGGGATTGCGTATGACGTGTATCTGTAGGTACAACACGATGTCGCCTACTTGGAACGAGACATTTCGAACCAGTCCTAAAGAACGGTCAATACTGCCATTAGCAGACTGCATATTTAGCTGCACGGAAGGGTCGTAAATTAGCCCTAAGGCATGACAGACTTGCTCTGACATCGCAACCACTTGTGACCCAGGGTCCACGATGCATTCGATTCGCTCTTTGTTGTCGATTAGGGCTTCGATAGAACAGATAGAATTCGAGTCGCGGGCTACTATGATTTCGGAGGGTTCTTCCTTTCCGGGTACGTGTCGTAAGTACGTTTCGTAGGGGTCTGGAATGATGGTCGAACCAGGGACAAGGGGTTCACCATGGCACGATAGTTCGGAGGTTGCTAGCGTCGTTTTAGAAGCGAGATCGTCTGAGAGTTCCGTAATTTGAGCCATATGAGTAGCCTTGGGATCCATAGGCACACGTTTAGGGGTGATAGCTTCGCGATATCGCGCACGAACATCCGGGGATATAGATAGTAGCTCCTCGGGCGTTAGTGTAACCACGGGTGTTCTCATAGATCGCGCGAATATTTCCTCTGTAAGTTTCTCCTGATGAACCGGTGTGATCGTCTTATAGGCCACATCCTTGCCCTTGTCTGCTGTAGGCTTCGGAGCTGCTGCGAAATTTCGAAGATTCGGAGGTGCGTAAGTAGCATCTCGAGCGTTAGCGAAAGGATGTACTGGTGGAGTGGGCGGTGGAATGACTGCCTGTGATGCTGGTTGGGCTGGTACGTTAGATGTAGACGCGGCATGCTCCGATGAGTTCGGGGGTGGATCGGACACATTCGCAGGCTTCGGAGGCAAAGGCGCTGAATTAGAAGGATAATTGGATCGCTTTAGAATGGTAGGAGGGGTCTGGTTCTGCACCTCCGCCGCTGGGGCATCTTGGTTAGCAGGGGGATCCACTACTGGATGCTGGGCGCGTCCTATCGGAGGTGCATTGGCTACGGGCGGGTTTCTAGGATCAGACTGCGTGTTAGGAGCACCCTGCCTTCTGTGCTGGGGTACTTCCACACCATCGAAGACTTCGCGACGTCTCCGAAGTTGGTAAATCTCGTGTTCTAAAGCGGCTATACGATCCTCGGCGGATAGTGAGAATGCGGGCACATTTAGGCGATTGTCGATTTCGAATAGGAGCTGTGGGGAGGAATTCGTGCCATTTTGTCGATGATATTCGTAAAGCCTATCGCGAATCGTACGTCCTGGGATCGTTCTGGGTACGAAATTTCCATTTGGCAGCACTATCTTTCCATCTGGGTTGCGCTTGCACTTGCCATCCTTGATGTCTTGCTCAATGTGCTTGCAACACCTAGTGCAGCAGTCCAAGTCCCCACAATAGTGACAGTACTGGCCTTCTACATGAGTGTGCTCGCCGCGCGAGCTGTCCAATCGAGGGGGTCGCTGGTTCGCAAGAACAGGAGCTAGCGCACTGGTTACGGACTTCGTGAGGATCTCTGCGAACGTCTGTAGATCCTCTATCTTTAGCGATGAGCCCCCCACGGGCATGGTAGTGGTCGAAGTAGTTACAGTCGTAGCAGAGGTAAGAGTCGTAGAAGTACCAAGGAGTACGAACTTCGCTGCGCTATGTAGCTGGTCCAAGGTGTAGGGATCATCGGGTAAGTGATCAGGGAACTTTAGCTGTAACCTAGTAGACACGCGAGCCCATAGCGAAGGCTGGAAGGCCCTCGCGAAAGCACGGCTTTGCTCGATAGTAGACAACCTATTTTTCGAAATTAGGTACTTCGTGATGGCATAAAACTCACGATAGAAGCTTCCTAAGTCTGCCGCATTGTTGATTCCAATTCTAGCACGTTCTCCTATCAACTGATCCAAGTCAGACATAGACCACATTCTATCGTCCTCTGTGCCTGGGTAGAGGCTTCTAATCTCCTTCTTGAAGTCTTCGTAGGTCTTCGTGACATCGGAACACTCAGGGAGGGACTCCCATAGGTCCGAAACATCGATAGGAGGGTAGCGAGTAGTCCAGTGTTTCTTCGTTGCCTCATCCGCTATCTGGCAACGGACAAAAAGTGACTCTAAGTCCTGGAAATACCTTCGGATGGTCCTAGGCTGGTCAGGATCGAAGGTGGGGGATGTACGATCTCCTCGAGGTGGCATGAGTGGAGGTGCGTTCATGGTTGACACAGAAATAGGATTTAGGGGATTAGCTAAAGTGGGTGCGGTCAAAGATGGGTTCGAAGCTGAGTTGATGCTAGCTGAAGAGGATGGGGTCGTAGAAGCGTCGGAAAGTGTAATAGAAGGAATCGGAGGGGAATGCGAAGTTGATGGGAGCGTAGAGGATAGCTGAGGGGATTCCGGTAAATGGACTAAGATAGGGTCAGACGCTGAAGAAGGACCGCTTCCTTCGGAGGTGTTAGGAAGCTCAGGGGACGTGGACTGAGGTTCGAAGTCCTCAATTGGTGAGTTTTCGGACGTGGTAAGCGTGTCTAGAGACCCTTCGAAAAGAGCCTCGAAGTCGGGGGTCGATTCGGAAGATTCGAGTGTAGAAATGATATCGGAGGGGATAGTCGTAGGTGTTCGCGAAGAAGTGCTTCGTGGAAGGCCTGCTTGAGTATAGTAACGATAGCCGACCTGAAAGAACTCGGATAGTAACTGATCGCTGTTTCTCGGAGAGGACTGGTTAGACGTAGAATGATCTGAAGGCAATGAAATCTTGACTGCTCCCCCTCGCGGTGGGCTCCAGAAATGATACGACCTAGGGGACCCTGGTACCTAGGGAGTGCTCCGCAACGTGGCTGGGGGTAGTGTGATAACTGTGAGGGTGTGAGGGTAGGAGCTACAACCTGTATGATACCGGGAAACCTGTATGTCTTGTTTTTGTAAGTAGGGGAGTAAGGGGTCAAGGGTCCTGCACAACAGGATCTTGTTCCTAAGTGCTATACTATCCCTAAGGCCTTGCGAGGCCCTCCAAAGTATGCGAAGTTCTTCGAGGTTTTGCGAAGTCCTTCGAAGTTTTAGCTAAATCGCGCGAGCTGACTTCGTAGATGCTGCGAACTCTTTCTGGTTAGAGTTAGCTAAAGGGCGTAAGGTTTTGGAGTTTGTTAGAGCGAAGTGGGCGAGGTTTGGCTAGCGTAGGAGACCTGTAGGAGAGGTCGGAGAGTTCGAGGGCGTAGAGAGATGTACTATAGCCTGTAATGAAGGCTATGGGGGAGTCGTAGGGTTATTCGTAGGACGTAGGGATGACGCAACGTGAGCCTAAGGGTATAACTAAGGCGGAGGCCCACCGGATAGGTGCTATAAGAGGTGCTGAAGGGCACGAAGTCACGGCGACTTCGTAGATCGTAGTGCGTAGTTCGGGAAGCGTAGACGTAGTTCGTAGATATATCGCGAGCGTAGACGTAGTTCAAAGGTACTGAAACGGAGCTGGGGTGGAGACTTAGGGACCTTGGGACCGTTCCTAAGGTTGTACTCGCGGCGCTTTCCTGAGATCGGAGCTACAGGGGAACTGGTATTCCAAAGAGAGAAGCGTACACTGAGGGGTCTCTCTTGTACATAGTAAACTACCTCTGACTAAATAGGAGAGCGTGAGGTGAACTAATCTTGCGCGAAGTGATCCTTACGAGTCCGAAATGTGTACTAAAACGCATGGACTCCGAAGTGAACACGAGGGGGATAGGAACTAATTAGGAACTGAAACAGGGGAACTACGAACGGTAGAAAGGTGACCAACTTCATTCACGAGGGCGGGATGACTATCCGAGAGCAGCCATGCGCCGTGATCACCTATCTTAGTGGGCCAAGAGCGCACGAAGTTCTTAGCAGCGGGACTTGGCCTAATCGGGGTAGGAGGTGTCCTAACTGGGTGGAGGGCCATATGGATACGCCCTAGGATGACCTTATGGCGTAGGATCGAGACCCATGGGGGTGCACAAGGCTTCCTAAGTCCAACTTCCGGAACTTCAGACCGTTTCGGAGCCTATCGGAGGTAGCTGCAATCACCAGAGCTAGGAGAGACTTAGCTAAGACTTCTTAGCTAAGCCCGGGATGAGTGACGTAGTAGATAGGACCTAGATCCAATGGAACAGTATGGGAGGGCCGGCAGTGTCCGATAGTGGACTTAGCAGGAGTTAGGGACTTCGCGTCTAGCATTCGAAATCTCGTAGTACCTCGTGTGACTTCGCAAGACTTCGTAGGGTGTTAGGAGGGTTTAGGAAGAAGAGGGGGCGTTAGGAATATTATAGGAACCTATCCCTCCTGTCGTAGGCTGTAGGAGAGTCTTAGAGTGGTCGGTTGGGGGATTAGAAAGCTCCTAAAATCGCGATTCGGGGCCCAGGAGGCTACGGGACTCATCACCGGTTACTTCCCGTATGCAGCTCCGTTTCGGGGCAGGCAGGCAGGCCCGAAATCAGCATCTGGTTGACATACTGTTATGGCACTGCAGCGTCCCAAAAATCGACCGAGGATCGAGGCAGCTACAACATTATTTACTACCAATATACCGGCACTGGTGCTCTTTCTCGTGACATTACAGGCTTTTTCCAGGGTCATTGCAGCATTGGAAGCACAACAGTAGCATCCAGTAGATGAAATTAACATATAATGGCATAAAACAACAGACAGTAATTATTATACAGGAATGATGTTTGACATGCTGCCACTGGCAGTGGATGAGCTCAGCCATGAAGATAGGGATTGACCACCTGAAATGGTCTTAAATTGCGACCTGCCAACCCACTGTCAACACCTGGCTCTCTGCATCATTCAACGCAGAATAGTGTTCTGGAAAATTTCAGTAAAGAACCTAAATAATGGTGTGTCAGTTGAATGCCATTGAAGCAGAGACTGGACGTACATTTTGAGATAATCTTCCTTCCGTGTTAGTCCATGAGCGTGACCATCCTTGTGAACTGCGTTGAGTAGTAAGTAAGTCAAAACACTAGTACTGGATGAAGCTTCAAAGGATGTTCAAGAGAGATTAGAAGGAATGGATAGCATCAACCTGCCAGAGGTCAGAGCAAGAGATTATGCTTGGGATGTATGGACTGAATTGCGACAGAATTCCAGACATCGCTGTTGCGCTGCTGTCACAGTGAACTTGAATCGAACAAGTGCTTGTATTTGTGCATGTTTGTTTTAGTAGCTGCTCACCAGTAACGGAAAGACTGAAGTTCACGACAAGACTTTTGATTTTATTACTACTGTACAAATTGGAAAATAAATTCATGCCATGGAGATCACATTTGTTTCTGCTCACTCTGACTTCCCCACTGGCAAATGGCCTGTACTATCAACAAATATAACAAAAGCCGTTACTGCCTACTTTATTATGAGATTATTACAATTTATGTTGTGCCACGGTGCGACGAATGGTGCTAGCTTTTCCGTTACAATGAGCTGCAGATCTCATGATGTAACCCCCGGGCTGAAGCGGGCAGCAGTGAGGGCTGATTGGGGGCCATACAAGCACTGCTTCGGTATTGCACGCTCAGCATGTGATGAATGCCGTGGCTGCAGCAGCCATGCCAGGCTGAAGTATCTGGGCGCATTTGCCTTCTCACGGCCTGGAATCGACCCGTTCAACGCCCCGAAACCACACTGGAGATACGGGGCCGTTCCGATGACTCTGACCTGGCCCGATACCGGAGTGTGTCCAAATTACAGACACGGGACTTATATGGGCCCGATTCACGCCACCATTTTGACCGTTCCCACCCTTTTCGTCCTATGATTTTCCGGTACCAGCCCGTTTTGGCCGTGTATGTAAACATGCGCATAAGTCGATCCTGTCGGAAAGACGCCGGGAATTGTGATAAGCAAGCTTGACCAGTTTCTTAGATGAGATGCATCGTTGTCTCCTGGTGGCGGAAATTGTCGACTCGACATTGAATATGTGCGAGTGGGGCCTCCCAAAGACCACTGGCCCATTCCCAGATATTGTTCTGCTGCTTCCGTTGTTGCGCTTGCGCTGACATCTCGTAGTTTTTCCGAACCGGCCTTGAACATTCTGTGGCGTACACAGTCGCACCTGGCAAACTTGGTAAGAACCCTACCAGATGATGCTTTATGTGAGGAGCACAAGGAGATAGCCAACTGGGGCACAAAGCATATATACGTAGGTGCTATCTCATCAACCTCTAAAGTACTGGCCCATCCATAAAATGTTTCTCAGCATCTCGCAAGACCGTTAGTTCCATCGGATTGGACAAGATTTCAGACGTATGCCTCGCGTATCAAACGTCTGGGCTACATGAATTTCGAATACGCAGAGCAAGAATTAGAGAACATGGTGATGTTCTGTGATTGGCCTCCACGCTTTGGTGTAGACCGGAGCATCCTCGAAGCTTTGAGTCTGTATCATCCAACCCGTGTAGTTCTCCCTAACCTCCGCGAACTTCGATGGTACACCGAGGAGATGGACATTGCATATGCGCCCGTCTTCCTCACCCCAAATTTGACCAGCTTCGCGCTCGTCGTTTCTCGCTCACATGTTACGAGCGTCGATCCGGCCCTGCACGGACAAATCGTTTCTATATTGACGTCTCTGGCGGACATGTGTCCCTCGCTGCGTGAATTCGAGATGAACGGGACGGAACCCGACGAACAACACCGGTTTATCAGCGAGGCCCTTCAGGTCCTCGCGAACACATTACCTAGTCTTGAAACATTTTATGTTCACTACTAGACATGGCCCAAGGACTTCATGACCTACCTCTCCAGGATGCCCTATCTACGCAAGGTTTCGTTCGGATCTGACCACGACCCGAACATGGGATTTCTCTCGAACCCGACAGGCTTTCCTCCATTCGCGTCATTACGTGTGCTCTGCCTTACTGTGCCCGAAATGCAGTCAAGTATCCAATTGATTCAGGCCATGCAGACATGCCGGTTGAAAGCTATATGTATACAGACCATCGTGACACCTTCTGCTTCCCTTGTTCATAAGTTTCTGGTCCTGCTCCGTGACCGTTGTTCACATTCCACCCTTCAAATCATCAAGTTTCCTCCGGGGGACACAATGCCGCCAGAAGAAAGCGCGATTGACTACGGTATCCTCGAACCACTCCTGAGCTTTCCTAATCTGCAAGTGGTCTGGTTCAACTTCAGGCTAGCCATGAATCTGGATAATACCGCTATCATCAAAATGGCATCTGCCTGGCGCTCACTGGTCACTCTCATCCTTGGGACGTACTGGGTGAAAACGGGCGCCGGTAGGGCACCAATCGAATCCGAACCATCGACTGTATACTTGCCCAGTGGTCCATTTCAATTTTCCACGTGATTTCAATCTGTAGGCACGTGGCACGCGTCTCCAGTTTTGGACGATCACTGAAAGGAAAATGTCATGTGGATATTATGCATGTGAACTCTCGGATGTAGCATACGATTGGCTGCTAGGAGGTGGATGGGGATAGCATTGCGGTCGAGTCGAGTTGAACTCGGAACTCGACTCGACTTGCGTGTCAAGTTCACAAACTCGGACATCCGAGTCGAGTTGAGTAACTCGCTCGACGAGTTGGTGTTTCTGATAACATAAGCATGATCTCACGCAGCGATTGGCTACATCGCCAACCCAAAAAAATATTTGAAAAATATTTGATCCTGCGTGTCTGAGTTACATTAGCTACGGCGTTTCACTAAGGCTCGAAGCGTCTCAAATGCACATGAACATTTCAGCCTCTCTCACACATTGACACGACATTTGCCAGATATGCCACTGCAGGCTAGCCAGACACAATCCCAGAGGCTCATTCTGACCTTACTGTGATGACTGTGATAGATCGACAGGAGATCTTTCTTTGCTGTTTAGGTGTGAACTCAGGCTGTTCTCCAATCTGGCCTCGAACGATCTCACAGCTGCAGCCTCGGGGAATGCTCTGCATGTCATCCGATCTATACTAGATTCTATCTCAGTATGGCAGCGAGCCTACAAAGGTCTATGTGATGAATATCTGCAGGCTAATGGTATGTAGTGCTAATTTTTCTATTGTCCCATTTTGCAGTATTGTCTCACCCAATCTGAACTGTCGCCCACGAACAGGTACCGAATCCCCCTTGTGTGAATGAACCAATCATATGCCACCAGCTTGTATCCACACAGCCATATCAAACTGCGCTGTCCGAGTTGGGTGTAACATCCTGGTTCACAAGCTGGAGAGGATTCAGGATGTGCAAGGGTGAACAGGGCAAGGAATGTTGTGACAAAGGATATAGTGATTGGTGTGGATTTGACGAAACTAGTGTTCAGAACAATAAAGACATAACGAATGTTTATTTGAAGTATGAAGTGGCTGTCAGATAGCAATTGATATAAGTATATCAACACCGTTTGCGTTTCTTACAGTGTGTGTGTGTAGCAATTTCGCCCTCCTCTGTGAACTCACAGTTGCCCACATTACCCTCATCACCATTCTCAGGCCCCTCAGATCCATTCGCTTGACCGCTGTCGGTAGCATGCATGTTTTGATGACCTTCCAAATCAGCTTGTTTTTGCTTTGCCTTGACAGCATCCTTGGCATCCTGTTTGCCCTTTCATGTTGCTGCAGCCTTTGCCTTTGTGGCCATACATTTGGCAGTCTGTTCCTTAGCAAGGTCAACTGCAAGATCTTCATGGCGCTTCTTGCGGTCAGCAAAGAGAGGCTGTGGCACTGTTAGATGCCGAGGGAGAAACTGGCGAAGAAGGGAGGCATTATGTAGTGCATGAGTATTGACTATGAAATGAGTGTCGTCTCTATAAATGATGGAGTTAACAGTTCGTTTCGTCATCTGATGCTCTTGCTTCTGGTAGGCGATCCCGCTTGCATCGCAATGTGAAGCAACACAGTCATGTTGTACATTCAGGACAAATTGAGCTGACTATGGTATACAAACATTACCGTATATTAGTTTGTTAACTTTGCACATTGACTGAACTTAAGAAACTCACATTGGAAGGGACCATAACATACTGTTTTTCAAATATGGACAGCGGACGAAGAATGGGCATGCCAAGCCGGAAGTGACGAGCTTCACCAAGCTCGAAGACTTCGAAAATTATGAGGCCCTGCCCCGATTGTCGACCCCTTGCAAGAAGGATTGTGGAGACACACCCAATTAAAGGTAAATGCTGTTGTTCAAAGGCAGCATTCAGAATGGTATAGAAGCTCAATGCAAGATAAAACTTACAGTGTCTAGACGAAAGATAGCAAACAAACCAACTCTGCAGACATCTCCACTAACAGCAGTGACTTCCATGCAAATAGTCCACTCAGGGGTTGACTCAATGGAAATGTTCAAAGGGTTATGTGCACAAGGCAGCTTGGTTTCAGAGGTGGAGACATAAACACATTTATTCTGCACAGGGAATTTGACCATACCAAGTACCCAAATGGGCTCAGGAGCCCATCCAAGATGGCGCTGCAGAATTGGCGTCTTTCGTAGCAGGCTTTGGACATCTTTGCCGGCTTGAACCCACTGAGAATCTTGTTTCCAATAGCCTCTGCTCTAGATGTGCTTGACGCGATCTAAGTCTGCATTTTTTATGGCGATATCACAACTGGGAGCTTGATGATTGCTTAGCACAGAGCACATCTGGAATACAGCATTAAAACACTCAAAAACCTCTGTAGAGAAGCAAACTGCGGGACCTCGTCTGCGGATGTGATCTGGAAGATGCACAAGAACATGTAGCTTGATTTTGATCAAGATCTTGGCTGGGTCCAGTGTTCCAAATGCATCAAGAACATTGCCAATTAAGATTGTTAGATCACTCTAACAACACGCACTAGTATTAGTTTTATGACACGGTGTATGAGAAGTAACTACGCACCAGATAAACCTCCATATTGTCAATTGCAGACATCCAAAGGACAGACCCCAGCTCACCCATTGCATTCACGAGTATCATTTGGTCTGGTGTGATTATGTCCTGTACATGAAATGCTGTCATCTGCATGAGTGTCTTGAAGTGCTTTTCAATAAGACCATTACGGTGATACGACCTAGGGGACCCTGGTATCTAGGGAGTGCTCCGCAATGTGGCTGTGGGGTAGTGTGATAACTGTGAGGATGTGCAGGTAGGAGCTACAACCTGTATGATACCGGGAAACCTGTATGTCTTGTTTTTGTAAGTAGGGGAGTAAGGGGTCAAGGGTCCTGCACAACAGGATCTTGTTCCTAAGTGCTATACAATCCCTAAGGCCTTGCGAGCCCCCCCGAAGTATGCGAAGTCCTTCGAGATTCTTCGAAGTCCTTCGAAGTTTTAGCTAAATTGCGTGAGCTGACTTCGTAGGCTGTATAGAGTTAGTGAGCAATAAGCCAATGGACTATAATTTCTACTAAGCGGCAGAGGGTATGAGACTGCTGCGAAGTCCTTTTAGCTAGAGTTAGCTAAAGGGCGTAAGACTTAGAGGTTTGTTAGAGCGAGGTTTGGCTAGCGTAGGGGACCTGTAGGAGAGGTCGGAGAGTTCGGAGAGCTAATACTTGGAATAGAAATTGGAGAACGAGGTTGCTGGAAGCTCTGAAGTGTCTGATGACCTCGGAGTGTAGGTCGGAGAGTTCAAGGGCGTAGAGAGATGTACTATAGCCTGTAATGAAGGCTATGGGGGAGTCGTAGGGTTATTCGTAGGACGTAGGAATGACGCAACGTGAGCCTAAGGGTATAACTAAGGCGGAGGCCCACCAGATAGGTGCTATAAGAGGTGCTGAAGGGCGCGAAGTTGCGGCGACTTCGTAGATCGTAGTGCGTAGTTCGGGAAGTGTAGACGTGGTTCGTAGATATATCGCGAGCGTAAACGTAGTTCAAAGGTACTGGAACGGAGCTGGGGTGGAGACTTAGGGGCCTTAGGACCGTTCCTAAGGTTGTACTCGCAACACTTTCTTGAGATCAGAGCTACAGGGGAACTTGTATTCCAAAGAGAGAAGCGTGCACTGAGGGGTCTCTGTCTTACATAGTAAACTACCTCTGACTAAATAGGGGAGCGTGAGGTGAACTATTCTTGCGCGAAGTGATCCTTACGAGTCCGAAATGTGTACTAAAGCACATGGACTCCGAAGTGAACACGAGGAGGATAGGAACTAATTAGGAACTGAAACAGGGGAACTACGTATGGTAGAAAGGTGACCAAGTTCATTCACAAGAGCGAGATGACTATCCGAGAGCAGCCATGCGCTGTGATCAACTATCTTAGTGGGCTAGGAGCATACAAAGTTTTCTAGCAGCAGGACTTGGCCTAATCGGGGTAGGAGGTGTCCTAACTGGGTGGAGGATCATATGAATGTGCCATAGAAGGACCTTATGGCATAGGATTGAGACCCATGGGGTGCGCAAGGCTTCCTAAGTCCAGCCTTCGGAACTTCGGACCGTTTCAGAGCCTATCAGAGGTGGCTGTAATCACAAGAGCTAGGAGAGACTTAGCTAAGACTTCTTAGCTAAACCCGGGATGAGTGATGTAGTAGCTGGGACCTAGATCCAATAGAACAGTATGAGAGGGCCAGCAGTGTCCGATAGGGGACTTAGCAGGAGTTAGGGACTTTGTGGCTAGTGTTCGAAACCTCATAGCACCTCATGTGACTTTGCAGAACTTTGTAGGGTGTTAGAAGGGTTTAGGAAGGAAAGGAGATGTTAGGAATATTATAGGAACCTATCCCACCTGTTATAGGCTGTAGAAGAGTCATAGGATGATCGGTTATGAGATTAGAAAGCTCCTAAAATCGCAATTCGGGGCCCAGGAGGCTACCGGACTCATCATCGGTTACGGCTTCCTCCGAATGTCGCTTCCTTGGCTGGCTGGAGACTTGTATGGCCATAACATGCTGTCGCTTCTCTGGTGGTTGGGGACTTGTACATCTGGGCTGGCTGTGCCCTTCCTTTCTGCAGGCCTTGCTGGATTGTCTGCCCACGTCACATATTGATACAACTAGAGACTGTTGGGTTGCTGCTCATGTGGGCATGGATGCCCATTTCCTATCACATTAGACTCTACATGTACCTATGCTGTATGGAGTATAAACCCGGGGAAAAAAGAAAGAGTCACAAACTCGACAAAACTTGAAAATCTGAGTTTCTTCAAGGCAAGTTGTAAGTTGACTTGCAAGTTAGGGTGAAACTGGGCCGTGCCAGGCAGCCAATAGAATTTAAGCACCAGAGGCCTTCAATGTCTCAGCTCATGTGCTGAGTCTGGATTGATGATGCTTATGTAAGAGGCAGCTGGAACCGCAAACTACACCGCAGACCCAAATAAATAACGATTTGAGATTGAAGAGGCCACTCAATGAGGATGTGGCGTCTGGCTCGAATCTGCATCAGGTAATGTCGCACAGATGTCCTATTCTACAATCAATTTGTTCCTATTTGAGGCAGTGTCTTGCCAACGCATATAGAGCACAGCTGAGAGATAACAAATGAAACAATTCCTAAACATCTAAGGTAGACATATCAGCAAGCTTTCGCTGTCGAGATCCGTCCGTCATATGCACTACTCATGTTGCCCTGATATTTGCGATGCATGTCATCCATGACATTTGGAAGGTATGTAGCTGTGGCATCCAATGCACACATTTCTGCGGTATCTGTAATGTATACCGTCACAATGTTTATATCTACATCTATAGAATGTTACTGGCTGTATCTCTGGAATGCTGCTGGCTATACCTACTCTTCCTCATTGAAGATCGGAAATTGATACTCTCAATCAATAAGCGATAGCGCTCCTTACGAGATGTGGGAAGCACAATACAAACATCAGTCTTCAAGGCTCAGTTAACAACAATAGTATGAATTAGATCTATGTAGGACAAATGCGCTACAACAAGGCAGTATAACGACTGTGACACTATAATCTCCAACAACAACACCCGATTATGCCTGCATATGATGCGAATAAGCTCACCCTGTAATGATATGGCTAGTGTGAGCGTTCACGGTTGTAAACCATTTGTCAAGGTCCCTTGTTGCTGTCATAGTGTGCGTTGATGAGTCCTGTAGCCTCCTGGGCCCCGAATCGCGATTTTAGGAGCTTTCTAATCCCTCAACCAACCACTCTAAGACTCTTCTACAGCCTACGACAGGAGGGATAGGTTCCTATAATATTCCTAACACCTCCTTTCCTTCCTAAACCCTTCTAACACCCTACGAAGTCTTGCGAAGTCACACGAGGTGCTACGAGGTTTCGAATGCTAGACGCGAAGTCCCTAACTCCTGCTAAGTCCACTATCGGACACTGCCGGCCCTCCCATACTGTTCCATTAGATCTAGGTCCTACCTACTACATCATTCATCCTGGGCTTAGCTAAGTCTCTTCTAGCTCTTGTGATTGCAGCTACCTCCGATAGGCTCCGAAACGGTCTGAAGTTCTGGAAGCTGGACTTAGGAAGCCTTGCGCACCCCATGGGTCTCAATCCTATGCCATAAGGTCATCCTAGGGTGTATCCATATGGTCCTCCACCCAGTTAGGACACCTCCTACCCCAATTAGACCAAGTTCCGCTGCTAAGAACTTTGTACGCTCTTAGCCCACTAAGATAGTTGATCACGGCGCATGGCTGCTCTCGGATAGTCATCCCGCCCTTGTGAATGAACTTGGTCATTCTACCGTACGTAGTTCCCCTGTTTCAGTTCCTAATTAGTTCCTATCCTCCTCGTGTTCACTTCGGAGTCCATGTGCTTTAGTACACATTTCGGACTCGTAAGGATCACTTCGCGCAAGAATAGTTCACCTCACGCTCCCCTATTTAGTCAGAGGTAGTTTACTATGTAAGACAGAGACCCCTCAGTGCACGCTTCTCTCTTTGGAATACAAGTTCCCCTGTAGCTCTGATCTCAAGAAAGTGTTGCGAGTACAACCTTAGGAACGGTCCTAAGGCCCCTAAGTCTCCACCCCAGCTCCGTTCCAGTACCTTTGAACTACGTTTACGCTCGCGATATATCTACGAACCACGTCTACGCTTCCCGAACTACGCACTACAATCCACAAAGTCACCGTGACTTCGCACCCTTCAGCATCTCATAACACCTATCCAGTGGGCCTCCGCTTTAGTTATATCCTTAGGCTCACATTGCGCCATCCCTACGTCCTACGAATAGCCCTACGACTCTCCCATAGCCTTCATTTCAGGCTATAGTACATCTCTCTACGCCCTTGAACTCTCTGACCTACACCTCGAGGTCATCAGACACTTCGGAGCTTCCAGCAACCTTGTTCTCCAATTTCTATTCCAAGTTTTAGCTCTCCGAACCATCCGACCTCCCCTACAGGTCTTCTACGCTAGCCAAACCTCGCCCACCTCGTTCTAACAAACCTCTAAGCCTTGAGTCCTTTAGCTAACTCTAGCTAAAAGACTTCGCAGCAGTCTTGTACCCTCTGCCGCTTAGTTGAAACTATAGTCTATTGGCTTATTGCTCCCTAACTCCATACAGCCTACGAAGTCAGCTCGTGTGATTTAGCTAAAACTTTGAAGGACTTCGCAGAACCTCGAAGGACTTTGCGCACTTCGGAGGGCCTTGCAAGGCCTTAGGGATTGTATAGCACTTAGGAACAAGATCCTGTTGTGCAGGACCCTTGACCCCTTACTCCCCCACTTACAAAAAACAAGACATACAGGTTTCCTGGTATCATACAGGTTGTAGCTCCTCCTCTCACATCCCCACAGTTTACACACTACCTCCCAGGCATGTTGCGGAGCACTCCCTAGGTGCCAGGGTCCCCTAGGTCGTATCAACGGACTGTGGGTCTTTGTCCTGATGATCTGTAGAGTAGCCTAGAAGCGTATATAAAACCACAAATGGGTGCTTTTGGGGTGCGCCATGCATTGCAATGTACAAGCTTTGTTCAGTGACTCACCTCATTAAACAGCACTTACGTTCATCACAGTGGCACATTTGACTAGCCATCTAAATGGAGAAATGCGCAAGTGATTGTTGGACTGCCATAGTGTCTCCAAAAATCGAGCAGTCTGCCAAAGGTTTTCACCACCACTGGCAGTCAGTAAAAAGGGATGGCAAGAATCAAGATATACTTGATGAGTGCTATCAATTCTAGCAATTGTCAAATTTTGTAGGCAGACTATGGTTCCAAATTAACCTGTACCTCAGCGTCTTCAACGTCCAACACCGAGAGAAGTACAGGGGCAAACATTATTCACATGATAGCGTAGAGGGACGCTGTAAGCGCCGGCCATGCGGACTAACGAAGCCAAACAAATGGGCAAGGCTGCCGCAGACCTTACGAGAACTGACTTCAGCACGAATACATGCCTATCAACATCCCCGGTATTCTTGTCCCTCTCCACCTTCTAGTGAATCCGCGTATCGTCCTGCCATCTCTCATTGTCAAAGGTCGGATCATCATTTCAGATTATTTACTCCCCGCACCTGAACTCAGTTGCGGTGCAATGCAGAAAGACATTCGCCAACTTGACTTTCCCGAGTTACGAAAGGCGGGATACCGCGGCGCGGTTTTTGACAAGGACAATTGCCTGGTGCTGAGTCTCAGTTGAGGGAGAAGTCCCCGGAAGCTAACCGTATTCACTGTATAGACTTTACCACACCAAGATAGGCTTGTGCCAGAGCTCACAGTCAGTACATCTCTAGGACATATCTTTCTATCACTTTATGAGGTTGACTCGTTCCATGGATTGTATCCTGCAGGAAGCATGGAGGGAATGCCGTGAAACATTCGGTAAGGGAAACGTTCTCCTTGTCAGCAATTCCGCCGGCTCGCATCTGGACGCAGGCGAGATACAGGTAAATCTCACTCTCGGGAGCCTCTCACTTCATTACAATGGCTTCCTTGGCGTGTATACAGGCTGAATCCGTGACCCACCATCTCTCCGTGCCGGTACTCCGTCACCCGTCCCCGAAGCCATCCTACTCGTGCATCGCGTCGATACGGGCGTACTTCACCTCGCTACCTGCGCCCATCCGCGATGATGAACTGGTTGTGGTCGGCGACCGCATCCTGACGGACGTCGTGATAGCGAATCGGATGGCGCGCAGACAGTCGCCCTCTCAGCTGCCTCGGAGAACGGGCCCGCTGGCGGTATGGACAGAGTGTGTATGGCAGCCAGACAGCACGGCGATGCGATGGCTAGAGAAGGGCATCTTGCGTGGCGTGGAACGGTGGATCGTGCACGGAAGGTCGTACGAGGATGATGACTACAGGAGGTTTGTGCGATCGCTTCCGGCGGTCGAGCAGACTGCGAAAGAAGGCCTGCTGAAAAAAATGTGGAGTAGATTCTTTAGCACTTAGACTGAGTTTCGTGCAGTGCCCTGCCCGTTCTATCCTTAAAATACGTTGCTGAGCACTTCATTCTCTCAAATTTTTACCTGTAACGCAACGTCTGTTCTGGTAGTACTCTCGTCAGTAAGTATAGCCTGGCTCGAATCAAGAAAGATTCGGCTCAGGTGTTGAATAGAGAGTATACTCAGATCTAGATACAACATTATTGATAAACATACAGTACAGCTTCCTTTGGATCTTCCGGTCCCGCAATATCGGCTCAGTAGGTAGTCAATATTCTCCCCAGTCGGGAAACATCCAGTGGGGGCTCTATAGCTGAGCTTGAGGCCGGGAGTCCGATCTTGACTCAGGTGTGATATGTGGACCTGCTGACGCCGAGTCCGGTTTGTGAGATTCTCCGGCGGCAGCGTTGAGCTGAGCCGACATGAGAGCCCGGAATCTGGAGTTCTCCCTCGTCACCTGAAAGTACGGAAAGGGACATTCGTCAAGATCTGATACACAGAAAATAGGCTACGACTGACCAGCTGGCGATATGTTCCTGACTCGGTGATATTGCCGTCTATTCAAGTATGCGTGGTTGAGTCCAAATGAGCGCAAGTTCCTGAGGAGAATGTACTCACCTTCCAAGACGACAATTTTTTCTGCACGTGCGATCGTTGAGAGTCGATGTGCAACGATCAGGCAAGTCGTCTGCCGTGAGCGCAGGATTTTGTCAATTGCGTCATTGACCTTTAGACGGGCATCATAGTCAGTACACTCTCGAACGCTGGAAAATCTCCAGACTTACGCGGTACTCCGACGTTGCATCCAGTGAGCTCGTTGCCTCGTCGAGTGCAAGAATAGCGGGCTTCTTCAACAAAGCACGCGCAATAGCCAAGCGCTGCCGCTGCCCACCACTGAGACTCAAACGTCCAACTAGAGGACGCGAGATGGTTATCAAACCAATGCTCGTTCGGGCACGACATGAGGCACTCACTTTCTGTATCGAAGCCCTGCGGCATTCCCCACACGAACTCGCAGTTTGCCTCACGCGCAGCCGCCTCGATTTGCTCGCGTGTGGCACTCTCGTTCCCATATGCGATGTTGGATGCGATCGTGCCAGTGAATAACACAGGATCCTGAGGAGTGCCATTGAATAGATCAGTTTTCGGTCATCCTCAAAGAGCGGTGAAAACCCACTTGAGGTACAACACCAATGGCACTACGCCACGATGAAGGTTTGAACTCTCGAATGTCTTGGTATGTGGTTAAGCAAAGTTCCCGTGATGAAGCGAAAAGACAGACCTTGCCCGTCAAAAGTAACCTTACCCCTCACAGGATCATAATATCGCATCAACAGAGCATTAATCGACGACTTGCCACTGCCGCTCTTTCCGCTGTGTATGGTCCAAGACTAAGTGTGAGCAACGGTAGGCACGCATAGCAAAGCAAATAGAAGTAATACGAACACAATTGCGACGCTCTCCCCAACCCGGATATCCAGATCCAGATCTCTCAGGACAGAGACACCAGGACGACTTGGATATTCAAAAGAGACGCCCTCGAAACGTACAGGACCACGCCGCGCAGGGTCAACTTCGATGCCCGTTTCTGGTGGAATGGCTGGAGAACGGTCCAGCAGCTCAAAGATGCGCACACCTGCGCCAATGCCGCGCATGATCGATGACTATATTTTTAGTGTACAGTCCGCGTTGAGCCTTGATATGCGAGACGAAGCTTAAGCGGAGTACATACGAAGAACGCGCTAAATATCGAGATCATTGAGTCAGTATAAAAGATAGGAGTGAGAGGGAAGGCATTACGTTAGCATCTGCATGCCACTCCCAACATATACCGTGTACAACAATAGACTGGTCAATTCTCCCACTGATATCGCCCCTTGGCTCACAAGGGCGCCGCCTACACCAGCCTTTTATTAGTATTGGCGCCTTCCGTATGTCCAGAAAAGACAAAACGGAAACACCTCGGACAGCCTAAACAGAGAATACCGACCATAACCGAGCAAGCCCAGCAGCGTAACGTTTCCGCTCCAGCCCGTGCTTCCGAAGAAGATACCACTCGCAATCGCCTCTTTGCGAGCAAGCGCTAATACGTTGCCTACCTTCTGGTGGAACTTTCCCTGCTCTTGTGGAAGCGCATTAAATGCTTGCACAGTACGCAGTGCCGAAAGCGATTCTTGTGCGACCTATGTTATCTCACGTCATTGCATGCCGTGGATATTGTAGAGCGAATTTTAGACAGACGTGCCTTGGTCATCTCACCGAGCGCTTCTTGCGTCTTGTTTGATAGTCGCTTTAGGTAGCGGCCATAGAACACCTACATGACGCGGCACGACAGGTTGGACAAATACACATACTAGCAAGAAGAGAAGCTTACGACACCAAGCGAGACAGGCGGAACGATGGTGAGCATAAGCAACGTCAATTGTGGTGAAATGTAGAACATCGCGCCCACTGCAAATCATGAACAAGAAAGTGGATGTTACACGATGAGTTACGTACATCCGGCGGAAGACATGATCACAGAGCGCAGACCGTCTGAAAGGTTCTGGGTCAAGCTGGCCTATGAGTTCAGCCACTTTGCGGAGACACTGAGTCGGAAAAGACAAAGAAAGATACAGTAATCTGAAGTTGGCAAAAAGCGGTGTCCCAACTTGGCGAACAAGGAAGTGGGAAGAGGAAGTTTTCCCAGGAAGAAAGGGTACGCACCTTTCGCCGACAATGCTCGAGTCAACGCTCAGCCGGCTGAGCACGTCACCCTCGCCGCGCTCGACAAACTCGACTTCCTGTTGCAACGAGGCCACATACATCCGCTCGCGGAGACGCGCCACTATGCGTTGACCTTTGCATGATTTTGTGCGTGAAAATCCTCATCCAACACTGTTTCAAGAACTTTACACACCCGAGACTCGCATTATCATGGCCCTCCCAGCATTAGCCACCGCCCCCACTGTGAATAACAAGAGGAGCAACACCGATGCTTGTCCAAGACTGAGCCCAAGAGGAATTTGCTACCAATTCGCCAATCATGCAAGGGCCCGTTCACAAAATGTCATGCTCCACGCAAGTGTAGGGACGTACCGGTTGTGAAGTGGTGAAGTAGTCAATTAGCTTTCCGATTGTGAAGGGGATGCTCATGGACACAGAGGAGGAGACGACCAAAAGACCTATTGCGATTGCGAGTGGCTTACGTTCTGGTTTGGCCAGTGCAACAATCTTGCGGAACGAAGAGGACGTCTTCTGTGTGGTTGAGAACGATGAGGGAAGTAACCGTGACAGTAACGAGCGTTTCGGTTCCGGAGAGATTCGTCGTTGCGGTGTTGCTGGTTTGGGAGCTTCCAAATTGGTAGATGAAGTTGGAGGCGTTGGCGTTGGCGTTGGCGTTGGCGTTGGCGTTGACTGGGTGGCGAGTAACCTCTGCGAGAGCGCATACTGGTGTACAAGTACTGGCCTATACAACGACGACCTCGTAAACGGCTGTCTGAAGGTCCATACAATCGCCCTTGCCCTCAAAGGCGTTGCGAGGCCGAGCATGATGGGGAAAGGCCTCCAATGTCCAGTACACGCTTCTTCACCGTTGCTTACCTTGTCCAGTGAGTCTTGAATGAGGTATGCACGGCAGCACGGCCCACGGGTGATTCAATGTGCTCACGTGACTCAGCCCAGACAAGCCTGACGCAGTGAATAAGACTCAGAGGGACCGGGAGACGCTGGCCCAGTGCTAATTGGAACTTGGAAGACGTATGTAATTTGGCCTAAATTGGATCTACATACGCCTATTGGGATCAGGATGTGTTTACACGCTGCAGACACATGGGATACACCTCACATGCTGAACGACAAATAGTCATAACTTCTGGTTCCCTTTCACTTGTCAAGATCGCCCAATATTTTGTATTAGTTAGCAACAGTTCATCAAACAATCTGTCGTATTCGTATCATGTCCCGAACATCGTCGTCTCTCGGCCTATCGCCCTTGTCAGCTGAAGGTGGGAACACTTTCACAGCTATGACACCTTCAGCGGAGGTGACTACTGCCGCGGAAATCATCACCGCTATGAAAGGCTCGCTGGGTAATCTGGGAGTCAGTTCGCCACATCAAAATCTCATTTGGCGATTGATCTCACTTGGACGTTAGAAAACATTTGATTCTCTGGGAGAGCAAACCAACCAGATAGTACGGTTGGGCGGCGAGTTGGAGACGGCGCAGCATATTAATAGGTGTGATTACTGACCAGCCACACGGTCATACAATTCATGATTGTATGATGTCCAGTGTGCAGAAACAATTGCAGGCGCAGGACAAAAAACAAGAGGAACAAATTGAGGAAATCAAGAGTAGGCACCAACTGATTGCTCGGGTCCACTTCCTCTTAACACTAATCTCTCCAGATCTTCTGCAAGAAGTCTTACAAAATGATATAGTTCAGCACTTGAAGGAGTTGAGTAAGTCCAAGTAATTATATAAAAAATACACACATTGATGGTGGCGGCATGAAGTTGAGCAAGGTATCCTGTCGCAGATTGATCAACTCGTCGAAGAGCAGGTAGCACTGCAGCTCCCGCACCACATCCCCAAGGAGCTCCAGGACGAACTTGCGAGTCATCGGCGACAGCTTGAAGAGGTACAAAGGGCCCTTCACAACTCGTGAGTACAGGAATTTTGACTTGCATGATAAAGCAGACTGATGCGAGTACCGGGGTCATGAACTTCACGAAGAGAAAGTAGGAGAGCAAACGCCCAATTGCGTACGGCACGAATGCATGATGCACTGCATACAATTTTCAAGCCCGACGGAGGTGTAAGCGCGATGTTCCCAAAGGATCTGGGCGGTCTCTTCTCCATAGATGGTCAGACAGTCTTCTTGTCTTGTTCGGTGATACAACGCCTTACTCCGGTCCTCCTTCCGTATACTTTAGACGAAACAGCGAAGACGTTGATGCAGGAATACAATCTCCCTGACATTTCAGACTCGCGCGAGCGCAACGTGAACCGGTTCATGCAATTCTGTGGGGTGTCATACCAGCTGGTGCGCAAACCGCACTCTTCCTAATCCTATGCTGGTTTTGATGTCTGCAACCGTGTTCTCGCCGTATCCGAACCGATGCGGTGTACGATGCCATAGGTGCCAACGAATACGGGAGGGAGTTTGCCTGCGAAGATGAGCATGCCGGTGATACTAGATAGAAACAATGACATGTCGCGCATGCTATGAAATTATGCCATAATGTGATATAACCAGCTGATAAGGTGCCTGAGGACACATAAATCGCATATAATAAGCGTCCATTCGATACTTGATGCTGCACGCTTCAAAGTAAGGCAACAAAAGAAAATTCATAACGTACATAACACACACCTACCTTGAGGAAAGACAAATAATATGCTCAATCCTAGAGGGAATACCGGTATTATTGGTAAAATTAAACTGCTATTGTACAGGAAGAGTATCGGCAGGACGTAGGGCACTCACCTCAAGGCATGTTTACTTACTTTGCCCCTCCCATTAACTCCCCAATAGCTCTTACCACAATTCCCACAGCTTCCTTCACGCTTTCTCTATCACTTTCCCTTACCCGCTTCAGGACTCGCCCCTCGAACTTGTCTGGGTGGAAGCGTAACATAGTCTCTCGCAACTTCTCCTTGCGCTCCTTCTTCGCAGCTTCTGCACCACTCTCTACATCATCGCAATCAGCAGGGAGGAGGAATGCCGAGATTGCTTGCAAGGTGAGATCCTCAATCGACATCGCGTGGCCGCCTTTATGCCATTTGCTACCAGCCTCTATATCCGGCAACATGACCGGCCATGGGATATCTGTAAACCTCAAGTCCTGTTCTCGCCCATCACTTGCTCCAAGAATGTCCTTCCACATCATATCATAGTGCTTCCTCGCCTCTGCCTCTCGGCGGCGCTCCCTACCCTTCCTCCGTCGACTCCTATCATCTTCTGCGGCCTTCTGGAGCCGGATAGTCTCTTCTCGTATAGCCTTCTCGCGTGCATGGCGGGAAGCTCTTTGCGTCTTCCTCCGCTCCTGCTCTGCATACTCTGCCGCATGGCGTTTCCTAGCAAGCGCGAAAAGAGTGGTAGTAAGTCTCACTGCAGCATTTATCCAAAAAAAACCGAGGACACGCACCTCCACATACCCGCTCTGACCCACTCCATATAATCTTCCTCTTCCATTAAGTGCGGGTCGATGTTCAGCTCATCATCCATCCTGTCCATGCCCCCGCCGCGCCACCGCCTAGGTACATGTGCGTATGAGTTGAGTCGCGACTCAACAGAATCAAGTCGCTCATCATCCTCTAGAGCACCCCACATCTTCTCACGAAAATGCTCTTCTTCTAGCTGCACACGAATCTGCTCGTAGTCTGGCTTGTATTCCCGATGGCTATGGCTAGAATAGGTAGAGGGAGAAGGTGGAGGTGGGGGGCCATATTCATTATCACTGGTAAAGACAAACTCGTATTCGTTACAGGCCCCCGTAGTAGCATCCTTCGCGGCTGAATGAGAATGATGTGTGCGCTGCCGTTTACCGCTAGGCGTGCGAATACGTTCTTCGTGTTCATCGCTGCCGCTAGCGGATTCAGCGAGCCGTTTCTTCCTTGCTGCTTTGCGAGCAGCTTTTTGAGCCTTGCGCCATTCACGTTCAGCTTGTTCTGCGGGCGTTCGCTTGAGGTGCAGCTTTCCGGAAGACATAAAGGATCGGAGTGATGTAGAAGTATTAGGTCATGTGTAAAGGGCCAGCACGATGCGTTATTTAACCTAGGGGTCGGTCGCCCATTTGGTTCGGAGCTTGTACTGTAGTTTACAAACATTTGAACGGAGGTCTGATGCAGAAAAGCGCTTGTCACAGTCTCGTTTGCGGAGTAGGAAATTTCCCCTATAGCAGAACTGCTGCAGATACAGACACCACAATCAAGGGGACTTGAAGCAAGTTGTGGAAGATGTAGTATTGCTAAAGCGTACCCATTGGGAAATTGAAAGAAAAAATGGTGAATAAAAGTGTAGCACAGGGTCCCACATAGGCTGTGAACACGCTGTGAGAGTCAAATGCAGCGTACCCTTGTCAGCCTGAGGCGATATTATTTGGTGGCACTGACTAGATAATTCTTTACCAGCTGTGTGTAAGGCATTTGCCGTCCGATGTTCAGCAGCATGGCACCTGAGGGCCACCATCATTTCGAATCGTGAACTACCCGAATTCCTGAAAGCTGAAATTCAGTTGCAATGTTTAAAATCCTACTCTGAGTAATACTTGTACTTGCACCACCTCGTCAAGGCTTTCCACTAGGCCTCTCACACCCCTGATCTACGTTAAAAGCTGTCCCTCCGTTACTTTCGAGCAGTACTGCCATGCAGATCCTAGGAGATGTTGAGGTAGGTCCAGAAGATATCTGCTCGTTGCACCCCAGGTTGACAATTCTATCCTTGCACCAGCTGAATTCCGTGAACTTGGCACAACGCTCCTCGCAAGCGATCAACGTCGCTCAGTAAACTTCTGCTTTCTAAATCGCAAATGAAAATTAACGTCGGCATATAAGTATGCGTGCTCACGAGCTATATCTCGTTGTGCTATATCAGCAGTATTCGTTCACATAGGGACATCGTTTCGTGCACCTTGCTGATGTTGATGACTGTTAGATATGTTGTCAAAGCCCCCGATAGAGCAATATCAATAAAGTAAGTGCATACGTATATACGAAGCACACCGCACAGCGCTGAGCACTGCATAGCAGCTCCTTTACGTACATAAGTGCATTTCGCATGTCTTGTTTGTATTTTAGGCTGCAAGAGTATATTGTAGTATGGCACGCTACGTTCGTCTTCAATAACAACGTCGTTTACCGCTTAAGGCTCTATTTTCCCCAACGAGGGAGACAGTCACAGTACAAGATGTGCCTTGCAGGAAAGCAGAAACACTGGGGTATATTCTCCCCTATGCATAGTTCCATTCCAGATCTTGAATGCATGCAAGAAACATGACATGACCGACCTCAAAGACGAGTGAGTGCCTATTTCTATGACTGTATAATGTACTCACATTATTAATTTGGCACATTTTCTCTGTGTACGCGGCAGGGCCACATGCAACATTGACATCAACCAAGCTGTGTAACAGCAGGTATAGTCTATGGTTGTTCCCTGATATTGTTTGTGGAATTGGTCGTTGTGATCAAATGAAGTTATGCGGGATGTGTGCTTCATCTCTATTGACGGCAGAAACAGCAGGCCCGATGCTAGCGATCGAAAGCTTTTGGCCCTGTTTACATGTGCAAGGAGGCTGATCTCACAGATGTCTTGGGATAACTGTCTTTTGGCGCTTTCCCCCGTCATTCTGGTCTTTGTGAGTTGCTTAATAAATTTTCTTGCTCTGCCGGAGCTACATTTAGGGTTATGGCGTGCCACGACATGGGCCCGGCATAGATGCTCTGGATCAAGACGTGGGAGAAGCATATAGTATGCTCAGTCGACAAGATCACAGAGAAATACGGTGAGGAATACGCACAATAATGGCCTCCTGGCAATTCCCCTCGGTTTTTGGCCTTAAATCCCTCCAAGCTCTGAAGCAATTTGAACGGGTTAGGGCTGCACGATGCTGTACAGGGACATTGCTTGACACTGTCTATCCAGCACTAAGGTGCGGAGGTCTTGTAATGGGATGTCGGAGCATCGAGGTCCAAAAGCATCTATGTATCTCCCACTTATTCCTCCAGGTCGCCCGACCAGTCTGACCTCAATCTTCCGATGCTGGGTGACGGATGCGTGGCTTGACAGTTCTGTTCATTTATGGCGTCCTTGTAGTTTCTTCATACCTGAGCACTGGGGGTCGCGTCGCAGGAAAACCAAGTGACAAATCCGGAATTGATACATGGAAAAGGCCAAGGTAGGATAGTCTCACAATCGAGGTAGGTTACCTCTGGGCATCCGCTGATGCTGCTGCAGCCCAGTATGCAAGCCTCCCCGAGCCGTCGGGGACCGTTGACTGAATAGTTCCTGCGTCCCCTGCGGAAGCGTGTAGGTAGGACGTTTGTACCGGCGTGCTTGACTAACTCCCGGAGCACGGAGGAGCAGAAGTCAGGGTCACCGAGCTACGACCAGCGCCGAGGTGCAGGCTCGGATGTGGCCACAGGTCGTTGTGGAGCTCGTGGTCGACGGCTTAGCTTCTGCTCCTCTCGTTGACGCCAACGGTCCTCGGAATAAAGCCTGTACGGCCTCAACGGAAGTGGGCTCTGCTCTCGACGAGTCGAGAGCGGCGTTCTGCTCGGTGCCACTCGCGCGACTATTATCAAAGCCAGGATATTTGCGATGCGGCGTTAAGGTGTGCGCTGACCCCACCCATTGGTTGTAATGCACACGAGAAATATATTCTGTGAGGAGGTAAGTATGTCGATCCTTGGCCAATGTCCCCGCGCGTGACAGGGAGGAGCGTGATGTTCATGTTTTGTGGGCGCACATCCTCTTTAAAGCATGCACGCGTTGTTTACCTTTATATTCCGCTTGTTTGCCCTATTTAAACGGGTCTCATCCTCAATCTTTCTCTTCCGACATCAACATTCACATTTTTAATCCCCCCCACTTTGACCTCTTTGACCGCTTTGACGACTTATCGACTGTCATGTCTCAAGAATCATATTATTGGAATGGAATGGCCCCAAGTGGCGAGGACGCTGAGGCATATGCCTTTACTACAGAGAACCCATTGGCTGAGTTGGTGTTTCAAAATATTTATCATGCCCGATTTGTACTCAATCAAGGTCTATGGTGTTCCAGGTGGGAACGCGAGCTCGCCGAAGTCACTTTGGCCTCCAACGGGTATGTGCCACTCACTTTGACCTGACTGGCCACAACTCCTGAACCGTCAAATTGCATGCCTTTGTTTCTGGCAGGTTTGAATACTCTGTTCTCCCCATGTTTGCCCCCTTGGATATTAGAGAGGATCTTGTCTATGTAAGCACCTTTTACCTTTTGTGACCGGAAGTCGGGCTCACAGGACATTCAATAGCTAGAGAGTCAGATGGAGCCGCCAGCAGACCCATCATCCCCTGCATCTTCTACTGGTCATCTGGGACCGTCCGAGGAATCGTCGTCTCGCTCACTGTCCAATGAGCCGACGAACGCCCTCCCTCCGCCCATCTCATCAATGAGCCTAAATCCTCTAACTATAGAGCCGTGCGTACCATCCCTGATATATATATTACATCCGTATGATCGCACGGAATCTCACTGCGCTCGTCCTTACATGCAGGGTACCGCAGCAGCCAGTCCAGGGCTCTCCATCAATGCCTCGTCAGGTATCACAACACAGCGATGTGCCTGACATGCCTCAATTGTATCATCTCCCGCCATTGGTGAGTTCTGCGGCCCCGAGATCTCCCATACCGAGCTCGGCGCCCTTAGACGTTGTCGACACTCCCTTCGATGCGGTACCCACCCAGCCCACGCACAGATTGAAGACATCACGCAAGAAGCGACCGCGTGTGCACGAGGATGATACCGAACCACAGGCCGGCCCCAGCCGGCCTGCTGAGCGCCGTCGCCGCCGCCGCCGCCGCCTAAGTGACGGTACTGCCGTGGCTGTAGCCACTCCGCCGCATCCGCATTCGCAACCTGTTACAGGACCCTCAACAGAGTCCACGCACTCTCTTACACAATGCTCCTGGCGAGGGTGCCGGGAGTATGTCTCGCGCGACAGCGCCTGGGGACATTTCCAAGCCGTGCATTTGGGAGAAGCGCGGGACGGCAGGATAACCTGCCAGCATCCCACCTGCCTTGCAAAAGAGCACAATCGGGATATGGGTGTCGGAAATATTAAACGACACTATGAAGCGGATCTCAATTTCAGGACATACACGTGCCCACTTTGCGACGCCGAGTTCAAACGCGGTGACATGAGACCCCGCCACGTAGAGCACCACTGCCACGTCTGTCCTCACTGTCTCGAAGACTTTGGTTCATCTGCTGCAAGGAATGAACATCGCGGGAGGTGCCAATGGCGTCCTCCCTGAAGGTAGTGGTCTTGATCAGGCCAGGTATCGAGGTGTGCCGACTTTGCCTCACTCAGGACCCAGGAGCCTCGGTTCCGCGCTGCACATTTCCAGCTCCCTCCCAATACGGTGCCGTTCTTGGTTCTGTGTACAACAAGAATGCTGTCCATGGACGTGAATGTCTCAACCCATCATTATTTCCCATTCCATCCCCATCTGTGTAGCATATTGTCCCGCTCATCCGCTCGCTTTGCATTTGTACTGCTGTCTAACCCCCTGGCCATATTCACTCTCAATATTCAGGTGTTGCTGCGATTTCGTATTGGTGTCCCATTTATTGTGTTGCATACTATCCGCGTGGTCTCAGTCAAGTTGTTTTCGCATCACTAGCTCTATCGAACATTCTTCGAAGTTATATTCGGTTTGCTAATTTCACTGTGCTGCGTGATATGATGTTCAAGTTTCTTGCATATTTTTTGAGGCTGCTGTTGCAAGATGTACATCAGCCACGCTGGCGTCTTTGAAGCCAAACCAGGAAAGTGTCGTCCACTAGATAGTATCTAGTGGAGACTAGGGTATGTAGGGCTCCATTTAGTACTATTCATTGCTGGTACCTCTAGGCTCAAGCCTTTCAGTTGCTACTTCTTTTCGCCTGTACTACCGTTGAATCAAGGTCTGTGCAACTTTTACAGATGTGGATTCATTTATATAATCCCTCAAGCTCGTCTGTCCAGCTTGAGAGCACAACATCGGTGGTATAAAAATATTTGAATAACATGATCGATGCACGATCTATCTCAGTTAAGTACGTATACAGAGAATAAAACCTCCCAGGATCCTTCAAGACCGGTATATATATGTCTCAGTCTATGCTTCTTGCGGTGGTAGAAAGAATTAATAAGCTCAGGTTTGTTTGCTGTTGCCTCACTTCATTTGAAGATGCGTATGCGCTGGCCGAATATCGATGACGACAGTCATCTATGTGAGCTTCCAGATTATACATCAAGGTAGAAAGATCAATAAGGCGTTTATGGTTGAAGGTACTCCTGACCATGTGAACACCCAATGGCGAGTTTTCTCCCATTCACTGCCTTCTCACGAGTTATACTAGTAGCAGACACAATATATCATATTACCATTCTATAACTTAGAATGAACAATATCAGGTAGCGTTTTCGCTCGCTCCCGAAGCACTCGTCGCAATATTTTGCCGCTCGCGTTCTTGGGAACAGTATCAATAAATACGATGCCACCGGTGGGCCATTTGTCACTAGATTTCGCCTCGGAAACATACTATAATGCAGTAAGGTGAGCACGCACATTCTGCGATGAAAACTTGAACTGACCTTAAATATGCTGATTCGAACTTCCCTGGCAGCCAACTTGTCCTTCAGAACTGTTTCCGCAATCTGGGGCCGAAGAACAATAAAAGCAAGGGGGACTTCTCCAGCGAAGTCATCGGCCAGCCCAATGACAGCGGCATCGGCGACATCAGGATGGCCTAAAAGATGGCCTTCCAGTTCCGCAGGTGCTACTTGATTTCCCTTTACCTTGATTAGTTCCTATCAGTGGAGGGTCAGCTGAGTAAAAAGGAGGCTTGGTTGAATCTTGCACCGACCTTAATGCGGTCGGTGATGAATAGATCGCCATTCTTGTGGAAGACAACTTCATCACCAGTACGGAACCATCTGTGTCATTGCATGATCAGAAAACATTCTGCACGAAACATAGCTGTTTGTCGCGCGCACCCATCAATGAAAGCCTCTCTCGTCCTGTTTTGTGCCAGTCAAAGAGAAGTGTGTATTGAAACAGAGAACGTCCTTACGCCTTGTCGTTATGATAATATCCCAATGCTACTTGACCACCTCTGACGTAAAGCTCGCCACGCTCGCCTACACCAGCGAGAGATCCATCGGGTTTCACAACTTTCGCGAGAGTACCGGTGACAAGCTGCCCTGAGCCTCCTAGCGTTCCGACTTTCTGAGAAATAGGCCACTGTTGATGTCCTTGCGTAAGTTGCAGTCTTCGGGTCGGAATTCTGATGCCTTACAAAGCTCACAGCAGCACAGGTCTCAGTAAGTCCTGTATAGCGTAGTATATCAGATGCAGGTGCCGGTATGAGGAGACTGTATCGCACCATAGCCTTGACCAAGATGTACATCGGGAAAGAGTTCAAGAAGCTGCGTGGTGAGTTCGGCTGTCATAGGTGCAGCTGCAACCATGCAGCAACGGATACTTGACAAGTCATATTTCTTCGTATATGGGTGCTTGCGTGGAAAGTCTGAGCTAAGAGGACGAATAGGGTAGCATGCCATACTTTACAGAACAGCAGTACCTGTGGAGGCACGAGCCTAACCACAACCGTTGCACCAATGAGACTCAATCGCTGAGCTTACGCTAGAGTGACTAGACTTACTGAAGATGAGTAATACGGTAACGTTCTATGCTTTTGAGCAGATTCTCATGATCGAATTTCCGGAAGATCACTAATGTCAACTACAAGTAGATTATATATACACCACAACTTTGCCATGAGATTTATGCATAGGGAACGTACCCCGGCGTACAACATGTAATGTAACTGTGTGTCCATTAGACCTCATGTTAAATCGTATCAAGTACGATACTCACATTGAACATAAAACCATATATGTCTAAATATCACATTAGTATATTATCGACCACCGATTCACTAATACGGCGTACGATAGAATGGCAGTACTGGGCGGCCATTTGTAAGAGGTCGAAGGATTAGCGTACGTGAAACATGCGTACCGGCACAACATATGTCTCCAAGGCGAAACCTTCTGTCTCTCCAGGAAGCATAGTCCTCATTGATACGGTGGCTCGTAGCAGATTGAATGATGTTGCATGCGACATTATAGTGGGAAATGGCGACAGCCTTGCGAAAGCCACATGGGGGTCCCGTCCGAGAAGTGAACGGAAGGCTTACCTTGGGCATGCCGGTCGTGCCAGAAGAGAAGCAAAGAAGTGCGATCTTCTCTTTTCCTTGCCCATCTGAAAGTCGAAACTCAGTGATTGCGGCGCATGCATATCCGCTTTCAATCACTTCATTCAGAGACTTGCAAGGAAATTTCGCCTTCGAATTTTGGATGTTAGACAGCACGATGCGGTCGTTAGACAAACCAATCGAGTGTGCTGCTCTGAGGGCAACCGATAAATTATCTCTATCAGCAATAATTAGGCGGGGTTTCGTCATCTGTAGCTGATAAGCTACAAGGTACTGTTAACAGTTGCAAACATCAGTACCGACACTGATTACCTAGCTCTTCCACGGTAAGCATCGGACTCATCAAGCTGGATCAATTTGAGTCGAAGAGGTATAATTGTAGAGAGAAAAATGAGTATTCACGCAACAATAGCTCCCAGCCTGTGCGCGGCCCAGACGCAAACAGGATAATCTGCAAATGATCAGCGTTGATTTCACATGCGTGGTGGTACGAAAGACACACCTATATGGTTTGGAGTAAAAGCAGAAACTGCCACAAAAATTAACCCGAAGAAAAGAGCTATATCGCACTTGATACGAACTGATATCGTCCACCCCTTCTGGAATTGAGACTACGTATGACTATATCATCCCATATCAGACACTCACCGATCGTCCAACACGCTTTCATCGCTCTCGCAAGGGCATCGGTACGGGAGCAAAGCTGAACAACATTGTCTTAGCTTGGAGCACGTACTTTAAAACCACCGACCTCATCGAAGAACACTGTTCTGTTAGTTTCCTGTTCGATGAAACAAGGTATGTCTCGACTTCGTATAGGCCTCGTAGGATGCTTGGAAAGATCATCTAAAATGAATTGGGGGACTGATATATTGTCAGGGGGAGGGATTAGCTTGGGAGCTGCTGAACGAAACAATGTCATGGTTGGCGAGGGAAACAGATGTACCGTGAAACCTAGGCAGCAAACTGGGTAAACGCCACTTGTATTAGACCATTTTCAGCGCTCCGCGGATATCGTGGACTTTGTTGTTGTTTCTAACGGCGTTAAGCCTGTAAAAGGTAACTTCCTTGGTGGATCCTGGCGTGATACCTTGTCCGACAAGGCGTGGTATTGAATATAGGCCTTAGGAACGTGTCTTAGCTCGTGAGACACCGCGACACAGGCTATCAAAACGACCCACATCTAGGACCCATGTTTCACCGACCCTAAGATAGCCCAAGACTTCCAGGGCGCAGGAGTTTCTCATTGCATCTCGAGCGTTCCTGAAGCACGGGACATCGATAATCCCTATAAAGGATTGATCCCGAAAATACGAGAATTCCCATTTTGGTCCGGACATACCTCAAGCCTCGCTTTTTGGGCGGTTATGTTAGTGAGGAAGGGAAGAACGTGCTGTGATTTGCATACACCCTTACAAACATACTGCGGAGCTGAGCTCTATCTAAGGCTGTATTTTGCTGTTTCTTTTTGTTCCACAGAGTTTTGATATACTCGGATTAAGCTTATGGACGAGTTTCGGCAAACTTCTTTTCCGTTCTTCTCAAAATCCCAAACGGATGGTTTGCTCACGCTCAGGAATGCTCCTTGATACTGTGACGTAGCCACACATACATCTGCGGCCACAAAGCCAGGCAGCTGGTGATAAATTGAAAGCAGTACGAAGCGTCTAAAGTTCGTTACTCACATCGTGTCACTGTCAGATTCGCGTTTCGCCGCACAAGTTGATAATTTTCGAGAGGATTCTGACCATCTGCTGCATGCCGAACCGTTGATCGCCTGCTCTTGCATATACTCTAGCCGTCATCATCTGAGTTGCCATTGCGCCCATGGTCAACGGAAAGGTTCCCGTAGAGCCAGAATTTCGCATCTGCGGGAAATCATGTCCATCGAGTTTCGTAGATGCACGAGTCAATTACACAGCCGCTAAGGATATCCGAATACTGTACATTGTCTCAAACATGATCCGGGGCCCAGTTCCGCTTCAGCGCAGACTCGCTCAGTCATCAAGAGTGCACTGAGCGAAGGATCACACCATTCACATCGTCTGCACGTGACTTACGCGTGCTACGCGTCCGTCACGGTGCGGTCATTTTACGTATGGTGCTTGATACTCATCTCCTCATTCTATTCAAGTGGACCTATGGGAACACCGTCGTACTCACTGGCTACTGTTTTCTAACCATGATCGATTTTGGTCCAGTTCCTCACGCGCAATTTCTTTGTGAACCGTTTCGCAGAAGGTAAAGAAAATCGATGAGGATGCATAATTTCCAGTTGCTCATGACCCCAGTTTACATATTGTAGGGCAGTGACTTTTACGCTTCTGTTTTTTAGATTTGATCCGATGGAATTAGTTCCTTGCACATACGTGAGCTTCAGGATGATCCTTAATCAACCTATTGCTGCTTCTGCTTCTGCGCATGGAGATAACCATCGCGATTTTTGTATCAGGCGCTGGATATCACGCTTACTGTCCCCATATAAATGCTATTTCAGTCGCATTGGTGCCCTTGTAAAGATATAATGTGTTGTCCCCCAAGGACTCCTTCACGGCCTGCCGAGATACGACCATGGATAGACTGTCAATCCACGCTCCCTCACACGTTTGGAGGCTCCGCCTGTGAAACTCGGCGACTATCCTGTGTTGCCCTCTCAGTGGAGGGCCTCGTTGAACTCGGAATATCATGTCTCCGCTTATATATTCTCCGCTGCATGCCCTAGATATTCGTCTGATGTGTGGGTTCTGCCTCCCGTCGATAAATCACCTAATGACAAGAAGGAGCGCATTGTCAATACTGTAACGTATCTGAGCGCAATCAAAGAGTCCCAGGAGCAGGGAGAAGATGTGCGCCCACCGAGCCGACGCATTCTATGGATGGTTTCAAATCGCTATGTGAGCACGAGGTGCCAGTAGGATTGACGCCCGTATTCCTGCATGGCATTGAATCACATGAAGAGGTATCTTTTTCCGTTGGGCTACTTGTCGTTGTGATTGAGCTCGTCTCTCTAAGTCATGGGAACTGACGTTGCAGCGCCTCTTCTCCGCCTTAGGGTCTCTGCTTTCGCCATTCAACATACAGGAGATTTGGACCCTCGACTGCGTTCAACATCAGACAGTGGGCTCCTCAATAAAGGTGTATCAGGAGACATGTAAGTGTATGAGCATTAAAGGCGTATACATTAGAATAAGTAACGGTTCTCTGCAGCTGAATTTAACGATTACTCGAGGGATATTTTGAACTTCTTGATATCATTTCTCCCAGAAGAGGCTAAGAAGGGAACTGTTTCTATTAATCCACCGCGATTCCCTCCGTCAGTGACGGATAGAAGGAAAGCGGTCGGATTCTCCGAGCGTTCTGTCATAGGGATCGGTCGCTCAGGTGGAGCAGTCGTTCTGTACACCTCTTCCTCCGCATTTTCCATCCAGAGCTCAAGTCGTAAAATACATTCAGCCGTGGAATACTCTGCACTGTTTTCGTCCCTTAATCTCGTCGAGTCTGCGACGCTGCCAGAGTTTATCAAGTACAAGGGCGCTCATCGAAATACGAAGCCTTGTGTCTTGGACGCCGTTGGCGCTGGAATGCAAGGCACTAGTCATGACACTACTCTTTAGTATTCACTTTTAACGTCAAGCTTTAGGGAGGATGCGATTGAGATCAGCCGCACTGTCTATTATCGACCTTGGCACCCTAGCACCTCAAGTTATTAGTTCCGGTATGCCCTTATGGAGACTCCGGATGGCAGATTCAGAACGAAAACCCATCCTTACTTGGTAGTCGCCGTTCCCCTACCATTGTGTCTGTGAACTGACTTCTTCAGTGGTATCAGGAGTCCCTTATGCTATATAACCGCCAAGCCATCTATGAAACATGAGAGCTTCTAGAGCGGATTGATCTCCGCGTCTTCTTGCACTGGGGTGGAAAGAGCGAACGGTCGGGCGGTTCAGACGCCCAAGCTTAGACAACGTAGACACCCTCAAAACAGTTCCAACGACTTCCACCCAGACTGTGGACACTTGGTAAGTCAGTGGAAGACATAACAGCTGTATTCAATAAGCCCAGCCGATACTGAGCCGAGCTACCGCAAGAGGCTCTTGGCCTGCTTGGTAGGGCTTGATATAAGATAGTGTTCGCATTCTTGTGGCTTACCATTTTGTCGCACAGCAACAGATCTCTTGCACTTCTTTAGTCTGCGATATGGCCGATACAGCTACAAATTATGATGGGAGTTGTTATCGTTATCATGTAAATGACAAGCTCTGGGTTTTGAATTTATGCGTCCTCTTTCCCTGTTCAATATGTAACCTTGTTTTTCATGTATGTAGATGAGTAACAGTACAACACAACATGACATTTGTACGGCTCAATGTATACGACACAACAAGACAGACCATTCGTGCATACGGAATATACTACTGCTCGGATTACATCTCTTCAGCGGTGGATAGCGGCATTTTCGTTGAATCCTCGTGGAGAACCGCAGGGTAGTTCTACGAAACTCGAACCCAGGCATTTTTGTTATGCGAAAGTTGACCGCTACAAGAGCTCCAAGTTTCATGCGTATGGGCAAGTACGAGTGTGTGCATCCAACAACGAATCGAAACCAATGCGGGAATCAAGGTGGGTCCACATGAGGTACATCATACTATGAGGCCGTATGCTCGAATTTCTTATGTCTTCTTCGCTTCTTCTTGATAGGGACGTCAGCAGTGCTGTCATCCTTATCCTCATCCTCATCCATCTCCAGCGCCTTCCGCTTGATATTCTCTTTTCTCCCATTTGTCATAACCTCAGCAATGCTGTTGTCCTCTTGCTGGTCGTCAGCAGCTGCTGGCACCATTGCTAAAGCTCGCTCCTTCATCCGTTCTTTCTTGCCCTTCCTCTTCTTCGGTTTTTCGCCTGCTATCTCCGCCTTGCCGCCTTGTGAGACTACTCCGCGATCCAATAACTTCGCTTTCAACTCTTTCAGTCTCGTCGTGCGCGTGTTGTCCCAGTGCTTTCCCTTCCCTTCTTTTCGGTACGGCGCATACTTCTTAATTCCAACGTATGAGTTCAGCTCAGCGTCCGTTGCGAGCAATATCTCCGTGGATGCAAGTCCAAAAGTTTGAGGCGCAACCTTCGTATACTTGAAGCGTGTAGGGAGGTCACCAACCTAACATGACAGGGTAAGAATGCGAGAAAGTCAGGTACAGAGTAGATGGAATGTCATTCGCCCGGATTGACCATACCATGTCATTGAACTCCAATCCATATGCTTCATCCATGTATTCCTCCAATTTGCGCTTTCGCATTTCCTCCGTCCCGTCCCACTCTTCGTCATCTGCACGCAAGTGCACTACATTCGCGTCCATCTCTTCTACGTCCACTCCATCATCGATCTCGTCTCCATTTTCCTTCTTTTTCTTCTTTTTCGACTTCTTCGCCTTACCACCTCGAGTTTGCAACCCTTCTTCTTCGCGGGGAATAATGTCATCAATATCAATATCATCGTCCCATTGCGGCTTCTCATCTTCTACGTCTCCATGCGCATCATTCTCGTATAGCTGTGCCATTTGTCGGTCGTGCGCCTCAGGATCCCAATCGCCGTCCAAGTCAAGTTCTTGCAGTGCTGCAGAGATCCATGAGAAGACGGAGACAAAGGGGGAACAGAAATCAGACCTTTGTTGTCTTCCAGACTCTTCCCACCTTCTTTCCCAATCTTCTCTAGTCTTGCGCGTAGGTCTTTCAGCTTCAGAGCCTTGAGCCGCTTTACCTCCTCCTTCTTCTTCAAAAGCTCCTCCTCCTTGCGCGCCTTGCGTTTGTCACGCGCTTCTTTGCGCGAGGTATCTTGTCGCCGCACCAACGAAGGGAGATTGCGCGGATATCGCGCAATTGAATCAGCTCCTCTAGAATGAACATAACATAAGGTTGTATGCGAAAGCGAGCAAGTGTCAAACCGAAGTCCGATGCTACGTACGGTTCTTCGAAACGGAAATTATACGAGCTTTCGAATCGGTCCACTATTTCGTCAAACTCGTCTTCATCTAACTCTTCGTTTCCGGGTTTGCCATCACTTTCTTCAGACTCACTAGCCCTGCGGTTTTCGTCGTCATATCCTGACGCCGTATCCACATCGGACTGGTCTTCCTTAGCTTTTCCCTTCCCTTTCGTTTTTGAACTAGTAATCTCCTTGTAAGTGGGCAGACGGCGGGTGGAACGGTCAATCCAACCACGGTTCAAAATGTAGCTGTCAATCGGAGTAAGGTGATACTAACCGGCTTTATGGAAGACTAATACGCACTTGAGGAGAAATTCCTGGTCCTCCTCCTGCTTGCTTTTCTTCGCTTTTGTTTTGTTCTTCTTATTCTTCTTTTTTGCCTCTTTCTGGTCTGCTTCGTCTTGGATATCCACCATCGCGCTCGTACTCTCAACTGTCACAATCTCTTTCAACTCTTCACCTACTTCCCTTTCTAAGAATGCACGATATTCCTCCTCCTCACGCTCAAGTTCGTCCTTCGTCTTCTCCCGCGGCACGAGGAAATCGTCATCATCCTCACTCTTAGTCACTGCGGTATGGAACGCCGAGATTGTCTCTTTCCGCAGAGCTACTTGTTCCTCTGCATGTGTGAGTGGCTCAGGAGAAGGGGTTCGTGAATCGGGGTTAAGTGCGGATGCAAGAGCGTGTTGGCGGATTGTGACAGGCTTCGACTGTGCGCGGGTGTTAGCAAAAAGTCAGGACGGCGACGAATCGGTGTAACATACCTTATCCTTCGGAACACGCGACAAAGGAGCCGCATCTCCTGTTTTCCGTCTTTCCTCTGCCCACAAGATGACGAGCCGTATAAAGAAATAGTGTAGATCAAGCTAACATACCCTCAAAGATATCTTTATCCTGTTCATATATCGAAGGATCTTTCCTTCGTATTCGCGCTAGCGTTCTCAGAATTGCAGCGTCTACAGCGGGTGTGAGGTCCTCTCCATCCTCATCCTCCGACTCCGCCTCCTCCGAGTCATCCTCATCAACGTCTTCTTCGTCCAAATCGGCGCCATACTTTTCTTTCACTTCACTTCTTTATCAGATAATGGTGAACAGTACAGAATGAGAAGTGCTCACGTTTGGCCAATTCTTCACGCTCCTTGCGGTACTCATACGCCTTGGCATAATACTCATTAATAGTGAGGCTGTGAATATTGTCATTGAGAGTAGGCTCGTGAATATTCTCAGCATCTGAGTCTTCTGAAAACATGGCGGAACTTTTCGGCGCAAGAAACTGTGGTAGCTTTGTGGATATTCGGAAAACCAGAAAACTAAATACTATGGTTCCTCACGTGTCCGGAAGGATGTCGGACACTTGAAAATCCTTAATCGCGCAGCTCTCAATTCGTAATTGCTACACGCAGAAAATTTATATGTGCTATAGTGGACGATGTAGAAGACTAAGTGCTATAAGCCGGTGAATAAGTTTCGAAAAAAAATTACACAATGAATGTACAAGTTGGCCTTGATGTATAAGTGTCCGAGATCCCAATGAGTGATAATAACGTTTCCGCACGTGATTGAACTTTAGATTGAGAGCGTCGACGGATCGACAGAAACGGATCTCGACTTCTGCACTTGCCTTGCTCGACAAAATGGTCGGTCTTTCGTGACTGCTTTATAATTTGTTATGGGATTTCCTGACTTTTCGACCTACATGTGACGATATTGCACTCGTTCTGTTTGACCCTGCCCGCGAATATTTTCACGAAACTGCCGATCAATCTCAGGCCTCACTGCATTTCTGCTCAGAGTGCAACAACCTTCTGTATCCCAAGGCCGACCAGCAGCGACGCATAATGGTTTATGCCTGTCGGATATGCAACTACGATGAAATTGGAGAAAACAAATGTGTTTATAGGAATGACTTGTTGACGGTCACAAAGTGAGTAACCCTATTAAATTGTGGCAAGGTGGCTTGATGCCCGGCTTGCTGGGCAACTGGATCACACGTAGAGTTCCTCATATGCCCCACCGCACAACGAACTCTATGCCATACACAGCTTCTTTGATCCTATACTTACATGGTATGTAAAGAGAACAAGTTGGTGTAACCACGGACCTGATGAATGATCCTACTTTGGTGAGTTACTCCAAAATAAATTCCTTATCGAAGTTATTGACAGTCTTCAGGCCCATTCGAATATCCAATGCCCACAGTGCGGCCATGATGAGTACGCACCAGACCTTTCGTTCCGCTCAATATCAGAACTAAGCACCGCGAGGCACCCTTCAGTGCTGTGATGTTCCAAGACCAGTCGAAACGAAAAGAAACCCGAATGATTCTCTTCTATGTCTGCACAAAGTGTAATCATAGCTTCACAGATCCGACGCTGCCACGGCAAGAGCTGGAGTAGTGTTAATAGGACCATGGGTTGTGGGGATCCAGAGCTTGTGGTCCTTATTTATAGGTCTCCATTCTTGTGCTCTTCTACCATAGAATACTTGTCCCGAGAACTTTATTGTATATCATCGTCGTAGCTTATCGACAACCTCCTGAATTTCTGTCCTTATGACCTTGCCTTTCTTGCCCGTGTTTGCTGGCTTCGTTACCAGATTAAGATTGTGTAGGGCCCGAACCGCTCGGAGCGCTCGGGACACATCCATGCAGCGGACTCGTACGGTCAATGTAGGGAGCTCTCTGTGACTTTTGAGTAACCCGAGAGAATCGTACGATGTTGTGAGCTGCTCAACGCTAAGCAGTGACAATGCACATATGCACGCGATCTAGTAGCAGGGAGTCAGGCCTAAAAGGTTTACCATACCACGATCACACCACACTTTCACCCACAGCTATGTCAAAGAAATATCAAGCGTTTTTCTCACTCTACATAAGGCCTTGTCGATGTGGACATTCATCGTTTGGTCTGTAGCCTGGAATCATGAATAGGCATTTAACACCTATTCGACACCTATATAGTGCGGCACGGTGTAGTGTCTCGAGACCTGTGCACCTTTCTGGCCGAAGATGGATGAGCGTGCGCCCAGAAGAGGGATCCGTCCCCTACTGTGAGTACCAACCCATGTCGTGGTATATCCCATATGTTGATAGAGCCCGTCAAGCCCGAAAAAAGGTCACCATACAGCATTTGCATAATCTCCGCAAGAGCGGTACCCCCATTACAATGCTCACAGCTTACGACTTTCCAACTGGACGCGCATGTGAAGCTCACGGCATCGACATCACTCTCGTGGGCGACTCTCTCGCGCAAGTTTGTCTGGGTTACGATTCTACCACTCGCCTCACTCTCGATGAGATGCTGCACCACTGCCGCGCTGTTGCCCGGGGCAGCAAGTCTCCCTTCCTTGTCGCGGATATGACTTTTGGCACATATCAAACTAATGCAGAAGACGCGATGCGAAACGCTGTAAGACTTATCAAAGAAGGCGGCGTAGAGGGTGTCAAGATCGAAGGGGGCATGGAAGTTGTCGGCATTGTCAGGAAGCTGACGAGTGTCGGTATCCCGGTCATGGCCCATGTCGGGCTGCTACCTCAACGGCATACATTTTTCTCTGGATACAAAGTGCAAGGCAGAGATGCGGAGTCTGCGCTCGATATTTTTCGTAGTGCGCTTGCGCTAGAAGACGCAGGTGCATTTGCCATCGTGCTTGAAGCTGTCCCTCACCCTGTCGGATCGTGCATTACTGGTCGGCTTCATCATATGCCCACTATTGGCATAGGCGCTGGCTGGGAGACGAATGGGCAGGTGCTTGTGTGGGACGACGCCATGGGCACATGGAGCGGGCACAAGGCAAAGTTTGTGCGCCGATTTGCGGATGTCAAGGGCCATGTCGAGGATGGAGTAAAAGAATATGTTCGTGGAGTCAAGGACAGAAGCTTCCCATCGATCGCAGAGAGCTACGAGATGTCGGAGACAGAGTTGGAAAAGTTTATGAATCTGGTGGACAAATTTGATCCTTGACGGCGAGTACTTGCTGCCGTTATAGCGATGTGGACTTTGTAAAGTTATTGGAGTATCTATAACGAGCCTGAATAAATGCATATGTACTATACCTGTGAGTACATTTATCACTGCGGTATTCGGTCACTGGGTGATGCCTTGTCTTCTCATATGATTGCCCCAGCAACTGTATGTGAGTTAGATTCATTTGTTCATGTAGTACATTCCGAATGCAAGAATGATTATGTGGGTTTTCGTGGAATCCGCAGTCACTCTTATCCATTACTACCACCAAGCCCTGTTCTCCAAGCACACGATACAATCAGCAGTTTTGAGACATAAACAGAGTTCAGTCTCGCACTCTTGATCTAGGTTTTCCTCTAAGGCCCGATTGCTTATACATCCAAGCATATGGGTTCAAGGGGTGGTAATAATCCGCATTAGTCTTCGTATGTATCAAAAAATATCGTACAGTAAAGTATTGTCCAGCTAGCGAATCATTGCTAAACTACAGTCATGTTTCAATTTGTGAGAAAGCGACTCGAGAGAACAAACAAAAGCAATGTAACAACAAACGATGCAGAGTGGTCAAACTACAGTCCCCCAAGTTTCATTCAAATAACATATATGTCTTCCTTCTCCAGACTATATTCCTCGTCCAGCTTTCGAAAGTATTCGAGCCGCGCCTGGCGTGCGCGAGCACGTTCCTACATGCGGCAGTCAGCACTCAGGAAGCTAAGTCTTTAAAGCATACTTAACATACTTCTTCCTGCTCCGGATCGATCTCTTCGCCATCGTCTGCCCTCGCTCTCTTCTTCCCGTTCTGTCTCTCCTTACTCTCGGCAGCTCGAGTTGTCGCTGGGCGACTACTCGCGGCTGCTCCTCTGCCTTTACCTCTGCCTCTGCCCCGGCCTCTACTTCTTCCCCTGCCTCTTTCCGACGTAGAGCGCTTCTTGTTGATTTCTGCGTCTTCATCGGTATTGCTATCGTTCCCTCCATCACTCTCCATCTCCGAAACCTGAACCTTCGCCCTACCCCGCCCCCGACCTGCCGTGGTACGTGTGGGACGCTTGGCTGGCCTCTTCGGTAGTAGTTCCTCCAACCGACGCGACTTAATTATAGGGTCGACTTCACTGTCGCTGCCCGCATCAGCTGCGCGCCGTCTCTTGCCAGTCAGCCTCGGAAGCTCGTTCTCCTTGTCATTGACATCGTCCTTCGCGACATTGTGAGTGGCTGCCGAAGCTCTGTGCAGACTAGCAGAGCCCCTGACCAGTGGTAGCGGACCACTCGCACGCCTGGCAGCAGATGCTTTACTTGGCGAGGGAGACGACAAGTTGTCGGGGACGAGGCTCCGCATCTCGCTGACGGCAGGGGAAGAGCTCGAGCCCGAGCGGGAAAAGGTAACGGAGGGAAGTGGCATGCGCTTGCGTGCACTGCGTGGCTTGTGGGGCGTGCGCAGAGGATCGGCGGACGACGAAGATGAAGGTGCGATGGAGAAGGGGAGGAGCGCGGACGGTATCAGGGCGGGAGCTGGGAGCGGAGCCGCATTCTCTTTGTCCTCGTCCACATCGTTGTCGCTCACGCTTCCCAAACCAGGCGACTGCTTAGGTACCGCGTGCACGTCTTCCGTCAACAGTTCACCGCCGGGGCGCGGGCTATATATATCGAGATAAAAGTCGTCGATGTCGTGCTCATCCTCGGGTGAGGGTGGCTGCGCAGATGCCGTTAATGCTGAAAGAGGAGTGGGTTCCACGAGAGATAAGGTCCCCAACGGCGCGCGGCACGGTACAGCTGGTTCCTTGCCCTTGCGCGAGCTCTGCCCCGAACGTAGTGGGTGCTGAGCTCGTAATGCTTTCAGTTTGTTCTCGGTCGCAAAGAACCCGAACGGATCTTCCTCCTCTGAGACTTTGTCTTTATGTACGTAAAATGCGTCTGTTCCCATATTGATGTTCTCTTTGTCTTCATCTTCGTCTTCTACCTCTGCAGGACGATGGTAGTCCCGGGGATGAACCGGCGGAAGGACAAACCGTTGAGAGAATGACGAGTTAGAGGGAGGAGACGAGGGTGGCAGAGGCGATGGATCGCGTCTCAGTGAGTTAATGGCATGAGCCTCATTCCCGGTGGGACCACGATCGCCGTCCCGGTCACGGATGGGGAGTCTATGGAGCGGAAGACGGATCTTCCTACGACGAAGTGCAAGAGGCGTTGACTGCATGAGCACAGGTGCTATGCCTAGTCGCTTCGCTGATTTGACGAGAGAAGGGCTGGAGAGCAGATCTGGCTCCAGATCAGGGATGCCGGACGGCGGGTCAGTGCGAACATGAACTGGTCTAGGAGACGGAGGCGGAACAAGTGCAGGAGCGACATTCTCTCGTGAAACGTATGGGTCCTCTCGCTTAAGAAGCTTGAGTGCCCCCAGAGGGCTACGTTTGGAGCTGCTGCGCGAGCTCTGTTTCGAGCCAGCGACATAGGTACGCTGAGACTTGGCAGACTGAGGAGTATTCCCCGGCGTCTTATCTTGCAAGACGGGTCTTCTTCTAGTTCGCATATCAAGGTAGTGTACAGGTTACACTGGCAGAACGAGAGTGGCACAACCTAGACCAACCGTACTAGGCTGATACAAAAATGCCAGAAACTGTTAATTGTAGATCGCTGCGTGCTTGGATACTAGATAGACAGGTTTGTTACGGACTCCAAGGAACTTCTGCAAGATTGACGAAAAAATGAACAGTGCAATATCCAAGATTGCTGGTAATGACGAAAAGACAACAAGTCGAATCAACTTACTATACGTGACAGTTAAGTCACAAAATGTCACAAATCCATGTGACCCCTGCTTTAACAGCCGCATTCAGTTCCTTGCAAGTCACTCTCAAGATGGTGCGTTTATATCAAGAACTTTCACTCTGTCTCCTCAGTTCTGAGGTCAAAAAACTTGTCATTTGGTATTACCAGAAGTCCTTCCATTGTAATTAATAGTGGATTGGAAAGCGCAAAGCCCGTGAGCTCGAAGTACTTGGTGCTTTCGCCGCCAATATAGTACTTGCTCTAGCACAATTGTACGACTATGGCCGCCATGACATCTGCTCTATGTTGCGGATCGAATTTGTCCGCCAAGCTCATAAACTTCTCCAACTCTGTCTCTGACACCTTGCAGCTCTCTTTGATCGACGGGAAGCTTCTGTCCTTGACTCCACGAACATATTTTTTACCCCACCTTGATGTCCGCGAATCGGCGCACAAACTTTGCCCTGTGCCCGCTCCATGTGCCCATGGCGTCGTCCCATACAAGCACCTGTCCATTCGTCTCCCAACCTGCATCTATACCGATCGTGGGCACATGATGAAGCCTACGAGTGACGTACGATCTAAGGGCACCAGGGATCGCCTCGAGGACTATGGCAAATGCTCCTGCGTATCCTAGGGCAAGCGCATTTTCGAAAATATCGAGCGCGGATTCTGCGTCCTTGCCTTGAGCTTTGTATCCAGAGAGAGACGCATGCCGCTGAGGCAGCAAGCCGATATGCGCCATGACCGGAATCCCAATGCTCGTTCAACCCTTCACGACATCGACGACCTCCTTCGATTTTGACCCCCTCCACACCACCCTCACTAATAAGCCTGACAACGTTCCACACTGCTTCTTCTGCGATCTGATATGTGCCAAACGGCACATTCGCTAAAAGAAATGGAGTCTTACTCCCGCGTGTGACGGCGCGACAGTGGTGTAACATCTCGTCAAGGGTGAGACGAGTGATGGAGTCGTATCCCAGACAGACTTGCGCGAGGGAGTCGCCCACGAATGTAGTATTAATGCCATGGGCATCACACGCACGTCCGGTTGCAAGGGTGTGCGCTGTGAGCATCGTGATAGGTGTACCGCTCTTGCGGAGATTGTGCAAATATTGTATAGTAACCTTGTTGCGGGCTGGACGGTACGTAGATTTGAAATGTGCTCGTTCACTTCATAATAAACCATATCCATAATGCAAGCCAGTTCCTTCTTCTGGGAGAACGCTCATTCGCCATCGACCAGCATGTTGCGTAGGTCTCAGGGCGCTGCAACATGCCATTGGATTTTGGTACCAGGTTGGTCCCAAAATTCTGTTCATACTTCAAGCGGATTACAGCACAGGGTGTTCCAGTACGGATGGGCTCATCCAGCGAGGCATTTATATAGCAATGGAAAAGATGCTGACGATTTTTTGACACAGATATCAGTTAAAATATAATGTGATCATGGGATGGTGAGAACTGTTCGTGTCCCCGCTTTTCTAGATGACTTGCATTTGCAAATGTAGGACCTGCCGCAGCGTTATCCAGTATTCAATACTTCCTCATTTTCAGAGCTGCAACTTCTCTTCTGATGATGCGACCGTGAAAGGTTTAATCCGAGGGTCCCACGCTAATCTAAAGAAGCATTGCGGCAAGCATGCAGAAGTCAGGCATGGAGATCGTCTGTGGTCGTATCCCCATTTACAACCTTGCGAATAGAGCGACAGAGCTTAATAGTCAAGGAGATAAATGGAGTGTGGTCCATGTCTATATATTGGCATACGATGAGCGTTCGCAACGCCAGTCGGTAACGATTTCTTACGCTCACTGCCTGCGCAGTCTCGGAAAGACGAACGACTTATCAAAAAGGCTCTAATGATGGTGAGTAGTTTCGGGTCTTCTCGCGATGGGGTAACGCGTTAACGCCCATGTTGTGTCATCGAAGCCTTCTCGATCTCCGTATACGCCGGGTCTTTATCTGTGCCACTCGAGCTACAACTGACACTGATTGTCGAGCTGTCAGAAACACCGCCCAGATTGGAGCGCGTTTGTGGCCTTTGCAGATCATTGCTCCAGCCATGCCCTGCTTTCAATTGATTCCTAGGTGCTTCTGCCCCAAGGTACTCGACCAACCTCTCAGGTATGGCCTGATGGATCGTGAACTCAAGCCGCCTGGTAAGATCTATCAGGACGGTCCCTTGAGCATCCGTATATGTTCTGGATACGAGATTAAGCGAGCTGATGCTACCCAAGAGAACTGGGGACCAATGTCCGTCTGACATAACGTGTGTCGAATGATACTGGCGCAGAAATTCGAAAGTCATTCTTTCTGTTCCGCCAGCTGATCTGAGATGTTAATGACTGATGCACTGCTTAGATTAGATTCAAACTGGCACATAAGCTGCTATGTATACGCGAGTTCCGTTCTGAAGACGTACCTTGTACTGCTTTATTCGGCGGCCTGTGACACGCAGGTGGCTGCAGAGAGCGTCAAGAGAAATTGCCACCAAAATTCTCGGTCCATAGTGCTGGTATGCATTTAGCCAAGTTCCTGCAAATCTCTTGTTTATATCATACAGTACTACATATCTTCCTGCATCCGAAACAATAGCCAATCCAGGATCATTTGTCTTCGATCACTTCTTTTGGACTCCAAGCCACGTCCAATCGCATTTCTTTCGCTCCATATCTTGTACGCATTCACCCAACGGACTCATAATGATGTTGATGACTTTGTTACGGACGGGGGAACTGGTCAGTGCTCACTATCTTCAGATTATGATGTCAACATGATAACCGCAGCGCCGATTTTGATAATCATTGACGGCCTGTGGAATTTACCTTTGAAAGCAAACTGTACCGAAACAAAGTAGAATACAGAGATCATTCATGGGTCAGATACACGAGGAACAACTCACAGAAATCACTTGACATACGCAGTCTTTTGAACGTTGAGCAACGAGATACATATTTGCTGACTGTTCCGGCTACTTGACGGTAAGGTTCTTATTTGTTACTATTTTTTTCCATGAACTGGAAGTACAAAAAAGCTCTCATATTGTTCGCTTCATTGTATGGCCGATGTAATGATGTGAAGCAATGGAATCTCTACTTGTATGTGCTGGGTAATCAAGTCTGCGGAGTCTAGATAGTCATCGGAATTTCCTGACAGACGATGTTACTGAGATTCACAATTCGACAAAATGTAGCTTATCTAGACTCTATAAGCCGCATTCACGGCAATTGCATATAGAGATCAAGCAGTTTGGGAAAATTGGGGGTACCAACACCAGTCACCGGATCCCAGCCAGGCTCAGCATAAAATCCAACAGTTCCGCAGCCGGGGTTTGTACCATTGGTGATATCGTTGAATGCTGCCATGAACGACGAAGTGTATATCTAAGATGCGAGGTGTCAAGCGTAGTAGTGAGAGATAAAGTATGGTCATACAGTGGGGTTGATGAACCCAACCGGCGACTTCCCAGCAGCAAGACGAGCATCGTTGACAGCGGAGAATATGGAGGCGGTGACGGGAGAGGAGCAGGAGGTACCGTACACAAGGTAGAATTCCCCTTGTATAGCTACTACATAGTTCGCACTGTTGGGGATGCATATCAGCTGCTGAATATCGAGCACCAGGCCAGGGCCCTGAGAAAGAGAAACTAGCCAAATAACGATAGCGGAATGAACATACCCGTTTGCAGCAAGATCTGGGAACGCACGCGACCTGCCCGTTGAGTTCCAGATATCAGGCGGATATTGTGGTGGGTAATCAGTCAGATATGTCTCAACCGCAGCTTTCTGGTAGCTTGGCATCGCAAAGACATTTGACCAGCCACCGCTAGAGTATATGACCTGTTCACATGCGCTCTCAGGTTGATATACCTGCAAGGTCAAACCAGAAAGTAGATTAGAGTATTATGTATCCGGTTGTGATCGAAATAACTGCATACACTAGCACCGGGATTGACCTGCGTAGCACCAACGCTAGTGATGTAAGGACATGACGAGGGGAAAGTAGGGTTGAAAATCGGTGCGCCCTGTGCTTGAGTGCCGTTCGGTTCCAGGCAGTAGTTGTCGTTGCCTGCAACTCCATAATCTCCGGACGAGTAAAAAATTGTCGTGCCCATGAGGCCAAGCTGCACGGAATATAGCCAAGTCATTCTGTGTAGCTTATATAGGCACAAACCTTCGCATATTCAGCACACTGCCTCTCCATGTATGCGGGAGTTAAATCGGCCTCATTGTACGAATACGAAGTGGACATGATATAAGCTGGTTTGACAGTTCCACAGTCCTCCGGACCTGCACCGTGAGTCAAGGAACAAGGATAGTTTGGTCAGCAGGACTAGCCAATAAAACGACGCATTCAGACCTTCGTATCCGCCTCCATAAGGATCGGGATAAATGCCGTCTTCAGTTGGATCGTCTCCACCTTCGAAGGTACAGTAGGAAGCGTCAAGAGCATCGAGTAAATTGTTGAAAGACGCCCCTGAAATACATGGTACGTATTCGGTTTGATACATGTTAGTGTGTGATGAGACCTGTAAAATTCGTCGTGCCCACCCTCGACGTCGTCTCCCGTTTGATATAGAGTGACCGGTTGTGCAGCACCGACCATCGTCATGGAATACTGTAGGTCCAAGTTGGATTCACCATTGTAGTCAAAGCCAGTTTGGTTAGTTTGGACGAACCCTGAAAATAGAGATACAACATATTAGAAAGTTCATGGATTATGCGGCAACATCGTAGTTGTGCAGATATCGCAGTAGCCTTTGTGGGAAAATTGAAGTTCGCAGTAAGATAACACTCGGAAACTCACCGCCATCGATGCCGACGAGTATAGGCCTTTCACCAACCTGACCGGGAGAAAAATTTCCGAAAAACATATCGAGATCACTAGCGACATATGCCTGTGGCGTGTACTCGACTAGCGAGATAGAAAGCCCAAAGATGTCAACATTGACTTTGACAACATCCGCAGGTAAATATAGCTCACCGATAGCGATGGAGTTCTCCTCAGGAGCGGTGTAAGTGTATTCAAAGTCGTACAAGGCACGGAGACAAGCAGGAACAATTTGCTCGTCACAGTCTGAGAGCTCGTTGGAGATCGTCTGGTGAAAATTACACAAATTGGGCACCCGATGATGCATTTATACTCTGCAGCTTACTTGGATAGTACCTGAGGTCTTCGGGAAACTCGCTCCAAAACCAGGCTGACCTATAGAATGAGCATTACCCAAGGGTTCACCCCTCTTTTCAAAAGCTGGGGAGTTCCGCTTGAGTTTCACATCAAAATGCAAGGTCGGCGTCACAAGCTCAACATGCTTCGAGACGTGCTGGGGCAAGTGGTACTTCTGGTGGCATGCAATGTGCTCCTTGCTTTCATCCTCACCATGTTGGTAAACATAGTATTCCGTGCCCAAGAGCTGTTCTGCCTCGGCTACTGTCACATTGGCTTCTAGCCAGCTTCCGCCTGCACTGAGTTTCACACGCTGAGTCCCTATGCCATTCTCAACTAGCCAAGAACGGACAGCGTCGACTGCCTCTGATGACGGACGGAACGTCTGAGCGACCTTAGCAGGGCTCCAGTGTTTCCCGTAGTTGGGCGATCCAGGATGGGACACGTCAAGAATGAAAGCTTCGATGTTCTCAAGGTTGGGCTGCATAAGACCGAGGCGGAAGGGGAGGACAATGAGAGGATCAGCTCGTCGGACGGGAGTCCATCCAACAGGTATACTGCTGCGCGACTCATGAACGACGCGAGGCGATAGCGAAGACGGAGAAGCCACAGCCGAAAGAGCCAAGGTCAGGGCGAGGGTCAAGTGGGAGATGAATACCATCCTGACAGACAAGGATGAAGCTGTACCACGGGCTACTCACCCATCTGCACAATGGACCATTATAAGCTATCGGGATGTAAGACCGCTTTCGTGCTTGGAATGCATTTACTTAGCCAAGCCGGGACCTGTGTGCCTCTGAGGGTCTTGATAACGACGTGGGACCTGAGAGAACGACCCAAAGACATGGCCGCATGGTACGCAGCTTCATATTCACGACAAATTCAGACACGCGTAATCTTTACCCGGTGGAGATGAGTAAAGCTGCGGTGTATTTCTATCTTGGTAACAGGCTGAGGTCTTCCTCTTTCCTGTGCTATTACAACAACAGTAGTTGTATGATGACCAAGAGTGGAGAGTGACTGCTGTGTTAGTGAATTTGTAGACTGCTTACTATGGAATGAGTTTGATCTCGTTTGACCTACTGTTGCCAAGAGAATGAGTGCCTGAGTATCCATCTCGTAAGTCCCGCAGCCTTGATTTGACTCAAGTATATTTTTGACTTAGGGAGAATGACCATGACATCGAATCGCTTTTGTGATCTGACAAAACCGTGTGTAATCAGCAACCCGGTAGTATTTAATCGAATCCACGGCGTGCACGGCATAAAAATATCAGCCACTTGCTTTCCCAGAAACGAACTCACGGTCTGTTGCAGTCGAGAGTAATTACCAGGACATGCAACCCACAAAGGGCGACTGGACTCAACAACTGAGATCGATTACGATTGAAAGCTTTGTGCACATCGATCTTGTCGCATCAATGTCATTTGATTCAGTTGAGTACTGATTGGGTGAAGGCGGTCGCGTGACAGAGATATCTGCGCTTCATCCGTACTTCGCTGCCTTTTGCCAGAGGTAGTGAAGCTTCTCTGCTCGAATAGACCGTTCAGGTGAACGATTCTGGCACGATCGTGCGATTTTGACAGCCAGCGAGCCAGCCCATCCACAAAGACTGAATGTGAAGTGGCGATTCATAATTTCTTGGACATTGGTCGAGCAGTATCAGTAGCAGTCCTATCAGCTGAAGTCTGTAGACCTCAAACAGATCATCTTGAGCTTGGCTTAAAGAGGCACAGATGGCAGGGGAACACTGTCTTTGAGTTGATGTGAGCAGTTGCCATCCTTTAGAGCGGGCAAGTAGAATTATTTACAGTCTTGTTGTAAATAAACTGTCAAATTCGATTTAATGAGAATCCCTGTATGGTTCTGGTCCGTGCGTGAGAATACAATGTGGCTGGTGGCCACGCAATTTGTGACAGCCCCCTTGTCGCGATCTGTCACCTCCCACACCGCCGTGACGCCTGCGCAATGTCCTCAACGTCGTCTTCCTCGGCAGCGACGTCCAAAACAACGATGGTCTACAAAGGAAAACAGTCAAGGTCATGGCAGCAGCTGCCTCCAGAAGTCATCAGGTTGGGATTGTTCTGCACGCTATAACGCCACTCGTCACTGAACACCACTTGTAGACTCATCGCCACACACTATCTCTACGAACTTTCGGCGACAAACTACTATCCAGGAACATGGGAACAGAGGTACATGTACCAGAACCGCAACATGTACGCCGTTTTGCGCGATGCGGTCGACCTCGAAAGACTATACATATGCCCGTTGTGGCATAGCGCTCGTAAGTCCGCGCGTCATATCATGTCCGTTTGGTCTGCGCGGCGTGCTTCTGGCGTGTCTACTGTTTCTTTTGCGCCTCTTATTCACTGGATGAGGGTGGCCAGGATTTGCGAACAGAAGCCTGGCCACTCTTCTCTACCGAAATGGTGTAACTGGTACGTGGCCTAGCTACTCGACCCTGTAGTCACGGACGCACGGGGTCGTGTCAGCTTGCAGATCTAGTCGAATGTGACGTCGGTTCGGCTTTGTCTCCCTGCTTGGACTGCTATCTACCTACTAAAACTGACGAAGCTTTGAGAGTGATGTTGGCGCACGCAGGGCCTCGTGACTGCTATTTTGCGGTTGACTAGCTGGGTCTTGCAGACTAACCATCGTATCGTATCGTATCTCATCGGGACTGTTATTTTCATGTTGTTCCGTTGCGGACATTTACTGACGAGCTGCCTTCACCAGTGGAAACACACAACTTCTGGCAACACGCGATATTCACGATCGACCCGCACAGCGTACTGACGCACCTCGCGGTGGTACAGACGACGGCGACAGCAGGGTCGACGAACGTGGGGCCGGTTCGTCTGACGCCGAGGGCGTTGTTCCGGACGATCACGAGCCGGTCATGCGTGGTGTGCCGGGTGAACTGGCCGCAGACGAACAAGGGCCTGATGAGTGCGCGGCGGATGATGGTGGTGCCAGAGCTGGGCGCTGTGGCGATGTGCAGGGGGCACGGGAAGAGCGGGTACTGCGGGGTGTGCCTGCGGGAGGCGCCGGTGATGGAGGGAGAGGCGGAGATGGCGGCGGGGACGGCGATGTGCTGCGTGGAAAACGAGGACAACAAGACGTGGCCAGGGGTGGAGGCGACGTGTCGGATGTGCCGGAGCGAGTGGCTGTGGCGACGGGTTGCGCACAGCGCGTTCGATCGGGACGCGGTGGGAGGCTACAGGTGGAACAGCGCGGATTGGGAGACGCGGCAATCGGTGGAGGCGTTCATCGACCTAGGAGAGGGTACGATCGGGGAGGTGGTGACGCTTGCGCAGGAGAAGCACTGGCTGCGGCTGTACACGAAGCTACCGGACATGCTGCAGCAGGCGCTCGCGGCGTCACGGTACGTATCGCGGGCAGAGGCAGGCGATGAGTACGGGAGCGAAGATGAGTTGAGTGAAGAAGAGGAGGACGATCCGGAGCTGATGAGTATCACGGAGGATGCGGGTGGTGTGCGTGACATCGCGATCAACGACTGGGCGCGGACGAGAATATTGGACGGGCATTGGATCAGCCCGGCGGACCAGTGGTATGGATTCGCCAGCGAGAGGAACGTCGTACCTGCCGAGCACCCATGCCCATGGCACCCAGGATCACTGTACTCTGGTGCGCTGGAAGACGGCGAGAGCGAATGTACCAGCGATGGTGAAATGTTGATGCACCCGAGGCCGAAGACATACCAATCGATCACTCCTCCGTCGTTCGCACTCTGTGACCAAGCATTCCGTGCTTTCAGGCAACAAATGCGGGACATCTTACTACCGGCGATGAAGAACATCGTGCGACGGGTCGTCATCGAAAGTACGGCAGATGGCATAGACCCGACGGTCAGGACGGCGCCCATGACTTTGGAAGACGTGGTGCGGGAGCTGCGCGAGGAAGCGACGTGGCTGAATGGCGTCGATTGGCTCGAGCGGCGGGCACTTGTACGGGAGCGAGAACGGGCGCAAAGGCAGAGAAAAGATGAAGACGACTCTTCTACTTCGTCAAGATCGGACGGGTCTCACACAACAAGCCCGGTATTATCCACCACCACCCTACAGACCACGCCTTCTCCTCCTCCAAGTGGAAGCGCGAGCGCGAAAGATGACGACTCCGTCGCGTCCCCCATCACGACAACTGCACCTGCGATCCCGATATCGCCCGTCCTCAAATCTCCGGAACCTCTGCACCCCATACCTTACATTCCCGTCACAATTTCTCATATGCCACAGTGGAGTTTGTCTGCGTTTGAATATGTGCGCTTTCTCCTCTGCTCTTTGTACGGTGCTTATCTAACAATCGGTTGTCAGGTGTGGCGCGAGGCATGCGCGCCACTGTACCATTGCAGATGTTCTATTTGTGAGCGCGCCATTTTGAGGGCCAACTTGAAAGCCAGCGTTGAAGCTGGTACCGTCGTGCCCTCCCAAGCACAACAGGTTCCTGCTACCGACCAACAGGTAACAGCTGTGACACAAGAACCTGTGGAGATTCGGATCCAAGACTTCCCTGCTGATCTTGTGCAAGAGGAGGAGGAAGAAGATGAGGAGGAGGACGGCGAGTCTGAGAAGGGGGACGACACCTCTGTCCCAGAATCGCCCCCTCGTCCTCCAGCTCTACCTATAACCCCTCGCAAGCGGCGCTCGAAGGAGCTGGACGCCGATGCGTTCTCCGACGCGGCTGAAAGCGATGAATACAGCAGGAGCACCCATAACAGATCCGGTAGTCCTCCAAAACGTGCACGTACAGACGGAACGTACTCACCAATGACCGCAGTGACTCCTCCATCTGCCAGACTCCGGAAAAGATCCTCAGAGGATCTTGAGGACGACGATGGCCCCGCTTTGCAGGCCGGAAACGGCGATGCAAAGAGATTAAGAGCAGATCGCGCGGTGCCAACTACTATGCCTGTCACGCAAAAGCCGAGCAAAGTGGCAGCCGTAGTGGATGCTTCTGGTTAGGAGGCCGGTCGCTCGACCGGCACCGCAGGCCATAAGAGCTTTCTGGCTGCAGTCGTCTTGCAGGCGAACCTCGTGGTTTCCTCAAGTTGTTCATCGAGGCCAAGGGTGTCGCGGAGTATACTCAAGGCCTAGGTGAATTGGCGCAGTTGAGTCTCCGTCTGTGAGCCCCTCCATCGATCGCGATGCGATGATAAGCGAGGACTTTCGACACTTGGTGCGCTCGACGCGGCTGATCTACCTGGAGACCTGTGCTTGACCTTCTGCCCTTCGTGATTCCTCAACCTCGCCTTTTTTCATGTTCTTGTATACTAGTGATTTCTCTGCCTTTCTGCCTGTTATCTTATCCCCTTCGTGTACCTATCCCCTTACCCCCAGCTCGCTTGTTTCTTCTATATTTTGTCTGGTCCTGTCTGAACTGTGCCACGCCGTTGTGTATCGATTGTACGTGACTTTAATTTTCTCCTCCGGTGACAGTGCTGTAGTAGAATACAAAAGAAACTACTTAGAGTGTACCAGATGCAATAGCTGCTCGTTGAACTTTCCAAATTCTCGAGTCAATAACGTTGACTACTATGTCTTAGCTACCCGCAGTGTGCCGTAACACGACAGTGACGACACGTCTGTAGCAGAGTTCAGTGAATGTACCAAGACCGACCAACATATCCAGTCTGCTGCAGCTCCAATATTCCCTGACTTTGTAGACCGCGAGATGTTATTTCCCAGTTTTCTTTACATGTTTGAATCTCTCAAGTCGCGATTCATGCCAGTGGTGAGAAATCAGCGATGTTGGCCGCCCGGGGCAGTCCTGGTTCTTTGTTTCTGAACGTAGTCATGCCGATACCGTTAAGAATCACCGCCATCGCGATTGATACCTTGACGGTGATCACCGAGCTGCGTTCCAGATGCGACTCGGACCGTTGCGATTGACTATTGGGCATACGAACACAAGAGGCGTCCCACCATCCGTTGGCAGGACGTTCTGTTCATTCTTAGAGCGTTCTCTCTGCTGTCATCCTCCGTCTTTGTTCCTGGACGATCCTCTTCTGATCATAAGGGAATCGTCCGATGCGAACCTTTTTTGAGGCATTTATAAATTCTCCCCCGGAGAAGTTTAACCCTTCCATCATTATCACGAATGCGGCCTCCAGGCGCTTTCTGTATTGCAAAATCCACGGTGTGGTGATTCTGATGACATGTATCTTTTTTCTGGTTAATTCTGACACTAATGGCCTGTAGGTTCTTCGACGTTACCCCAGCAAGGGAAGTGGGGATCCAAATTCGGGTCCGCCTCTTGAAATAGTCTAGCACTCGTACCCCATTTTCACACTACCAGATGTAAGAGCTACTTCTCAATCGACATGCCGCCCGCTCATTTTCCAAACATGACACGGCTAACCCGTTCATCAGAAAGCATGCGTCGAAGAAAATCTTAAGCACGCTGCGTAATCTATGCCTTGTCGGAGTCGTGGCCACAAACATGCAAATTGAACCCTTTTTTTTATAGCTCAATTGCAATATAGCAAAAGCCGGGGAACAACACACCTGGCCCAGTCGTTGGCGGTGATGCTGTCTCCGCGCCTACTCCGTCGGTGGTCGATTTCCTTGCAGCATTTGAAGCCTATCTACCGGGAGAGAACGCGACCGAAAGGACGCTTCGAAGAAATACTGACGTGATTGGACCTGTCCTCGCTATCGTTCCCACATATCCCTCCCAGTCTGGGCTGAGTCACCCGATTCCTGGCGGTTCACATTCAAGCCTAAACGCTATCCGTGAGGGCCTTGCTGATTTATGACCTGCTAATCCGGATTTGCCGTGTATCCTGTGCGAAATCATCGATGCATTCTACGATAAACAGGGGACTGATAAGTGGTTCGTGAGCAATTGTATCCATCTGTTCGGTATCCCAAAAGATCGCATCAAACAGGAAAAGGTTTTCATGTGGCTGCTGTGATATCCGTCAAACTATTTTGGCGCTAGTTTCCGGAAAATGTCGCCACCTGAGGAAATTGGGGTTCCTAGGGAGCATTTCAGGTTCCGGAGACCCTCGGGCCCCCGTCCCATGAAGCGCTCTGTCCACTTGTTCTTAGTGCGTGCACTTGTGATTCCTGTGGGACAACTATGGTGTTGCCTTCCGAAATGGTGACACCACTAGGGGTTTATTCTGATGCCCTTGAGTTGCACCGTAGGAATCAATTGGATCAAATATCTGTGTCACATATGGAAGGAAGAGAGTTGGAATTTGCACGTACTGTCTGCTCTAACAGCAGCAAGGTCTCCCACCAGGGTATTACCTTGACGCTCTTGGGTTGAACCCCAGGTGTCAACCGGGTCCAATACACATATGGTAAACGGAGATGACACATACAACCCACTCTAACATCAACAACGCCTTACACCGGAGCGTTGGCCAAAATCACTGAAGGTGTCGACGACTGGCACTGCCGCGTTCCGGACGAAGGCGAGTTTGTATAGGTCGCGGAACTTGCGGTCCATTTTTCGCCAGGCGAAGAATGCTTGAACACCAGAAATCCTATGAAGCCGAGCTTTGGGGTCTGCCCAACAGGGCGGTGTCCATCGCACAAAGGTGAGACCGGCTCTCTTACCTCGACACCCCCGTGATGCAATGCCCGGCACAGCAAAAGATATTGGGACTCGGCTTGGATGACTGCAATCAAGTCTGGAAGTTTGTATGTCACTTCTCCTTCTCGCATCAGACAAATGAGCTCCCATGGCCGTACCACCGTACTTGATGCTGAATCCTAACGAGGGGCTGCCGGTGGGTGTATGAATGGAAATAACGTCTAATTCCAATGGCCGGGCGAATGACCGAGGATGCTGTGACGCCCTTGATGCACAGGGAGGGATGTGCGTGTTCCTGCCAGTCCAGGTGCGTTTATTCCTTCTGAAAATAGCAGTGAATCCGATACAACATGTGTTAAATCCAGGTTGAACACGCCGCAATTATCACGAGGGTTGTGTTCCTTTGCGCCCCTTTGTTTTTCCAGGAGACTAGTTGCAATAGCCGTCTTCATCCCAGGTGTGATGGGGTACGCACCCTGCTTCCGCGAGTTTCTTGTAATATGCTCGGACTGAATGCCCTCCTACTCGGATCATGCTGACAATATGGAAAGCAGGATGCAAATGAATATCACGGCATGTCCAAACGCCGGCTCACTGCTCGGATAGCTTATGTCAAACTGGCCTTCGTGAGCGGCAGAGGACCTGTAGAGGTGAAATGATGATGTTAGCTTGCCGCAGTGCTCACTGCAGTGGGTGCTACACGGTGGGGGATTGCAGGAATGTCTCGCATGGCGCTTTTCTTCGCTGTCTTTGAAAAAGACTCTTCCTCGTTCGGGAGAAAAATGCTCAGAGGACATCTGGAATGACATCCGTCATAACGAGACATTCATGCTGTTGCTTCCGTCTGTCAATTTGCAGCGAAGCTGCACAGCCGGCCGCTGACATTTATAATGTATATAAATTTTGAGGCAAGTTTATTATATTGCCCGCTTAGCTCAGTGGTAGAGCGCGCCACTCGTAGAAGGTCTGACTCTTGGCAATGGTGAGGTCGGTTGTTCAATCCAGCCAGTGGGCAATGCATTTTTATTTGCTTGCGGTTATCTGTACGGGAAGCGTCGATCGGTTGATACTCCCAATGACACGGCATCTTAGATTGTTGCTTCATCAGAGATTACGCGCCTCTGTATCCTGCCTTCGGTCCCTACTGAACACAACTAAGCCTTAAGGAGGGCGAACGCCAACATGTGATTCTCCTCGGAAGTATATACAACGAAACAGTTATGCTGAGCTGTGTTTTGCCGACCGCGTTTTTCACGTTCCTGACGGTAGGGTCTGATGCCTTCGATACATGGGCGTTCATTTCACGGCGAGACTCATGACCACTGTTTTGTCACCACACGGCAAGCCCCAGGCGAGAACGGAGAGGTCACGACTAAGGGTCCGCAATTCAGTGTCGTTCTCGCCACGAGGATTTGGCCACATCCTGTTTGTCGAGATGCAGAACCGCACTCACACTCACACGTCTCGAAGTTCTGTATTTTGAAAGGCATCGATCCCGCAGGTTCGCAGTCAGACCCGTGCCATGTCCCACCGCAATCGACGTGGAAATGCGGTGGGTCTAATGCATGCACTAGCACCGTGGCTTCATATGACACCATCCGTCTACTTCTTGATTGGTCGTTTGCTAGTGCTTTGTTGACCTGACGCATCGCAACGAGCAAGGCCCTTATCTGCTCTGCGATTATGCGACCCTAATCGTGCGTCTTTTCTTCCTCTCCACGCGCGCGCATAACAACGTTCAAATTGGTGTAGCTGCGATGGATCAATTTGTATTGCGGGCCCGGACTTTGAATATGGCACAGCCGCCCAGTCCACCACGCATCATCGCCAGCGCTCAACCAGCTCTCATGCGCCCGTGCGAAGCGCCTGCTGTGAGCAGATCAAGGCGATTGTCTTCGAGTCCTCTCGCCCACAGTTGATCTCCGAGGCAGGCAATCGCAGCGGCGTTGGGTTATGTGCGTCTGTCTCTTCACCGCCGCAGGGGATCTACCGGGGCCAGAGAGGCTAACCGCACACATGCGCGGCGCCTGCTGCGGGACTTTGCGGACTGTCCTTGTTTCCCTCGCCAGGCAACGGACACACGTCGCTGACGCTCGGCAGGCCCGTCTGAGCGCCCGTGTTGCAGGGTGGTCCAAAGTGCATTGTTCGCCGCCTGCAGGTGCGCCGCACCAGACCACAACGAAGCCTTCATCAGTAAATGGTCCGGCCGAGGATATGCTTCTTGGTGCCGCTAATGTAGCCATAATGGCCCAGCTTCGACTTCTGTTCGGTCCCCTGCGCCATCTGGATTCCCTCGCTCGAGCACCACGAACCGGCACCTCGAATTCGTCGTTCGAGGCCAAGACCACCGTCACTGGTCGACGACGCGGCTTGTGCATGTCAGGTAGGACGCTTCTGCTCCTATTCCACTCTCGCTATTCCAGGAAAGGGCAGTGTTACCCCGTCTCACTTCGCCTTCGAGCCACTGCCCTGGACTGTGTTATGTATGTACTATATCAGGAGATGGTACGTATTGCGGAGCAGCGGCACCTGTCATGGCCCTTGTTCGACCTGGCGGCCCGTGACTGCGCGCGAGACACAGGAACGTAGCGCAGGAACATATGAGCCGCATGCGTGTTTCGCATTTGCCTTGTCCTGGGAGGGCCCAGGAGGGCCCAGGAGGACGCCGACGGCGACAAACGCGCAAGCGCCGGGGGAGGTGATCTCCTTCCTCAACGGTCGCCATCGGGGGGTTTGTTCACCGGGTCGCGCGCAGCAGCGATCGCTGCCATCAGCATCAGTTTCGCCGAATCGGGCTCCTCCGTGGAATATCCGTCCTGTGCTCAATTTCGTTGATGGTGCGTCGCACGGATACCGTATACGCCACGGCGCCTCCCTGCGCTTCTCTTCTCTCGTGGAGATCACGCCGCCAGCCCTGCGAGACGCCGCTGCCACTGTGTGTGCGCCTGCGCGTGTGCTGGGCCACACCAACCCGGCGCAGCGGCACTCAATGACGCCTTTTTGGACGCGATTGCCGCACACGTTCGCCGGCATCGCTGTCTGTGGTCGCAGCGCTATATACATGGCCGAGACGCTCGGGCCCTCGCCAGTCGGCTTAGGTGGGGCCGGGGGCCTGCGTCTCTTGCAGCAGAGAGCCCTGCGCGGCGCTATGGCCATAGCACGAGAAGTGCGGTGGCTGAGTGAGATCCATCGGCACGCCATCGGGCACGATAGCGTTGCGATACCCTGACTCTACTCGCGGGCCACCGGGGCGAGGCAGGCGCGGCGGATGCGGATGCGGATGCGGGCGCGGGCGCTCGGTGCGCACTGCAGGGGACGGGAAAGCGCGATAATCTGTGGCATTACTCTACACTATGTAGTCGTCTGTCCTAGAAATGAATGGATGCGAAGTGCTATGCTATGCGATGCGGCGGAAATAACGGGGGCGGCGGCGGCGCCGCATTATACAGAGGGTAGGTGGGTACTCGATACATTTTGTCACACCGGCGCGGGCCTGCGCCCGCGCGTCCTGCAGGGAGGGCGGTAGGTATATACAAGCGCGCGCGCGCTGCGAACTCGGGGCAGCGCGCTAGACTGTCGCGAACGACGGGCTGAAGCTGTGCTGCAGGGGGAGAGAAGAGAGGAGAGAGAGAAACAGCGCGGGTCAGCCGCGGCGCGCGGAACGGAGGGTGGGGGGGCGCTCACGTATTGCTGGTCGTAGCACGGCGCCGCGGCGAAGGGCGCGTAGCTCCCGCACAGCGCGGGCGCGGGTGCGCGCGGGACGTCGTGCACGGGCGGGAAGCTCATGTCGAGCGGGCTCGGCGGGAGGCTCGCGTAGCCGTCCTCGTCGCGGTGGATGAGCCCGGGGGTGAGGTCCGGGCTCGGCGCGTACGCGGGCGCGCGGCCTGCGTGCGGGTGCGGCGCGGCGTCGAAGCTGCCGAGCATGAGGAAGTCGTCAAAGTCGGAGCCGAGCTCGGGCTGTGTGCGTGTGCATGTGCGTGTGCGCGGGCATGGGCGTGTCAGCTGCGCAGCGGTGCGTGCGGGAGGGGGTACTCACGCTGGACTCGGCGGTGAAGGGGACGCTGTCGGCGTCGATGGCGGCGCTGCCGGAGGAGGAGGCGGGGGAGAGCGGTGGCGACGAGGGGACGTTGAACTGGTAGACGACGGACAGGAGGACCTCCTCGGCGGCCGGTCCGGCGGGCGGCGCGGGGCTGCTGGTGCGCACGACGTCCTGGACGATCGTGTACGGCGTTGGGTCTGCAGAGCGGGGGCGTGAGCAGACATCGCGAAGGACACACGCGCCGGGGGCAGGGGCTCACCTCCGCACTCGCACAGGTGCGCCCAGAAGCCGGGCACGAACGGCGTGCGGTAGAGGAACTGGCACTCCATCTGCGACGGCCACACGGGCGCAGGCACGCAGTGCGACGAGAGCAGCTCGAGCGGCGTGCGCTCCGTGTGCACAGTCCGCGCGCTGCGCGCGACGCGGAACGCGGCGTACCCGCTCAAGGGCGTGCGCGACACGAACGTGATCGTCGGGTCAATCGCGCGCAGTGGGCGCGCGCCCGCCGTGTGGAAGCTCGACGGCCCCGCGCCTGCTGTGGGCACGAGCGGGCTCGTGGAGAGCGCGGCGGGCGCGCCGCTGCTGTCGAGCGTGACGTCGATCGCGACGTAGGTGCAGGGCGGGCGGCTTGGCGCGGGGGTGGAGGACGAGGATGCGGGCGAGGCGGCGGGAGCGGGCTCGGGGGTGCGCGCCGGGGCGGTGTCCCTGTGCGCGTCGGCCTTGGAGGGCTGCATCATGGCGATGTGCCGGCTGGACAGGAGTTGGAGGACTGGCGGGCTGGGGTGAGCATGCGGAGGGGGGGGGGCTGCGGGAGGGGCGGGACGTACTGCGCTTTCCCTCTGCGGTGTCGCGGAGCTGCTGGAGGCGGCTTCCGACCTGCTTGGGTGTCCTGCGCTTGCCGGTCGCGTTGTAGATGTAATCCGAGATGAACTTGTTCCGCATGGGGAAGCGGCCGAACGCGCGCGTGGTCCGCGACTCGACGGGCTGGTACTTTTCGAGACCTGCGGGGAGGGGGTTAGCGTGTCAAGGCATGCCCCGACGGGCGCGGGGAACGTGGGAGGCAGACCTTCGACGAGGGCGGCCTCGAGGTAGGGCGGCCAGACGACCTCGCCCTTGCCCTTCATTGTTTTCCAGCACTTGCGGCCTGTGACGATGGTGTGGATGGTGTCGTTGATCTCGCCCTTTGCGGAGGAGGAGTAGGAGAGCTCGTCGGTGGAGGAGACGCGGACATGCTGGGCGAACTGGCGGGACGAAGACATGGTGGGAGGCGGCGGCTGTGGTGGCGGCGGCGGCGGCGGAGGCGGGGAGGAGGGACGTGCGAGTGTGTATGTGGGTGTGGGTGTGTATGTAGTACGCAGGGGCCGCTATATAAGGTGAAGAAGAAGAAGAGAGAGGAGGCGCACGGGCGAGATTTATAGAGGATAGGCGAGGGAAGGGATGTATCGCGGCAGGATAGACGCGGGGGAGCGATCTCCGGAAGGCTGGGTGTGGCAGTTGGAGGACTTGCTATATAGAGCATGCAATGGACCGCGATGAGCCGAGGAGGAGGGAGGGGCTAGAAGGAGGATGGGCCGAGTTGGATGGGGAGGTGTGGTGAGATCTGAGGGACGGTTTCAGATGAGGCTAGTGTTCGGAGGGCGTGGTGCGGATGGGGGGGGAGCAGGGCCAGCGACGGCCATAATCAGAGGACTCGGCCTCCGGGTACCTCTACACAGAGAGAAAGAATCACTGTGAGACAATCGTTGCGGCCCCAGCCACCTTCTGTGCCGTCATGACAGGTTTTCTTTCCTCGTGGCTGCCCGCAGACGCACATTGCACAGCAACAGCAGCAGGGCACTGGCTAGCACTAGCACTCTGGCTCGCACTAACGCTGGCACTGGCAGTGGGAGCCTCGCACTCAGAGACGCGATCTGGCATCGATCGCTGGGTTCATCTGCCCACACACGGCTAAGCGCGCAACGAGGCCGACAATGAAATTTGCGTAGCCGGCGCGTCATTGGCTCGCTCGTCGGTCCGCGTCCCTCCCCGAAGCCCTCGATAGCCGGCATCGCCCTCTGCCTGTGCGCGGACACATCCACCGTCCGTCCCGTCTTCCTCTTCCTCTGCCTCTGCCTCGCCCTCCTGGCGCCCACTGGCAGCCGCCGCGGCGTGCCTCGTCTCTAGTCATCCCAGCCTAACCGCGGAAGCTCCCGTCCGAGGGATGCGCACGCCCCACATTAATCACACACTGATGTCGCACTAAATGCAGGCCTGCATCCGTCCCTAAGTGCAGATTCTCCAGCCGCTCGACGCGTTTCAACCGCAGCCATTCCGTAATGCACATACATGGAGATATTGCGTCCCCGACGGCCCAGCACGCCCCGTCCCCCCCGGGCACCTGATATCGCCTCGCCTGCCAGCCCGAGCTCGAATTCACCTCCAAATAACCGTCGCGCGGTCTGGAGTCTGGATCGACCCCTCGCGCGGCTGCTGCATGTGTCATCTTGACCTCACCTGTGTCCCCCGGCGCCAGCACTGGCAGCCTCAGCGCACGGACGCAGACGCCCGCCCACTCTTCTCGCGCTCGCGATTCGATCTCCCCGGTCGATCCCAAAGAGGATACGCTCCGCTTCGCTCGCACGCGTGTGCCGGATATGGACAATCGGGCACGGCCCTGCGGGTCGCGCAAAATTGAAGAATGAACGGCTCGAAGCGCGCGCGCCCGTGCCCGCCCATTGGACACCAGCCCGTGGGCCTCCCTGCACGTGTCCCCTGCACCACCCTAAGCGCGGCTGCACGGGCCAATCACAGCCTGCCGCGGCCACTATGTCCTCTCTGGAAAGCGGGCATATGTCCATCCCGCTGATAGTGACTGGCTCTCTGCTGATACTCAGTCTGCCGCTGCGCCCGCGTCCTCCGCGTCCGCGCGAGATCTCCCGGTGTCCTAGCTAGTGCACACGATTAACATATGCGCGCGGCGCCTTCTGATGTCGTGCATTGGACGTTCTGGTGCACCTGTGTCGCATATGCATCGCAATATATCCCGATGCGACCGCGATCCGTCTCGCAAATGGCAGCGCGGCGCCGTCCCCGCGGACGCAAATCTCCTGCGCCACGCGATGGGGACGGCGACACCGATAGGAGCTGGACGGGACCCGCCTATCGCGTCCATCGCGTCACATCATTGGGCAGCCTGTCTCGCGCACCAACCCCCGTCCAATCAGAAATCGCAAGCTGAGCTACAACCTGATAACTTGGCAGCCGGCCTGGGTGGGCACGTTGATTGGCCTGGAGAGACCGGGCTGCGGGCGCGACGGGATTGGCGGGGGGGCCGCAGCATGAGACAGGCAGACGCAGATGCAAGCGCGGCGGCCGCTGCCCAATCGCGTTGGCCTGCCCAGGCTACGGCCACCGCCAATGGAGGCCCTGGCGTTGGCACCAGGCTAAGCCAGCCGAGGCAGGCGGACGCGGACGCAAACGCGACGCGTCCGCCCGTCCCCTCGATCACCAGTGCTAGTGAGTGCTTAGTCTCGAGTACGGCTGTGCACCAGAACGCCCCCCTCCCCCAGCGATGGCGCGAGATTGAGATTCGACGCGCACGATAATCCGGGTCCGCTGCCGGGGGGGGGGGATGGGGGGGGATCTTGCGCCTGGCAGCCCGGGCTGATCAGCACTCAGCACTCGGTGCCCGTGTCCGCTCCTATCGCGGGCGTGCTCGCCCTGGGAGGCGCATGGCGTCGACGTCACGGCGGCGCGCGCTGCCCAGCTGGACAGCGCGGGGTTCTTGGCTGCGAGGAGTGGAAGCGACGCGCGTGCGGCGGGCGATCCGCGCCGCTCGCCGTGCTTGGCTGCAACCCCCCCCCCCCCGCCGCACCCATCTCGCACGGGGGCGCACGCCCAGATACGCTATGCCGCGCGCCTGTGCCGCTAGACGAGAAATCACATTTCCCCCCCCCCCCCCCCCCTCCCCCCCGTCCCGCCGTGTCAGACACAAATCACATTCCAGCCAGCCTAAGCCTGAGCGACCGGTCGCTGAGCCATGCGCATGAAGGCCGGGAGCCCGAGGACGGGGGGGCGCACGCGCGTGCGCTTCTCCCGCAAGCGAGCGTGCTTCTGGCTTGCGAGGCTTAAGCTTTAAGAGTCAAGACTCGAGCACCGAGTACTTACTGAGTGTTGAACGTCGAACGTCAACATTGAATGGTGATCAAGATCGGGCGGCACCGCGCTTGCCTCGACGCGGAGTCGCGCGCCCTGCTTCCTGCTTCCTGCTGCCTGCTGCCTGCTTCCTGCTTCCTGCTTCCTGCTTCCTGCTTCGTGCGGCTTCGACGCTCGGAAGCCCTCGCGCGCACGCGTGCGGTTCGCAAGATTGGAAGGCGATGCACACGCTACGTGCGATGGTTCTGGCGCGTGCGCTCGGGACGACTCGGGTGGGGACGCTGGCGCGGGCGTCGGTCCCCGCCTAGCGGGACGAACGCTAGCGGGGGCCTTGCAGGCACAGCTGCAATATCAGCGCCGTCCCAACTGGCTACTTCTAGCTGAAACCCGCAGGCCCGGGGCATTAGACCATGTATTTCGTGCGCTGCGTACGTGCTATGCGCGACGCACTTAACCGAAAGCGTATGTTTACAGATAAAAAAAAGCGTATAGAGCTGTGTGGGTAGGTATAATAAGCGGAACATCCGTCGTCCAGCCCATGATCTACAGTAAGGAATGCAAGGTACACGGCGCACGCTATAGCTAGTAAAGATCCCTCCGCGTCGCGCCACCGGTATCCCTAGCGGAAACAAATAAAGCACGCGACCGTGATCGCCCGCCACGACGCTAGTCCAAGAGCGATGATGAGCGAGGCCCAGTCCGAACACAAGCGTTAGTAAGTATGAAGAAGCACTGTCCGCGCCGCCCACCGCCATTATCACCACATCCCCCACGCCTCCCCGTCGGCCGGCGTGCAGCACGCACACACGCCACCGACTTCGCAAAGTTTTGTCACGTCAAGAAGGCCCGGAGCCCCCCATGACACGCACACCACACTACCCCCGCCTTCGCAGCTTCTCCAGCCCAAGTCGTCATCGCGCGGGGAGCCGAATAAGTAGATCGCGAAGGCCCATCACGCAGAGCCCGGGGCCCTTCGTGCGGGAGGAGCCGTGGGCTGCGGTGTCGGCTCGGCCTGCGCAGCGTACGCCACCGCGCCGCACCCCGCCGTGGGGATGGGGGATCCGACCGCGCTCCACGCGTCCGGGTACGCGCACCCGGCGATGGGCGTCGGCGCGCTCATAACGTCCTGCGCGTCCGCCCAGCCGCCGTCGACGCTCGCCGTCGCGGCGGTGTACGACGACGGCGGCGGCAGCGAGACGACGCTCGCGGTCGGCGTGTACTGCGGCAGGAGCGTGAGCGACGCCGCGTTCACGTTCGCGAGCGTCGTCGGCGGCCACACGCTGTACGTCGCGAGCGAGGACGCGGCGATCGTGCCTGCGCCCGGCCCGCCCGTCTGCCACGCCGCGAACGAGTTGTTCCACGGGACGGGCTTGACGCCGAGCGCCCCGCACGTGCCCGCCGCCTCGCGCGGGTCGGTGGGCATCCAGCCCTGCTCGAGGCCGAGTTGGTACGACCACAGCGGGGACTCGACCATGTTGCTCGTGGACGAGTTGCCGATCTGCATTCCACGACAGTAGCGCATCCATTAGCACGATCCACAATTGCACCGATTTCACCGTGAGAAAGCGGGAGAAGGGAGTGAGTGTCAACGGCGGCTGCAGTGATAAGTCGACACGCACCTTCCATGTCCAGAAGAACCAGTCGCCCAGTGCGTCCATGCTCGCCAGCGCGAACTCCTTGATGCCGTCCTTCGTCGCTTGGTCCCACTGCGTGTAGTCCTCCCACACGGAGCAGTTCCCGACGTAGCTCGCGCTGATGTTGACGCCGCGCATCCACAGGCCGCAGTCGTTCCAGCCATTGCTAAACTCGCCTGCGATGGTGACGCCGAAGGCGTTTCGGCTGCCGAACGGAACCACACAAGTGCAAGATTCGCACGAGAGATGCGGACGCGGGATGCGGGACGCGAGTTGGCGAACGCCAGTTCCCCGAGGATTGCCGTGCGTCAACGGGAAACAGGTAGGCGGCGGCCAATTGTTGAGATGCACGTCCGGTCATTGATAAAGAGTGCGAGAGAGTCGGAGTCGGTCAGATTAGATCCCGCAGGCGTCGGCGTACAACGAGCGTACCTCTGGTTCATCTCCGGTCCCCACGCATTGCACGCCTGCTGGGGCCACTGGCCACCATAGACCGTACCATTCCCACCCGTCGCCGGGATGTCTATCGGCTGGTTGTTCGGCTGCCCGTCGAATGCGAAGTACGGATGTGTATCTGTTCGCGGGACCGCGATGTTTCAGGATGACGGGACGTCAGTACCCGCGAACAAGTAGGGCCATCGAAGGGACACATTCCAGAATGAGAAGCGTCGGGCACGTCAAGGTGAGCAAGTCCAGTACGAGATCAGATATCACGAGGGAAGATCAGAAGATCAGAACGTGAGGCGACCATCGTCATCAGGATAAACACATCAAACGCCAGGACGTCCATCGAAAAGAGGGTCCCAATCGCATTGAAGGCGAAGACGATGTCCAGAAGCGCAAAGCAGACGAGAATTCAGAATAGAATATACCACGTCAAACACCATGCGGTCACGTCAGCAAAGAATTTCAGCGATTCCGTCAGCAAGCAACATGTAGTTCCAGAAACGAAATGTGCGCACCGAGCACGATTCTGTCGGAGCCTACCAGGAAACCCTGCCAGTAGTTCGTGCCCATGAAGCCATCGTGAATGCTGAGGAACGGCCCGTTGCCTGCGCCGATGCCCGTGATGTTGCGCACAACGTCGTACGCGCGGAGGTAGCTTTCCGCCGCGACACCGGTAAGGGGGTCATGCGTACAACTGCACAAAAAGAGGAACGACGCACAAAGTGGTAAGCTGGTCCTTGCCGATCGTCGAGAGCAGCGCCTCGTTCACCATGCCGAACATGGGTATCACGTCCCTGTACTCAGGCTGTCGGGCGCACGATGACGTCATCGCACCGCATCCCGGGCGTACACCAGTTCCGTTTTCGTTCCCGTGAAAATTGGCCCAAGGCGTGATTTCGAATTCGATGATGTTTCGGTGAATCCACCGTTAGATGAGTGCCGCGGCGGAGAGAAAATGGCGCGCGCACCTGCGATATGAACTCTGCGATGACCCTGATGTACTCCAGCGCGCGCTCCGCGTTGGCGACGCCCATCGGACCGTTCAAGAAGTTGATCTCACCGAGCTTGCCGGAGTGGTTGTAGCCTGTACCAACAGCCGCACATGAGTCTGGCTGCTCCATCGTCGACGAAGGAACGAATAGGGCGGTAGGGGACTGACCGTTCTGCGATCCGGGGATAGTGTGCAGGTCGAGATTAATCCGGATGCCGTACTTGCGCGCCCACTCGAAGACCCGGAGGATGTAGCTGCACAAGTGAAGCGGCGTCAGAACTTACTACCAGCAATGTGAGTGGAAAAAAATCATGTGTTGGGGGGGGGCATCGGTTGGCCGGGTTCTGGATCCGTGAAGGCAATGACAAGGGGAAACGTGGGGCGGGGGGCTATAATGCGCGATAAAGGAGGGACTGCGACTTTGGCTAAGCAGTACGACAGTCACCGACACAGAAATCTATGGGAGAGGGAACGGAAAATTCAAGGTGACAAGGTACGTACGACCAGCAGGTCCTCGCCAGGAATGGCTCTGCGACAGTCGAACCCGTCGCGCTCACACCGACGTTCGCCCACGTCTCGATTGCCCAGAACGGGATCGGAAGCCGGACCCAATTCAGGCCCGCACCTGCACGACCAACAGAGCGTCAGCACCACCCAGCGCGGCCGGCCGGCCGGCACGACCCTCGCCTTACGCACCAGCGATCTGCGCGATGTCCCGCTCCGTGACGAACGTGCTGTAGTGGTCCTCCATGGTGCTCTGCAGCGTGCCGTCCGCGGCCATGTCCGCGCTGAGGGTCCACTCGTCGGCCGCGTCCGGGTGCGCCTGGAAGAGCGCCGGGCTGATGAAGGGCTCGAGCACGAAGAGTCCGCCGAGGTTCACGCCGAAGATGCGGTCCGCGCCCCAGTCCCAGGACGTGTTGAGCGGCGGCGTCCAGCTGTTCGCCCGCGCGGACGTGTCGAAGGGGTTCTTGGGATCGTAGACCCCTGCGGAAAGGCAAGGGGAAGGTTGAATGGGTTAGTGATGCAGCGAATGAGACGGCAGGGCGATCGCGCGGCGCGCATCATGGGTGGATTTGGAACTGAAGGCGGGGCAGGGCACGAGTGACGTTCGGAAAGTAGAGACACTCACAATAGCCCCCGAACGGGTTGATGTAAGTAAAGTTCGTTCCGTCATCCATGACCACCACGCTGCCGTTCCCGCCCGTCGTCGCACCCGTCGGGCTCTCTGGGTTCGCGCCGCTCCCCTTCCCACCCCCGTTCCCGTTCCCATCCCCGCTCCCACCTGTACCCAAGCTCGAGGACGAGCCGTGGTGCCGCCTCGGCTTGACGACGACGAAGTACACAGGCAGCACGACCGCGAGCACCACAATTGCGAGTACGGCGAACGCGGCAAGCCACACGAACGGACGCCTGTACCACGGCGTCTTGAGGTAGCGCGACGCGCCGGAGGCGAGGCCGGCGTCGGACCCGGGCGGCGTCGCGACCTCCTTCGTTGGAGGCGTGGCGGGGGCCCGGGAGAGCGGGCGCGCGAGGAGCGGCGCGCCGCCGAGGGCGTCGAAGGGCGGGCGCGCGGTGTCGGAGAGGGCATCGGGCGTGGCGTACGCGGAGTCGCGCGGGGTGCTTGGTGCGCTGGCGTCGTGGAAGAGGCCGGGGACGGCCGCTGGCGGGAGGTAGGGCGTCGAGCCGGTGGGTGGGGCGGACTCGGCGTAGTGCGAGTCGGTGTGCGCTACGGACGCGCGGCGCGGATAGAGGTCGGAGAAGGACGGCGGGGGCGGGAGCTCTTGGAAGGATGGTTCGTGCTCGGAGGACATAGCGAGCGTAGGCTGTAAAGGGCGATAGACGTGCTGGCGATAGTGATGGCGGATTAGATGGTGGGCAGGACGAGGAAGCGGAAAACTTGGAAAAGCAAGATGGCGACGTGGCCAACAATAAAACGGAGAAAGGGAAAAGGGAAAAGGGGGGCTGCGGGGAATATGGAGGAGGGACGGAGCCAACGTTGCAGGCCCAGAGAGCGGACAAGAGGCGCCATCGTGCGTGAAACAGGACAGGAGCCTTATGAGGGCGCACGTGAGAAGATAGGAACGCTTGAGCCGTGCGCGCGTACTTAGCCCTTCCTGGCGTCATTGCTCTCTTAATTACTACATATAGCACTCTGCCCCGACTTATCTCGCTTCTGTCGGGTCGTGGCCTCGCAGACAAGTCGCTTGCACTGCTCATCTTATTCTCTGGTTCCCTTCTTTTCCTTACACTCATCGAGAGTATCTGTTGTGGAGCGAAGCACATGCGAGCTGCCAGAAACGTCTAAAGCAGACACGGAGCACCATCGCCGTCGCGGGGGCTGCGCGCCTCGGTCACCAGGTCGGTGTCGCCTTCACATCAACCATAAAGTGACATTATCATCTCTGGTCGGGCCAGAGCTGCGATTGGTACGATAAGTGTCGTGCGAGCAGCCTAGAAGACAGCCTCTCTCGCCGTTCAGGATGAACAACGCCCGCACCGCTATCTGATAACGCGGATGCGTGCAACAGTCACCAAATGCCAAAAAGTAAATTTCGGGCAGGAGCCCGCACGGTGTGAAACGAGACGGACTGCATATGGTCACCGCGAAACATCTGACCCAGCAAGCTGCATGGCATCGCGCGTCTTCCGCGGCAAGTCTCCCAGAGACTAGGGTGCTTGTGCAGTTCGGCCGCAGCGCGATGCAGCGATGCCCAACCTCGGCCAGAAACAGTATTGACAGGAGCGCGACAGATCCGACTGATGCATTGATCGGGACTCACGCGTGAAGGCGCGCAGTCGCCGCCGTGAGTAAAGCCCACTCGAGTCTCTTCCTGCGCGCGATTCCAGCAATCTGTAGCATGTTACTCCACCGTCGGTCCGTCCTCAGTCAGGCAAGGCTGCGGGCTGGAGAGGTGACTTGTTGCGAGACGCTCGTGGGAGGCTTGTTCGCATATACCGGGCGGGAAGCGACCAGCACGAGCACAGAAGCGAAGCACCATCTGCAGAACAATGCACGGCTGCAACCAGGCTCGAAGACAGAATCGGTAGCTGGGAAACGCTGCATCTAGGGGTGAGAGAGCGATACGATCAACCTCCCTTAAGTATAATCCGAGACACCTTTGGGATTCTGAGAGTGATTCTATCCACGCGTCACGATCGGTGGTAGTAAAGTAGGGGCTCAAATTGAAATAGTTCCCTGGCTTCGTGAATTGCCGCCTACAATTTCATGGTCGTATATCAAACGCAGGACTTTGCTGGCCCATCCGGTAGATGGGTTACGATGTCCTCACGCAGCCAAGGGAAGCAATTCACTGTAGCCGGCCATCGCAGAAAATTCGAGACGCACTCTTGGATCTCCAATGCACATCAACATGAACCTGAAGCATGACTTCAGAATTACCGTTCTAGTTGTCTACCCCTGGGTTTGTCCTATTTCAGCCACAGGCGCCGTAGTTACCCCAGCGACAGTGCGGGATCGGTCAGGAAATGCAAAGTCAACGGACGAAGGGCGAAATTCGACTGGACGTGCAGGTATTTGTCTGGTGACCTTCACGCACCTAACTGTGTGATATGGACAATGTTGAGCTTGCGCACCACGTGCGTACAGTGCAACAAGTTGCATGGGACCATTGTCCGACACGAATTATGTATTCGCGACATGGCTTTACAGAGAGATGGCTCGAGCCCACAGTTGGCTTGACAGCGTCGAATCCTGGCACAATTGCGAGATTTCTGTGAGATCGTCCCTGTATTTGATCCTTCGGGCCCTTCTCTGCGCCGCTCTAGGTCAGAGCTTTTTGAGGAAGAAACAGCTGTTTTTACATAGATGTCGTTGACGTACAGCTTAGTCGTTGGGGCAGCTGGAAAAGTTATCTGCAGTGATTAGGTCCAGCCCCAAGGTGACGCTGGTGTCGTTGCAGAGGACCGCCCCCATAGCGCGAAAGGGTCCGTCGGTGAAAGCATGTCATTCTCGCACGGAATGTAGTCGACCACAAGCAACTCGAAAGCCTGAAGATTGACATACAAACCACGCCTCAAAATTTTCTGTCGTCTCTGCGCGCCGAGCACACATGAAGCAGGAGGGCTCAGAGGCCGCAGGCGAAGGGAGGTGTATTGTGGGTGCGGGTACATATGGACTTGGAGCTTGGAGAACGCCGCGGCACAGGCCCGGGCGCATTCAGTTCGGGCGCCAATGGGCATACACAAACACCCACATCGTACTTGCGCCACCGAGTCGATCTGTTCTGCACCAGCCTTGTGCTGGGGAAGAACTCGGCCGGGCGTGCGCGTCGCCCACGGAACGCTTGGACACCCTCTGGATATGTGGCGCTATACCTGCCCGCCCTGGCGTGTTGCGAGGAACTCTCAGTGCCGACTGTACGCACAGGCGTGTTTGCCAATGGGCGGCACCGGCCAAAGCAGCAATGTTGGCTCGGTGTTTGTCGTCGATCACCGTGACCCGCCGCATCCCGCCTCGAAGGGCGAGTCTCCGGCGCTCAAGCTTCTCAAGACGGTGCTGAGTCGGATCCTCAAGGCCTCATATCGCTGCGCAGCCGCTGGTGGAAAGCTGCTGTGCGATAGCTTCTGCACTCCGCGCTACTTCACCGTGCGGCGTGCTTCCGTAAATGGCAACCATGCTATTGAGCGTCTCGATCTTGGTCTGACTATTGTATTCTGCAACGTCTGCGTAGCTAAGCAGCAGCCTGCGTGGCATTGTCACCGTTCACGGAGACATTGTCTGGGTCGTTGAAGGGCAGGGCCCGTGGACAATGGGCAGGGCGAAGTATCGCTGCGTCGTCGTCTCTAGTTCTGCAAGTGGTGACCACAAGCTGCCGGCTTTCCGCGCGCGACCAGCCTGCTTTTTTCTGCCCATCACATTATTGCGGGCAAGCATATCCTTCCGTCACGCGAGCCTCCATTTACTAACGTCATTCCCGGGCCGCGGTCCTCGTCATCTAGATATACGCGCTACTTGTTAGAAGGACCGAGAGCAACGCTGCAGTGCTTCTTCTCCCTTTATTGGACGTGTCGTCGACACCCGCTCGTCAAGATGCAATCAGGGGCTATGCGCATTTTCTATACCGGACTACATCCACCCCTCGCCTGCCCCACACTTCAGATGCTCCGTTGCGTCTGGGGCGTGGTGCTGCTGCTGCTAGTCATCATCTCTGCCGTTTGCCAGATGAGGCACTCAACGCCAGCATAGGCTGTACGTTTTCGTCATGAGCCGACTATACTGATACTTGAAAAATTATCGCTGACAGTGGGTGGAGTACTGCCTCTTTGGCGTACACCCACTGACTCCCCAACATTTGGCCCAATGAGTATTCAGTCTCTACTATGCGGCGTCGACCCTGTCCTGCTACTGCCAGTGGCGCCGCGGTAAACAGTATGCGAATGGTATTCCTGCTGCACTCAACGCCACTAACGCATAGTTATAACTCGCTGCCCTGGCCCTTCTCATGATGTTCACTGTCAATTCTCTTCGTCGTTACTTATCGATACAGGGCGTACTACTTTTTTCTCTGGGCAAACACACTGTCGAAAATGGAGGTACGATATCGCGAGCTGCGAGCGTGCTACTCCAAGGTTGTCTAATATGAAGAGATTACAGACATTCGCACCTCCGTAGGGCTTGCGGGCATAGTGTCAACTCGGTTAGTCGATGTATCGTCGACTGCATATTCACATCAGTCAATAATGTCTCTTCTACGTAGCCAACGCACTCACAGCGATGTGGAAAACGGAGGTGCAACAGCTTCGATTCCACACCTGTACATGTATCCCGTAAGTTGTCACAGTCTGTTCGTGCCTCACCGTAAACGCTCATCAGGTGGATATTGATAGATACAGAGGATAACACTCTATGCGGCCGTTGTTCGTCTCGTTCTCCGTGGTATCCCCCTCGTTGACACAATACATGTACGTTTCTAGCATTGCTGTGAGCCATCTTCCTGACACAATTATCATAAATTTATGGCTGCGATCTCTAGCACTCAATTCGAACACTATTCCTATAGTCTGCATATTCTACAACCTCTTAACAAACCATTTCATTCGCATTTCCGCTCTACTATTGTTCCAACCCGTGTTATGGTCGTTCCCTTACATCTTCATATACATATACATACATGTGTCATATTCTCAGTGATTCTGGAGGGCTACATTAGTTACTATCCGTAGTACACAAGTCAACGCATTTTTAATTTTCTAAACACTTTTTTTCTCGCAAACTGTGGTGAAAGTAGAACCCAATACTGCTCAAGCTACCTCTATCAAGAAGTATTCAGTAATGACGCCGCAGACCAGCGCATCATGAAATTGTCATGCCCAGGGGTTCATCTCATTCGCTGGTCGACAGTAATCAAGACATGACAAAAATAGAATGGATAGAGGGGAGAACGAATTTCGGCTGCTCTGACTCTGGCATGGAGCTCCTTGAGCCCCCACCTTTCGTGGTAGATCTCTCCCAAAAGCATCTCGAGATATCTCAAGGCGCTATACGTGTCCATCCCTGAACCGTTCGTATCCGGGTTGTACCCGCTCACGGTGCGCATGATCGGGAAAATCGCAGACAAGTATTTAGCCATCATCTGGAGGTCACCGAGGCGCGAATTGAGCAAGTCCACTCCAAGAAGGCGGTGGTTTGGGGTTTCCATTACCAAGTGCTCGGGTTGGACGTCGTCGCAAGACGTATCAATGGCGACGGCAATGAAGGCGAGTCCTGGACATAAACTTGACAACCGAGCGAGTCCCTGGAAAGTAAGGCCCGTTTTCACCCAGTACGTCCCAAGGATGAGAGTGACAAGTGAGCGCCAGGCAGATGCCATTTTGATGATAGCGGTATTATCCAGATTCATGGCTAGCCTGAAGTTGAACCAGACCACTTGCAGATTAGGAAAGCTCAGGAGTGGTTCGAGGATACCGTAGTCAATCGCGCTTTCTTCTGGCGGCATTGTGTCCCCCGGAGGAAACTTGATGATTTGAAGGGTGGAATGTGAACAACGGTCACGGAGCAGGACCAGAAACTTATGAACAAGGGAAGCAGAAGGTGTCACGATGGTCTGTATACATATAGCTTTCAACCGGCATGTCTGCATGGCCTGAATCAATTGGATACTTGACTGCATTTCAGGCACAGTAAGGCAGAGCACACATAATGACGCGAATGGAGGAAAGCCTGTCGGGTTCGAGAGAAATGGGTCGTAGTCAGATCCGAACGAAACCTTGCGTAGATAGGGCATCCTGGAGAGGTAGGTCGTGAAGTCCTTGGGCCATGTCTGGTAGTGAACATAAAATGTTTCAAGACTAGGTAATGTGTTCGCGAGGACCTGAAGGGCCTCGCTGATAAACCGGTGTTGTTCGTCGGGTTCCGTCCCGTTCATCTCGAATTCACGCAGCGAGGGACACATGTCCGCCAGAGACGTCAATATAGAAACGATTTGTCCGTGCAGGGCCGGATCGACGCTCGTAACATGTGAGCGAGAAACGACGAGCGCGAAGCTGGTCAAATTTGGGGTGAGGAAGACGGGCGCATATGCAATGTCCATCTCCTCGGTGTACCATCGAAGTTCGCGGAGGTTAGGGAGAACTACACGGGTTGGATGATACAGACGCAAAGCTTCGAGTATGCTCCGGTCTACACCAAAGCGTGGAGGCCAGTCACACAACATCACCATGTTCTCTAATTCTTGCTCTGCGTATTCGAAATTCATGTAGCCCAGACGTTTGATACGCGAGGCATACGTCTGAAATCTTGTCCAATCCGATGGAACTAACGGTCTTGCGAGATGCTGAGAAAGATTTTATGGATGGGCCAGTACTTTAGAGGTTGATGAGATAGCACCTACGTATATATGCTTTGTGCCCCAGTTGGCTATCTCCTTGTGCTCCTCACATAAAGCATCATCTGGTAGGGTTCTTACCAAGTTTGCCAGGTGCGACTGTGTACGCCACAGAATGTTCAAGGCCGGCTCGGAAAAACTACGAGATGTCAGCGCAAGCGCGACAACGGAAGCAGCAGAACAATATCCGGGAATGGGCCAGTGGTCTTTGGGAGGCCCCGCTCGCACATATTCAATGATCGAGCCGACAATTTCCGCCACCAGGAGACAACGATGCATCTTATCAGGAAACTAGTCAAGCTTGCTTCGACGGTTATGCGCATGTTTACAATCTGCTTGGCGTTATCTGAAAAGAGTAATTCGCCCTCGACTTGTCTTTTGTGGTAGAGGAGCCTAGTCCTTTTCTGGGTTCTACGGCCACCGGCATCTAGATCTCTAAGCTGTTGACCACAAGTCTGCAGAGAAGGGAGCCTTTCGACATTAACAGCAGTCTTAAATTTGCTGACAAGAATACCTCGTTCTGTACATCATGACACATGGATTTGACACCAGTGTTGTCCTCTTTGAAATGATATCTTCCGACTCGGAGTCATTGCAGCGATGTGAAGGGTGGTTATCACGTGAGCGTGGTTCACCATGTACGCGTTGGTGGCGCGCGCCTAACCGTCATTGTCCCGTCCAAGCCACACAAGCACGGCCACGGGCCACAACTGCAAAAACATATATATGCGCTACGTTTGTTTATCAAAATGGTCAGACTTCCTCCATTCTGGTTCGGTTACTACTACCCTTGTACCCATCAACATTCTTCTTCGGATTCTGATATAACAATGCTCGACAACGACACTTCAAACGAAGAGAGAGATACCGTTGGAGATCTTCCAGACTGCTTTCCTCTCAAGTTTGTTCCCATATCCGCTGGTCAGCAACCTACCCGATATGTTACGCCACCACCAGATCGTAATGCACAATCTGGTGAGTGAATCAGTCGACCTTGTAAACAGAAATGATTTTAACATTGTTTCGCATCCGGTACAAGATTGGCCTACGCCATGCAAAGCAGGCATGTCCAGTCTCCAGACTGAGAGTGGAGTTACGGATGAAAGGGTCAAGAGGTTCCTGCAGAGGGAATTCCAAGGGAAAATTGCACGAGATTACCCTGTGATCGATTTTGTTCGAGAAGTGTGGGGATTTACCCCTGGCAACCTTCCAAAGCACAGAAGCATATATTCGCTGTCAAATACGAATCTCGTAAACTACATGAGGACCACCAAGGGAGAAAGAGGCTGCTACCAATGGCTGAAGGCTATGTTCGACGAGCTGATCCAGCAGTTATCCCTCAGACGACCGGCTGTGTCAGCAGAATTCATCAACTTGCGGGACGGTAAAGTAGGTGGTAATTTTGCGGCTTTTAAACCGGATTTTGCCTATGGCACTGTCGACCAAGATAAGCTCCGGCAGAATTGGGAGTGGCTTGGTGCAGTCGGAGAAGTTAAGAAGGTGGCAATGCCAACATATACCCAAGACACCGATGTAAAGGTAGATGTGAGAATGCTGAAGAACGTATGTGGCTTCGTTGCCGTCTCCATGCTTTTGTCTGATGCGCAGGCTTTCTTTCACTGTTATGATTAGCCTAATAACCCAAGTGTCTCCAAGCGGAAACATCCCGGGGACGATGCAGACGCTGATGAAGAGTCATCTAAAAAGCGCAGGCGGGTATCCGAGGGCACTGGACAAAAATCCAAAACAGAGTCTGGTACAGGCAATGCGTTAACACAATATGATATACAGGCGACGAAATACCTGAACGAGCTACTGTCTCATGGAGTACGCTCTTATGCCACTGGATTTCTGATCCGCGAAACCCGCGTTTATCTATGGTATGCTGACCGGATGGGACTGGTCGAGTCGGCCGGCTTTGACTTCTTGGAACAGCCGTATCTGCTGCTGCTCGTGGTTGCTGCAATTCGAACAGCCAATCTTGCGAAATTGGGAATCTCTCCCTTTCTCAGATTCCCTCCGCGTACATATAACAGCTACGCGGGAGCGAAGCTCGTACTGCCGAGTGCTAGAGACTTAGACAACGAGGAGATCAAGAAATTGCACTTCGACATTGTCGTTGACGAAGAGAGGCGAGTGTTTACGGCATACGGTGCTGTCGGCCGAGGGACGACGGTCGTGCCTGTGAAAGCTGTGGGCAAAGCAAAGCAGTTGTGGGGAGAGGAAAAATTAGTCGCCAAAATTGCATGGCCGTCGAAGATGCGCGAGGCCGAAGACTGTTTCATAAGAAAGGTCCGGAAAAAGCTCAGGCCGGAATACCTCAAGCACATAGTTGACCTCAAATGTTCACTCACGCGCACAATGCAGGAGATGAAATTACCTCGAGCATCAATGGGCGATCTTCGGCATTTTGGTGTGGACGATGTGGAAGAGCGTGTCTGTCGAACACTCGTCCTCAAAGCCTATTCTCCTCTCGAACTCGTGAACGGTCCTGAGGAATTCAAGGACATTTTCGTTGCCGTAGTTCGTGGTACGTCTGTCAATGTGATTCCTAGTCCACTAGTCATGGTGCTAATATATAAGTATCTCATAGCTCACCATCATGTATGGGAGACATCGGAGATCTTGCATAGGGATATCAGCATCAATAATATCATGTTCTACAGAGAGCATGGACGTGCTGTTGGTGTCCTGTGCGACTGGGACCTTGCAGCAACGATGCCCAAAGCTGACGACGTAGAGCCAGTCGAGGGAGACATTCCAAAGCCTCCACCGCCTCAGAAGAACTCCGCCGATGGGGTCGATGGAGACAACAAAGGGACTGGAAAGGACGATGATGAGCATGTCAAGCAATGCAGAGCGCGCTATAGGACTGGTACAGGCCCATTTATGGCTCTTGATCTTCTCAAGCAGACCAAAACGCCGCGGCACTTATACCGCTTCGACCTTGAATCGTTCTTCTATGTCCTGGTTTGGTTCTGTACTTCATTCGATCCTACCCGGAACTATATCGGTTTCATAAATACCTGGCAGAATGACGACTTGACATCAATTGGTGCTGCCAAACAACTTTTTATGGTGTATCGGCAGGCGTATGAAGGGGTCATGGGACGTGCCAATTCCTGCTTCGAGTCACTCATCAACGAATGGGTGGTCAGCCTGCGAGATCTGTTCGGGGATCTTCACGAAACGGATGACCGTTATGGCCGTCTGCGAGAGCGTCTTTCACGCGCTGCTGGAAAACCAGACGAACCTATGATAGCTGATCGGCTTCGACAGCTTATAGAAACGAGGAAGGAAGTGGTCACATATGAGACCTTCATGAAGGCACTGGGTGTGGAGCCGTAGTATCGTATATCTTTGGTGTGATTGGTTGGTAATATTGTATTCGAGCCTCTGAACCAATTATGATCTCTCGGAAAAGTTCTAAGATATTTTCAGAGTCATTGCTCTTCTGCAGGCACAATGCAACTGTGATGGGTAGGTATGCAAAATTCATAGGACTCGGGTGTGAGGTTGCTCTACTGTTTCGGGTAAAACTCATGGCGAGGTTATTCGAGTTTAATATTCATATTACATAAGGCTGATCGACCACGGCCAAGCTCTGGCAGGCTGCTGCAACCGCTTCTCTGGTTGCCACCACCAACGGCTGTCTTTTTCCCATGCTCAGAAAAAGCAGAAAGACGGTATCACAGTTGAATAAGCATGCCTAAGGACAAGGCCATAGGCCAACAGGGACACGGACCTAGTCCGTATCCCAAAAAAGCAAACAAGAGCGTAAAGAGTATAGTAGAAAAAGGGACAGTGAGAATGGAAGCTGAGAACGCAGTGACCGAGTACCCCGAAAAAACAGATGATAACCAAGAGGATCAGAGAGAGACTATCTAGAACCCCTACAAAACCCAGACATGAGGGGAGCATGGAAGGAATAATGATATCAGGAGAAGATAACAACACCAGAAAAATACAGGAGCCCGAAAGAGACAATGTGAGCATAGTATCATATGAGGGACCTACTGATGTCAGCACTGGCATGGACATATTCGACACCAGAAGAGAAGCAAAACAAGCAATGGAGATGATAACAGAGATAGATAGAAGAGAGACCAGAAAGAGCACAATGAAAGACCTCGAAGAGGCAATGGAAAGAGCAGCAGAGGGTCTGGGGCAAATGTTGAGCCACACTGAGTTCACACCATTGATTCTTGAGAAGGCAACCATAATTGCACAGAGGCTGACTCCAGAAATAGATAGCCTTACTGGTACAAGCCTGCTAAGATGACAAATGCAAAAGGTCAGCGAGAAAACCTCAAAGAATGGGACAAGCACAGGAACAGAACACCTGGCATAAATCACAGCATCACTTGTAAAGCTCACAACGAGAATAGACCAGATTGAAATGCAATTATCAATCCCAGCACCAAGACTCACCTAGGGAGAAGTGATAAATAATCACCTAGACAACAACAGGAAGGGAGCATTGGAGACAGAGGCAACCAAACCAAAGAGACCAGCTTAAATGATGAGTGCTTCACCGAAGATAGCTAACACTCGAGTGACTGCCAGACCAATGATACCAAAACCTCAGAATGTGACAGCAGAGTTGTCAAAGGGCAAAATTCTACTGACAAACCCACTTGCAGCCCACCACCCATTGCATCTCATTGTAGAAATACAAGACAGCCTACCAGAGGGCAAAAGGCCCAAAGAAGCAACTACAGTTCAAGATATCAACAAACAGCTACAGAAACATGAAGACAGCAAACACTTACGTGTGGTAAATATAAAGTATAATCCCCAGAATAACTGCATAGTCTTTGTATGCGCAGACCAGCAGGCAACAGAGCTGCTCCCCTTTGCTGATAAATTCACAGATTTGATAGCCAGAGATCGAGCAACATGAGTTAGAGCAGACTGCCCATGGTACAAAGTACAGGTGAATGGGGTAAGCATATGGAATCAAAACACATACAATATACCCACACCAGAGGAAATACACCAAGAGCTTGCAGACAATAACCCAGACTATGCAAGAATGGAGATCCTCCAGTTTCTGAGATGAATACGACACCCTTCAGACCTCAAGATGCTATTATATTTGTTAGTAGTTATCGCTTAGCAAACCAAGATGATACAGAACACCTGGTCAAGAGACTCAAGAACCTCGTTATTGCAGGAAGGTTTGCAGAAGTCAGGAGATATGCTGACCACCCACCTGTTCTCTAGTGCAACAACTGCTGGGAGTACAACCACTCAGGTGGCAGATGCAAAAACAGTACAATCTGCCATCTGTGCACAGGTAAGCATGTGGAGACTGACCATATATGTTGAGAGTGCACAGCAGAATATGGCAACAATGCAATAGACCTAGACAAGTGCAAACATGACTATGTTTGCATAGCATGTAAAGGACCCCATACAGCTAACTTTAGAAATTGCCCAGTCTGATTGCATAAAAGTGGGTATCCCAAAGTCACAACTCACAAAACCATCAGTGGGAGGAGCAAAGATCCCAAATACATGGAGCATGGTAACAGCTAACAAACAGAATTGAAAAGAGAAGGCAACAGAGAACACAGACGAAAGAACAAAAGACAAGATGACAATCTGGATACCTGGTAAGACAGATAAGTACTCACAACAGCAACTGAACTGCTTCCAAGAACTGGAGGATGAACAGCAGACCAACACACTACATTCCCTTGACCTATGATTCTCAGAGATGGACATGGAAATGAAAGCAGGTGCACTAAAGGAAGCTGACAGTGACTTCACAGCTACAGTAGCAAACATCAAGAGATCACGACAGACAAACAGGACTGCAATGCAACATCTGATGATCACTGATGACAAGACAATATGTTAGAGACAATGAACACAAGACCAATCTGAATTCTTCAACTTGATGTGAATATACAAAACCAAGCAATCCATGCACTCCTCAATGTAGTGATAGGTGCAGAGAGCTTTGACCTTATTCTCATCACAGAACTGTGGTGGGGCAATATTGGAGGGGAGAACAAAGGACCAGTTTCAGAAGTGGCAGCAGGATGGATGCCAATAATCCCAGTATCAACAGTCCTAGAGGGAAGAAGGCCACAAGCTATAGCATACGTGCAAAAATGAGACAACTTCACTGTAACCCTACATTTGGACCTAGCTAATGACCTTGACATGCAGATCCTTGAAGTCCAACAGAACCCACACCCATCAACAATCATTGTGAATCTATATAATGACAATAGAAGACAAGGTAGGGATTTGACAGTGAAACACTTACAACATATCAACCTTCTGCAGGAGCTACCAATAATCCTCTCAGGTGACTGGAACCTCCACCATCCAATGTGGTCCAGGCACGCAACACTGGCGAATGAGTCTATGGAACAAACAGTAGACTGGCTGAATCAGGAAGGCTACACCCTCAAAAACAAGAAAGGTGAACCCACATTCTACTCACATGCCCACAGCTCATGGTCCACAATCGACCTAACATTCCTCAATCCAACAACAACAACACTGGATGCGGCAAGAAACTGGATCATAGACAGGATGAAAGCATTCAGCTCTGACCACTTCACATTAAGATGGGACCTGGACTACGGCACAAAGGAAATCAAAAACCCTATAGATAAAAGATTCAACTTTAAGGCTGCTGATCCAAAGAAATAGAGGGAAGTGTTCCAAAGGACAATGGCAAATCACAATGAGAACCTCCAGATATTGCTCAATCTGGAGGCAGACCTGATGGAAGAACAGCTTGATAATGCCACAGAAAGCCTGATCAAAGCCATGCAGGAAGTGAACGAGGAAGCAGTTCCAATACAAAAACTGAGCAATAAGGCAAGGCCATGGTGGAATGAGCAACTAGAGACAGCAAATAAGTGCATTGCTGAACAACGCTTAATGAACCTGGATCATCAAAGGCACTGGGGTACACAATTAGCTCCTGTATCAGCACTGATTAAGAAATTGCAGAACTACTTCAAACGACTTTATAAAAAGGCACACACCAGATGGATAACTGAAACTTTAGAATCAGCAAAGACAAAGGACATCTGGAGCTTTCCAAAATGGGACAAAGATATATGGACATACCCATCACTGGCAATCTCAAGAGGGCCAGACAAACCACCTGCAGTCCAGCACAAAGATAAGTGCGACAGCCTATGAGAAGAACTTTTTCAACCCCCACCACCACTCCAAAGAGTGCACTTCTCTGATCTAATGACCACTGCAGTAGACGACTTCACACATATACCAACTACAAGAGAAGAGATAAGGAATGTAATCTATGATCAGGGAGCTAATAAGCACCAGACATAACCCAGAACACGTTCCATACAATCAGATAGACCTGAGAGGTGAGCCTGGAGACAATATTAGCACTAATGCACCATTGCATAAAGACAGGATACCATTTCAAGGCGTGGAGAAAGGTGATCGTGATAGCACTACCAAAACCAAGAAAACTGGACTATTCTAATCATGTGCTGATATGACCTAGGGGACCCTGGTACCTAGAGAGTGCTCTGAAATGTGGCTAAGAGGTAGTGTGTGAACTATGGGGATGTGAGGGGAGGAGCTACAACCTGTATGATACTGAGAAACCTGTATATCTTGTTTTTGTAAGCGAGGGAGTAAGGGGCCAAGGGTCCTGTGCGACAGGATCTTGTTCCTAGGTGCTAGATGATCCCTAAGGCCTTGCGGGGCCCTCTGAAGTGTGCAGTCCTTTGAAGTTCTGTGAAGTCTTTCAAAGTTTTAGCTAAAGTGCACAAGCTAACTTTGTAGGCTATGTAGAGTTAGGGAACAATAAGTCAAGGGAATATGGGTTCAACTAATCGGTGAAGGGTACGAGACTGTTCCGAAGTCTTTAACTAGAGTTAGCTAAAGGGCATAATGCTTCGAAGCTTGTTAGAGCGAGGTGTGCAAGGTTTGACTAGTGTAGGTGACTGTAGAAGAGGTCGGATGGTTCGAAGAATCGATACTTGGAGTAGGGACAGGAGAATGAGGTCGCTGGAAGTTCTGAAGTGCCTGTTGACTTCAAGGTGTAGGTCGGGGGGTTCAAGGACGTAGGGGGATGTACTATGATCTGAAATGAGGGCTATAGGAGATTCGTAATGCTATTTGTGGGACGTAGAAATGACACAACGTGAGCCTTTGGGTACAACTAAGGTGGAGGCCCACCGGATAGATGCTATAGGATGTACTGAAGAGTGCAAAGTCACAGTGACTTCATGGATTGTAGTGCGCAGTTCGAGGAGCATAGATGTAGTTCATAGATATATCATGAGTGTAGACGTAGTTTAGAGATACTGAGATGGAGCTAGGGTGGAGACTTAGGGGCTTAGGACTGTTCCTAAGGTGGTACTCACAGCACGTTTCTGAGATCAGAGCTACTGGGGAACTTGTATTCCAAAGGGAGAAGCGTGCACTGAGGGGTCTCTCTCGTACATGGTAAACTACCTCTGACTAAATAGAGGAGAGTGAGGTGAACTATTCTTGCGTGAAGTGATCCTTACAAGTCCGAAAAGTATACTAAAGTGCATGGGCTCCAAAGTGAACACGAGGAGGATAGGAACTAAATAGGAACTGAAACAGGGGAACTACGTATGATAGAAAGGTGACCAAGTCCATTCATGAGGGCGAGATGACTATCTGAGAGCAGCCATGCGCCGTGATCAACTATCTTAGTGGGCTAAGAGTGTACAAAGTTTCTAGTAGCGGGACTTGGCCTAATCAGGGTAGGAGGTGTCCTAAATGGGTGAAGGATCATATGGATGTGCCATAGAAGGACCTTATGGCATAGGATCGAGACCCAGGGGGTGTGCAAGGCTTCCTAAGTCCAGCCTTCAGAAATTAAGACTGTTTCAGAGCCTATCAGAGGTGGCTGCAATCACAAGAGCTAGGAGAGACTTAGCTAAGACTTCTTAGCTAAGCCCGGGATGAGTGACATAGTAGCTGGGACCTAGATCCAATAGAACAGTATGGGAGGGCTGGCAGTGTCCGATAGTGGACTTAGCAGGAGTTAGGGACTTCGTGGCTAGCATTCAAAACCTTGTAGCACCTCGTGTGACTTCACAGGACTTCGTAGGGTGTTAGAAGGGTTTAGGAGACAGAGGAACTGTTAGAAACATCATAGAGACCTATCCCACCTGTCGTAGGCTGTAGAATGATCATAGGATGGTCTGTGAGGGGATTAGAAAGCTCCTAAAATCACAATTCAGAGCCCAGGAGGCTACAGGACTCATCAGCGCATACAGACTGATCCAACTTCTTGAGTGCCTAGGCAAGGTCCTCAAACGCATCATGGCCACTAGATTAGCATATCTGGTCACAACACACAACCTAGTCCCAGCAAACCAATTTGGAGGCAGACCATGTAGTTCCACAAAAGATGCGATATTGACTTTCGTTAACAACATACAGTGACTCACAAAACCATTGCAATGTTTGTCACTTTCTGACTGTTTGGTCTATATCTCAGTCATCAGATATGTGATAGCTTCAAATGTTGGACCATTAAAAAGCCCTGCATCATGGCTTTCCAACATGGTATCTATCATAAAAAATGGACAAGTATATGTGAAGTTATCTATCATTCTTTCAGAAAGTTCATTGCAATGGTTTTGTTGCTAGCATAATATAAAATAGAAAATACAAATGATTAGTACTTAGTATGTAGATGGCTCATAAACACCGGCTGATATTTTCTTTTTGATTATTGCACAGACCTTATTGTAAATGCCAGGAGGGATAGGGATATTCTTCTGTACCCAAGGCATGTGCAGAACAACTGAGAAGTCAATAGGAGGGAAAAACTCAGCTTTGAAACAACCCCTTTCAGAATCATTCCAGACAAAAGCTTTGGCATAGACTGATATAAAATGGTGTAGGAGCTCTTTTTCTGCTGGCCCAAGGAAGTCTCTGCTATATAATTTATCAGTCAATTCTTGACGCTCCTGCACATAACAGCTTGTAGGGATGAAGGTCAGTGGCTGAGGGGATAATTTTGGCATGGTATCTAGAGGATCACCCTTAATAGCTCACACAATCTAGAACCTCTCATTGAGCACTCCTAAGATGGGCCGAGTTTTCAAGGTGACTGGCTTATACTTTTTCTTAAAGGCGGCAAACATAGGAACAGAGAGAGAATCCAAAACTGAAGAAAGGGGGAGAGTGAGAGTCAAAAACTTTGGCAACTCTTGAGCTGATCTTGGAGTATCCTTGGAACTTGAACTGCTGAAAACTAAACCAAAAGACATTACTTTAGAGCTGAAAGACAAAGGAATAGGGTGAGAGTTTGATTTATTGGAATTGAATAAGGGGATCTTGGAGGGCTTGATAGCTGTAAGAAAACTAGAGAACCACTTGAAGGCATTCTGGAAAGCTGCTAAAGATGCTGAAGAATCGCTAGAATAAAGAGACTGAAGATAACCAGGCACAGAATCAGACACAAAGAGACAGAGCACAGAAACAGAAGGGGTATTGGAAGTGTTTACTGAGGTGTAAAACACAATTTTCAGTTTGTCAAAATTGGACTTAATGATGACTGTAACTTCTCCTTGATTTCTCAAATCCTCAAAAAGTGAAAACCCAATTTCAGTGCAGTGGGTTGATTGGCATGAGGACTGTAGATGATGAGAGGGTAGGAACTTCTGTCTGCCTCGAGGCATGGTGGGAATCATTGCTGTTTCTCCAGTGTTTGGGCAAACAATCATGATGGTCTGATCTTCATTTCTGAAGTTTTTGACTACACTTTCAGTTATGACATTGAAGATGCAATCGAGAAGGATGTTGTAGGAGGGACTGCGAATGACATGCATCTGGAGGTAGAGAACAATGTCACTGATCTGGAACGAGACATTCCTGACTAAACCAAGAGACTGATCAATTCCACCATTGGCTGACTGCATATTCAGCTGGATAGAGGGATCATAGATAAGACCTAATACGTGGCACACATGCTCGAACATAGCGACATCCTGGGAATCTGGATCAACTATACACTCAATCCGCTTCTTGTTATCTATGAGGGCCTCAATACTTTGGATAGTGTTGAAATCTCAAGCAACTACAATTTCGGCTGACTTCTCATCATGGGGAACATGTTGAAGGTATGTTTCATAAGGATCAGGGACAATGGTAGCCCTGAGAAGAAGTGGTTCACCATGGCAAGAGAGTTCTAAGACATCTGAGGCTGAAACCAAAGCTGAGACCAAAGCTGAATCTGAACCGAGATTGTCAGATACCTCGACAATGTGTGCCATATTGATAGCAGTAGTATCAGCAGGTACATGATGAGAAGTCACTGCCTCTCAGTACTTGGCATGAACATCAGGGGAGATAGACAAGAGTTCCTCAGGAGTCAGAGTCACAGTAGGGGTATGCATAGACTGAGCAAAGATCTCCTCCGTGAGCCTGTCTTGGTGTATTGGGACTACTGTTTTGTAAGCTGAATCCTTATCTTTCTCTGGGTTGGCCTTTGATGCTGTAGCAAAGTTCCAAAGATTTGGTGGTGTGTAAATAGTGTCTCTAGCATTAGCATATGGATGGAGAGGGGGAATGAACTGGGAATTGGACGGGGGTGTGGTTGTAGAATGATTCAGTGGATGAGTGGGATTGCTAGCTGGGGGGGATGACACTTTGGCCAAAACTGAGTTTTTTGGTTTGCTCACTGATGGTGCTGTGCTGGTTCAGGGGCTGATGACTGTGAGAGACTGGCAACAGGAAGCTGTGGGTGCACTGATACTGGGGGATCTGAAGCTGGTGGATTCTGAGATACTGCTGGAGGATTAGAAGGAGAAGAATGTTGGTGTGGCAGCACTGCAACACCATCAAACACTTCTCTTCTGTGTCTGAGTTGAAGAATCTCATGCTCCAACACTGCAATTTGATGTTATGCTCTATGTTACTGGGGGGTTCACCCTGATAATGCTGCAGAAGCTTAGAGCAGTGTGCAGCGAAGGGTCGAGGAGGAACGGCAGTGACAATGAGTCATGATCCTCAGTAGTCTTCAACTACAAGCCCTATGTAGTCGCAATAGTCTTTACGGGCTTCTTGTTGGTGCGAGAAGAAGATGTGTAAAGAAAAGCGTATATTGGTACTAATGCGTAGTACACTTCGGAATGAATGAACAAAGAGAATACAACTAGGGAAACCTCCAGTGGAGGGTCCCTCCTTTATACTGCCACCGCTGACCCCCAGGTATACTAAGCAGTCCCTCAGAGACAGCATAAGGCAAGAGGAGTCAGCGGCCTGAAAGTACAAAACTACCATGGCATAAGCAGGGACGGTCGGCCCATCAGTCAATCTGGGTAAGTAATGCATGGAAGGGATGCTGCACATCCATGGTGTAACAAACAAAGGAAAAGAAAAAACAATTAAGTCCCTGGTCCTACCCGTCAGTAACACTCTACAACACTCTAACCTCTACTGGGTATGATCTAGAGAAGCTAGAAGGCTGTAAAACTTGTGTGTGCAAGAGGAAGAGTCAGCAGCAAGGGTTCCCAACTCAAATTGGTTGAGAGATGTCTACAAAGGTCTTCGATGACCTATGACGTGTGTTGCAACTGCTTGATGTAGCTTTGATAGGTTACTTTGCAGTACTATACTAGGTGATACAAGCTGGTATCAATGACCATGAAGCCTCAAACGTGAGGGCCTGACTACCATAGTGGTAGCAAGGACTTAAGGACGATCCGTTGTCTGTAAAGCGTGAAGTCGATGTAGACGTCGAGCGAGTACTCAGGTACGAAGCAAGAGGTTGCAAGATATGAGTATAGAATTGCTAGTGGAAGCTAGCTACCTGATAACCAGATTGAACTTAAGGTCCAACCTACAAAGTACAGGGCCTTATATACATATTCTACTCTGTGCACAGTGATGAGGACAGACAATGGCCAAACCAAGAAAAGGGCAACACTAGCAGGATTTGAACCTGCATCCCCTCAACTGGCCTTTTGATGCTTTAGACCATTAAGCTATAGTGCCAGTCAAACCTAACACTTGTTAGATGGATGTGGGTACAAACCACTGAAGGCTTCGAACTCCCCCTGGGTACAAATTACTTAAGGCTTCAAACTCCCCAGTCTTATCATCAAAATGATACAACCTAGGGAGTTCTGAACAGTGGAATGAACCTAGGGAGTAGGTCCGATGCGTCCAAATGAGTAGAGAGAGCTAAAGTGGTGTGGTACCTAGGGGAGATACCAAAGGAAAAGGTGAGTGAGTGGACACGACAGAGAAACTATCTAGACCACAGTCAGGGGCCTAAAAATCTAGTGTGTGCAGAGGAGTAAGGGGCCAATGAATCCTGCATGACAGGATCTTATGCCGAGGTGCAGACAGTCCCAGGAAGATAGAAGTGTGGTCTTTTAATCCGATGGCAGCGGGCTGGTCAAATTCTGGCCAGGTGCAAAGGAGTCGAAGGAACTGAGGGTGCACTGATGGTAAACCAAGAACTGAAGGATAAACCAAAAACCAATGTAATCAGGAGAGGGGATACTGCTGAGGGCTGCTGGCATAGGAATGGGATGTAGAGCTGGCATAGACAATGACTGATAGACTGAACTGTATGCAACATGTGCCTATGGGGTATAACGAGGGTGGAGGCATGCCGGATGAGAAGGAGAAGGGGGGCTGGTTACTCAGACCGAAGTTACTCCAACTTCAGAAACGTAGGACGTAGAGGACATAGGACTGCTGCAATATATGATATAATAGGACTGCTGGCTGACAAAATGCGTAGATACGATGATGAGTCCCGTAGCCTCCTGGGCCCCGAATCGCGATTATTAGGAGCTTTCTAATCCCCCAACCGACCACTTTAAGACTCTCCTACAGCCTACGACAGGAGGGATAGGTCCCTATAATATTCCTAACGCCCCCTCTTCTTCCTAAACCCTTCTAACACCCTACGAAGTCTTGCGAAGTCACACGAGGTGCTACGAGGTTTCGAATGCTAGACGCGAAGTCCCTAACTCCTGCTAAGTCCACTATCGGACACTGCCGGCCCTCCCATACTGTTCCATTGGATCTAGGTCCTATCTACTACGTCACTCATCCCGGGCTTAGCTAAGAAGTCTTGGCTAAGTCTCTCCTAGCTCTTGTGATTGCAGTTACCTCCGATAGGCTCCAAAACGGTCTGAAGTTCCAGAAGTTGGACTTAGGAAGCCTTGTGCACCCCCATGGGTCTTGATCCTATGCCATAAGGTCATCCTAGGGCATACCCATATGACCCTCCACCCAGTTAGGACACCTTCTGCCCCGATTAGGCCAAGTCCCGCTGCTAAGAACTTCGTGCGCTCTTAGCCCGCTAAGATAGGTGATCACGGCGCATGGCTGCTCTCGGATAGTCATCCCGCCCTCGTGAATGAAGTTGGTCACCTTTCTACCATTCGTAGTTCCCCTGTTTCAGTTCCTAATTAGTTCCTATCCCCCTCGTGTTCACTTCGGAGTCCATGCATTTTAGTACACATTTCGGACTCGTAAGGATCACTTCGCGCAAGATTAGTTCACCTCACGCTCCCCTATTTAGTCAGAGGTAGTTTACTATGTACGAGAGAGACCCCTCAGGGCACGCTTCTCTCTTTGGAATACCAGTTCCCCTGTAGCTCCAATCTCAGGAAAGCGCCGCGAGTACAACCTTAGGAACGGTCCTAAGGTCCCTAAGTCTCCACCCCAGCTTCGTTTCAGTACCTTTGAACTACGTCTACACTCACGATATATCTACGAACCACGTCTACGCTTCCCGAACTACGTACTACGATCTACGAAAGTCGCCGTGACTTCGCACCCTTCAGCACCTCTTATAGCACCTATCTGGTGGGCCTCCGCCTTAGTTATACCCTTAGGCTCATGTTGCGTCATCCCTACGTCCTACGAATAGCCCTACGACTCTCCCATAGCCTTAGTTACAGGCTATAGTACATCTCCCTACGCCCTCGAACTCTCCGACCTCTCCTACAGGTCTCCTACGCTAGCCAAACCTCGCCCACCTCGCTCTAACAAACCTCTAAACCTTACGCCCTTTAGCTAACTCTAGCTAAAAGGACTTCGCAGCATCTACGAAGTCAGCTCGCGCGATTTAGCTAAAACTTCGAAGGACTTCGCAAAACCTCGAAGAACTTCGCGTACTTCGGAGGGCCTCGCAAGGCCTTAGGGATAGTATAGCACTTAGGAACAAGATCCTGTTGTGCAGGACCCTTGACCCCTTACTCCCCCACTTACAAAAACAAGACATACAGGTTTCCCGGTATCATACAGGTAGTAGCTCCTACCCTCACACCCTCACAGTTATCACACTACCCCCAGCCACGTTGCGGAGCACTCCCTAGGTACCAGGGTCCCCTAGGTCGTATCAACGATGGAGGGAAACCTTGTCAGACTGTAGGGAAGCCTTAGAGCAGGGGAAGCCCAAATCTGAACTCTGGGGGACAAGTCTGTAGATTTTGCGAGACAAGACGAGAGCGCATATCTTCTCTCTCCCATCTGGTAGGTACAGGAGACTATATAAGGGGTCTGTGGTGTCAAAGTATCTTACGCAAAATAAAACTGAAGAAACCAAAAATCGTAAAATCTAGGATCTGATCAGCGTACCATATGGGGAACTAAACTGAAGTAGGACATGAAACAGGAACTCTGAATGCAGTAGAAAGGTTACTGGGGAATGGCACAGGGTGAGGGATGCTTATCTAGAGATCATCATATGGAAGATGGACTATCTAACCAGACCTTGAGGGGAACAGGGACCTAAAAGTGCTGAACCGTCAAGCCGATGCGTAGGGGGTCTAGGCAATACCAAGGGATCATGTGGACATCATGAACAAGAGGCCAGGACTCCGGACCGAGGGACTGAGAACCAGAACCGAGGACTGAAGACCAAAAACTGAAGGACTGGGGATCGAGGACCAAAAACTGAAGACTGAAGGACTTTTGCTCAGTTTTCCTTGACCAATAAGAAGGACTTGGGGACGTAAGAGGGATGCTAGGACGAGCTGAAAGAGTGCATTACAGAGTATGAGGGACTGCTCTGTGGAATAGAGGCGTGCTGTAGAACTTCCAATATCCGAAGTCTGAATAACGATGTTTTGGTGCGTTGACTGGGATTCTCGAGTGGTGTTACGATGTATGGACAGCAGGTCTTTGTCCTGATGATCTGTAGAGTAGCCTAGGAGCACATATAAAACCGAAAATGGGTGCTTTCAGGGTGCAGAGGAGTACCAGACCTATCAACAGTGATACGCTCTATAACACTCCAACCTCAACTGGGTATGTCCTAGAGAAGCTGAAAGGCTATAGAACTTGTTAGTATGCAAGGAGAGTCAGCAGCAAAGAGTTCCCAATCTCAAATTGGTTGAGAGACATCTTCGAAGGTCTTTGATGACCTACAATGTGTGTCGTGACTACTTGACGTAGCTTTGATGCACTACTGTGATGTGCTTGTACTAAGGAGAGGCTTAGACGTGAGACTTAGCTGAACACAACCCTTCAATGTGGCTCGAAGGTGGATGTAAGACTAGATGCAACCCTTCAATGGATGTCAAAGATGAACTTAGATGCAACCCTTCAAGATACTGTAGAAGGCGGATAGTAAATGCAACTCTTTGGTTGTAATCAAAGACGGAAAGATGCTGTGGAACACAGTAGAAGACTGACTCGTAGGTGCTCTTCTTGAGCTCTGCAGAATGGGGGAAAACTTCTCTGTTGTTTCGAGACATCATACATCACATTTATACTACTTTACTATAATGTAAGGCACATCAGGAGTGGCGTAGCACAAGTGGCATCCTAACTACTTGCGTACTATGAGCTACAGAGTAGCTTTATAGAGGAAGTGGCTACTGTACTGACATCACTAGAAAGGCTGAGATAAAGGAATGTACATAGACTAAGACGAAACCTGTGGCCGTAGCATTATCAAGCGCATTGAGTGGCATATCGAAGCTGATCAAGTGATATCAGTTGACATGATCGGTCACATGTGAGGGCCTTTGAGTGGCAACTGCATGTGATGTATTGTGCATAGAGGGAACGGTGCACCGAAATGTCAGCCCAGAATTGGTGGAGTGGCTGTGGCATGACTTGAAGCTATCAGAGAGTCTCACGATGGCTTTTCGGGCTGTATCGGACGCTGATAGGTGCCAGGCCCTTCTAGGCCCTGCGGAGCGCTCTCACTCGACCCTAGGACCTTAGTCATGGCTTCAACGCCACTTGACGCGTCCGATACTGCCTGAAAGGCCACCATGGGACTCTCTGATAGCTTCAAATCACGCCACAGCCACTTCACCAATTCTGGTCTGACATTCTGGTGCACAGCTCTCTCTACGCACAATGCGCCACATGCAGTTGCCACTCAAAGTCCTCGTACATGACCAGTCACGCCACCCCAATATTGCTTGATCAGTTCCAACGTGCCACTCGATGCGCTCGATAATGCTGCAACCACATCTTAGTCTATGTACGTTCCTTTGTCTCAGCCTTACTAGTGATGTCAGTAGCCACTCCCTCTACGAGCTACTCCGTAGTACGCAAGTAGTTAGGATGCCACTCGTACTACGCCACTTCTGATGCGCCTTACATTATAGTAAAAGTAGTATAAACGTGATGTACGACGTCTCCGACCAACAGAGAAGTTTTCCCCCATTCCGCAGAGCTCAAGAAGAGCACCTTCGACACAGTCTCCTACTGTGTTCTACAGCTTCTTTCCATCTTCGATTACGTTCAAAGAGTTGCGTCTACACTCCGCCTTCTACAACTCCACCTTCTACAGTCTCTTGAAGGGTTGCATCTCGCCCATCTTCGACCTCCATCGAAGGGTTGCGCTCAGTCTTACATCCACCTTCGACATCTGTCAAAGGGTTGCGTCTATATCTTTTCTCTAACCCAAGCCCGCCCTCTACAGTAACTGAGGGGCTGCATATCAGCTAAGTCCACCTGTTTAAGCCTTCCCTTAGTACCATACCATAGCACATTGAAGCTACATCGAGCAGTCGTGACACACGTGTAGGTCATCAAAGACCTCCGTAGACATCTCTTGACCTATTTGAGATTGGGAACCCTTTGCTGCTGACTCTCCCCTGCACACTAATTAGTACTATAGCTTTCCAGCTTCTCTAGGCTGTTGATAGGTCTGATATACCTCTGTGCCCCGAAAGCACCCATTTTCGGTTTTCTATGTGCCTCTAGACTACTCTACAGATCATCAGGACAAAGACCCACTGTCCGTGCATCATAACGCCATCCGAGAATCCCAGTCAATGCACCAAAACATCATTATTCAGACTTTGGATATCGGAAGTTCTACAGCGTGCCCCTATCCCACAGAGCAGTCCCTCATACTCTGTAATGCACTCTTTCAGCTCGTCCTAGCATCCCTTTTACGTTGATACGACCTAGGGGACCCTGGCACCTAGGGAGTGCTCCGCAACGTGGCTGGTAGGTAGTGTGTGAACTGTGGGGATGTGAGGGTAGGAGCTACAACCTGTATGATACCGGGAAACCTGTATGTCTTGTTTTTGTAAGTGGGGGAGTAAGGGGTCAAGGGTCCTGCACAACAGGATCTTGTTCCTAAGTGCTATACAATCCCTAAGGCCTTGCGAGGCCCTCCAAAGTACACGAAGTCCTTCGAGGTTCTGCAAAGTCCTTCGAAGTTTTAGCTAAATCGCACAAGCTGACTTCGTAGGCTGTATGGAGTTAGGGAACAATAAGCCAATAGGCTATTGTTTCAACTAAGCGGCAGAGGGTACGAGACTGCTGCGAAGTCTTTTAGCTAGAGTTAGCTAAAGGGCGTAAGGCTTAGAGGTTTGTTAGAACGAGGTGGGCGAGGTTTGGCTAGCGTAGGAGCTCTGTAGGAGTGGTTGGATGGTTCAGAGAGCTAATACTTGGAATAAGAATGGAAGAACGAGATTACTGGAAGCTCTGAAGTGTCTGATGACTTCGAGGTGTAGGTCGGAGAGTTTGAGGGCATAGGGAGATGTACTATAGCCTGAAATGAAGGCTATGGGAGAGTCGTAGGGCTATTTGTAGGACGTAGGGATGATGCAACGTGAGCCTAAGGGTATAACTAAGGTGGAGGTCCACCGGATAGGTGCTATAGAAGGTGCTGAAGGGTGCAAAGTCACGGCAGCTTCGTGGATCGTAGTGCATAGTTCGGGAAGTGTAGACGTGGTTCGTAGATATTTCGTGAGCGTAAACGTAGTTCAAAGGTACTGAAACGGAGCTGGGGTGGAGACTTAGGGGCCTTAGGACCGTTCCTAAGGTTGTACTTGCAGCAGTTTCCTGAGATCGGAGCTACAGGGGAACTTGTATTTCAAAGAGAGAAGCGTGCACTGAGGGCTCTCTGTCTTACATAGTAAACTACCTCTGACTAAATAGGGGAGCGTGAGATGAACTATTCTTGCGCGAAGTGATCCTTGCACTTTTGAAATGTGTACTACAGCGCATAGGCTCTGAAGTGAACACGAGGAGGATAGAAACTAAATAGGAACTGAAACAGGGGAACTACGTACGGTAGAAAGGTGACCAAGTCCATTCATGAGGGCGGGATGACTATCTGAGAGCAGCCATGCGCCGTGATCAACTATCTTAGTGGGCTAAGAGTGTACAAAGTTTCTAGTAGCGGGACTTGGCCTAATCAGGGTAGGAGGTGTCCTAAATGGGTGAAGGATCATATGGATGTGCCATAGAAGGACCTTATGGCATAGGATCGAGACCCAGGGGGTGTGCAAGGCTTCCTAAGTCCAGCCTTCAGAAATTAAGACTGTTTCAGAGCCTATCAGAGGTGGCTGCAATCACAAGAGCTAGGAGAGACTTAGCTAAGACTTCTTAGCTAAGCCCGGGATGAGTGACATAGTAGCTGGGACCTAGATCCAATAGAACAGTATGGGAGGGCTGGCAGTGTCCGATAGTGGACTTAGCAGGAGTTAGGGACTTCGTGGCTAGCATTCAAAACCTCGTAACACCTCGTGTGACTTCGCAGGGCTTTGTAGGGTGTTAGAAGGGTTTAGGAAGGAAAGGAGGCATTAGGAATATTATAGGAACCTATCCCACCTGTTGTAGGCTGTAGAAGAGTCTTAGAATGGTCGGTTGGGGGATTAGAAAGCTTCTAAAATCACGATTCAGGGCCCAGGAGGCTACGGGACTCATCAACGTCCCCAAGTCCCTCTTGTTTTTTTGGCCCTCGATCCTTGATCCTTTGGTTTTTGATCTTCAGTCCTCAGTTCTGGTTCTCGGTCTCTCGGTCCGGAGTCCCGGCCTCTTGTTCATGATGGCCATATGATCCCTTGGTATTGTCTAGACTTCCTACTCATTGGCTTGACGGTTCAGCACTCTTAGGTCCCTGTTCCCCTCAAGGTCTGGTTAGATAGTCCATCTTCCATATGATGATCTCTAGATAAGCATCCCTCACCCTGTGCCATTCCCCAGTAACCTTTCTACTGCATTCAGTGTCCCTGTTTCATGTTCTACTTCAGTTTAGTTCCCCATATGGTATGCTGATCGGATCCTAGATTTTACGATTTTCAGTTTGTTTTCAGTTTCTTCGGTTTTATTTTGCGTAAGATACTTTGACACCACGGACCCCTTATGTAGTCTCCTGTACCTACCAGATGGGAGAGAGAAGATACACACTCTCATCTTGTCTCACAGAATCTACAGACTTGTCCCCCAGAGTTCAGATTTGGGCTTCCCCTGCTCTAAGGCTTCCCTACAGTCTGACAAGGTTTCCCTCCATCGTATCTACGCATTTTGTCAGCCAGCAGTCCTATTATATTGTATATTGTAGCAGTTTTACGTCTTCTACATTCTACGTTCCTGAAGTTGGAGTAACTTCGGGCTGAGTAACCAGTCCCCCCCTCCTCCTCCTCATTTGGCGTGCCTCCGCCCTCATTATACCCCATAGGCACGTGTTGCACATAGTCCAGTCTATCAGTCATCACCTATGCCAGCCCTACATCCCATTCCTACACCATCAGCCCTCAGCAGTATCCCCTATCCCGATTACATCAGTTTTCAGTTTATCTTTCAGTTCTCGGTTTACCATCAGTGCACCCTCAGTTCCTTCGACTCCTTTGCATCTAGCCAGAATTTGACCAGCCCGCTGCCATCGGATTTAAAGACCACACTCCTACCTTCCTGAGACTGTCCGCACCTCGGTATAAGATCCTGTTGTGCAGGATTCATTGGCCCCTTACTCCTCTGCACACACTAGACTTTTAGGCCCCTGACAGTGGTCTAGGTAGTTTCTCTGTCGTGTTCCCTCACTTACCTTTGCCTCTGGTATCCTTCACAGGTACCCCACCACTTCAGCTCACTCTCTACTCATTGGGACACATCGGACCTACTCTCTAGGTTCATTCCCACAGTTCAGGACTCCCTAGGTCATATCACCATACCCAGTTAGGGGTTGGAGTGTTATAGTTTGTATCATTCTGGAGCCCACCATGAGGGAAGGTTGCCTTCTATGATAACCTGACTAAGCAAATCATGTGACATGGACTTTGGTTGACCAGGAGGTCAACATCTCAAAGTTGGGATGGGATGATAAGACTGGGAAGTTCGAAGCCTTAAGTGGTTTGTACCCAGAGGGAGTTCGAAGCCTTCAGTGGTTTGTACCCACATCTACCTAACAAGTGTTAGGTTTGACCAACACTATAGCTTAATGGTCTAAAGCATTGGAAGGCCAGTTAAGAGGATGCAGGTTTGAATCCTATTAGTGTCGCCCTTTTCTTGGTTCAGCCATTGTCTGTGCTCATCAACATGTCGAGTGGTGTCGAAGCCATGACTAAGGTCCTAGGGTTGAGTGAGGGCACTCCGTGGGGCCTAAAAGGGCCTGGCACCTATCAACAGACCATGGCATGTGATCTAAAAAGCACCATGAGTAAGTGTAAGTAAGGTAATATGAGTTATTAGGCTGTATTAGCAATACGTTGATGCGCACTATAACACTCCAACCCCAACTGGGTACGACCTAGAGAAGCTGGAAAGCTATAGAACTAGTTAGTGTGGAGGGGAGAGTCAGCAGCAAAGGGTTCCCGATCTCAAATGGGTGGGAGACGTCTACGAAGGTCTTCAACGACCCTCTACGTGTGTCGCGACTGCTCGACGTAGCTTCGATGCGCTACTATGCTGTACTATACTAGGGAGAGGCTTAAACGTGAGAACTTAGCTGATATGCAGCCCTTCGAAATCTTGTAGAAGGCGGACTTGGGTTAGAGAGAGATGCTAGTGCAACCCTTTGATGTGGCTCGAAGGTGAACGTAAGACTGAACGCAACTTCTTCGACTGATGTCGAAGACAGACAAGACGCAAGCCTTCAAGATACTGTAGAAGGCAGATAGTAGACGCAACTCTTCGAACGTAATCGAAGACGGAAGGACACAGTAGAATGCAGTAGGTGACTAAATCGAAGGTGCTCTTCTTGAGCTCTGCAGGATAGGGGAAAACTTCTCTGTTGTTCTGAGACACCATACATCACATTTATACTACTGTACTATAATGTAAGGCGCATCGGGAGTGGCATAGTATGAGTGGCATCCTAACTACTTGCGTACTACGAATTATGGAGTGGCATGAAATATACTAAGACAAGACCTGGGGCCGTAGCATTATCGAGTACATTGAGTGGCGCATCGTAGCAAATCGAGCGATATCGGAGTGGCGAGACCGGTCACATGCAAGGACATTGAGTGGCAACTGCGTGTGGCATATTGTGCGTAGAGGGACCGGTACACTGGAACATCAGACCGGAACTGGCGGAGTGGCGGTGGCGTGATTCGAGGCTATCGGTGATACAATTTCTATTTCTTGTCATTACCACGGTCATTGCTTACTCATAGACTATTACTGTATGGGCCCCGGATCGGCCCCGCTTACTCATAGGACTCTGACTCATATCTGGGCCGCTTACCACATTCCCCATTATTCACACGTATTGCTAATACGCCCGGATCGTACCACTTTCTATTTTCCTCAGAGTCGTACCATAGTTCGGACCTCCTGCCCTAGAGTAGTTCTTGGTCCGTGCTCGTGATGTGTACTTGTATATATAGCATGTATCTTAGCTTAGGTCGGACCTTAAGTCTGATCTTGTTACTATCATATTCGTGTCTTGTATCCTCTCGCTCATATCTGAGTGATACTCGCTCGAGTCTACGGACTTCACGACACCCGGTCTATATCGACCATAAGACCTCGCCACCTTCTATCGTGGTCAGGCCCTCACGTGTGAGGCAACATATAGGATCCGAGATACCAATTTGTATCAAAAGATCAGACTTACAATAAGTCGCCCCTAGTACCATCTAGCGGGCATACATCCACTACCACGTCTTATCTCAGGACCGTCGATCCTGATTATTGGGGGTTACCTTCACGGGGAGAGGAACCACTTCTCTACGACATCGAACAACGAGTGTTCGTAGACGCGAACCGGAACCCAATCTATCCGCGTTCACCGCTTACCTGGGTTAGAACAACATCCAGGCGACCGATCCAACAAACACAGGCCAACCTCGCTACTTACTTCCAGCGAAACCCTGTGGGCGAAGGCAAAGACATCGCCATCTTATTCACGGGAGGATCGCAAGAAAACACACCCATCGAACCGACCACCGAGGACTCGTTTACCGCCTCCACTTCCCGAACCCCCACTCCCACTTCATCCACTACCACATCCACTCCTCTAATATCCGCACCCACACCTCGACGAGTCACAATGGCGACAATTGGAAACATGACCCAACAGCAGCTGGAGGCACTCATAGCTCGCCTCAGCACTCAGCAGCAAGGGGCTCGAGCCCTCAAGCTCGACATTCCTGCACCGGATCCATTCACCAGGCAAGGAGAAGACCTGGACTGATTTGTCCAGCGGGTGGAACATTATTTCACCGCCACAAACAACACCAACCTCAGCGATGATGCAAAAATCGCATTTGTGGTCGCCCTCATGAAGGGAGGGCAAGACGCGCGCATATGGCGCGACACGTTCTACGAACGAGCGGCAGGGGGCCAGGCGCCCTACAGGACATGGGACATATTCAAGGCATCCCTCAAGTTGGCATTCCCAGAACACGAGGGAGTGCAGCGAGCGCATCAGGTGCTCATGGAACTACCAGCCAAGCAGCTGAACAAGAAAACGAGGGCCACTACTAAAATGTATGTGGAAAGATTCCGACTTCTGGCCGAAAAGGCGAAGTTGAAGGACGCATCCATCGATGCAAATGGAAATTGCACCGAGAACAACTACCCTACCCTTAGGGCGATATTCATCAAGGGGCTAGACCGCCAGATCTATGCCACCTTAGCCGGAAGGGCCATATCCGAAAGGCCAGACACCATGGAAAAATGGTATAGGGACGTTCTATCCCTGGACGCAATCTATAGGGGGATCGACCAGATCTCCAACATTACCACTTCGGTTGACTATGGCGAACCCATTGACGTGGATGCCGTCGTCACCCGCCCAACCCATACCTCTTCATTCCCCTCCCCTAACAGGAAGCAGTGGACGGATGGTTGCTCCTTGAACGAAAGCGAAAGGAAATACCACCGTGACAACAACCTATGCTTCTATTGCCATAATAGGGGACATTCGGCACGAGACTGTCACAAGAAGGCGGCAGCCAGGACGAAGAACGCGCCCAAGGCGCAAGACCCACGCCCTACAGACTATCGCTCCTACATCAAGAGCCTATCTGCTGATGACGAGAGAGAGGTCATGGAAGAATTGGCCACAGAGGATTTTTAAAGGGGCAGGGTGAGTCGACGCAACCACTGCCCATTTCAGTTTCACTGTCCCGTGTGGTACTAGTAGTCCGGAATGAAAAGGCCTTACACATTCCGATTACTGTGGGACGAAAAGACGTTGAAGCGCGCGCCTTCATCGATAGCAGCGCCTCTGGGATATTCATACACCCCAGATTTGTGAAGGAACACAACATCCACACCGAGGCTTTACCCTGCCCAATACCCGTATTCAATGTGGACGGAACAGCTAACAAGCAGGCTATCATCACGAAAAGAGCCCTCCTTTCATACAAAATAGGAGGAGAACCCCGATTCGTTAAAGCCTACGTGGCCAGCATAGGGAACGAAGATATTATCTTCGGACATACCTGGCTCAAATTGGAAAACCCAGACATCGACTGGAAGACGGGGCGAGTGGAGCTCAAACACCGTATGACCTTGGAAGAATCAAGGGAATGGAAGAAAAACCTATTGGAAACCAGAGCCAAACGACTGGAAATCAAGAGGTTAACAGCAGAATCCCTCTCCAGAGAAATCATTAAAACTCGCCAACCCTCAGTCGAAGAAATAGAGGACGAAGGGGATGGGGAAGTCGTGGACACTATGTCCCCAGTCCTACCAACGGTAGAAACCCCTCGTCAAACGACGCGCCGAGACTCACTGGTCTCAACCCCGGAAGAAAACTCGGTAAACGGCATCACGCTTGAACAAGCAATGGAAACGGTCGACGACAATGAACTGGTCATAGCGTTCATCGAAGGGGATGACCAAATCACAACATACGGACAGGATTCACATCCAGCATACCGGGACGCACCTCTTATGGAGAAAGAGTACCCCTTTGACGGAACCTATCGTCGTCTCGGGAATGGTCTTATCTGGCAAGTCAAGCATGACATTGGTCGACTCACTACCTTCACGGAACTCGCTATCAAGGAACACGCTAAGAAAGAGGAGAAACCGGTCACGGAACTCGTCCCCGAGTATCTCCATGACCTCCTCCCGATATTCGACAAAGCTAAGGCAGCAAGACTTCCCCAACATTCAGAGTTCGATCACGAAATAAATCTCAAACCGGATTTTAAAGACTTCAAGCAGACGACATATTCTCTCAATCACGAGGAACGAGCGGAACTGGACAAGTTCCTCGAAGAGAATATAAAGAAGGGATACATCTGCCTGTCCAAATCGCCACTTGCAAGTCCGTTCTTCTTCGTGGAAAAGAAGGACGGCGGATACCGACCTTGTCAGGACTATAGGGAACTCAACAAGGGAACAATCAAAGACAGATATCCTCTTCCCCTCATAACGGAACTGCTGGAACGCCTCAATAACGCCATGATCTTCACGAAAATGGACCTTCGTCAAGGATACAACAACCTTTGCATCAAGGAAGGTGACGAATGGAAAGCGGCTTTTGGCGTTCCCGCAGCCGGGGAAGGACCTCCCTCGTTTTACGAACCCCTGGTAATGTTCTTCGGGATGTGTAACTCACCGGCAACGTTCCAACGGATGATGAACACGATCTTCGCAGATATGCTCAAGGAAGGGTGGTTGGCCATCTATATGGACGACATCCTTATCTACTCAACAGACCCCGAGGAGCATAAGAAGCGAACACGGCGAGTTATCGAAAGACTCCGAGATAACGACCTGTACCTCAAACCGGAGAAATGCAAATTCGATATGCAAGAAGTCGAATTTCTAGGCATGATCATCAGACCTGGACAACTCGCCATGGACCCAGTCAAGGTAGCTGGTATCAAGGATTGGCCGATACCTAAAAACCTCAGGGAGGTTAGGTCATTCATCGGGTTTGGGAATTTCTACTGTCGGTTCATACACGGGTTCTCGCATCTGGCCCAGCCATTGATCTTGCTTACACGAAAGGATGTCAAATGACATTGGGATGACGAACAGCAGGAAGCTTTTGAAGCATTGAAGAAAGCCTTCCTGGAACAACCGGTTTTACAGATGCCCGACCCGGACAAACCGTTCGCATTGGAAACGGATGCATCAAAATTCGCCACGGGTGCAGTCCTCAGGCAAAAGGACGACAACGGCGATTGGCACCCGTGCGGTTATATTTCCCAGAGCATGACACCAGCGGAGCGAAACTACGACGTCTATGACCGAGAACTCATGGCCGTCATGAGAGGACTCAATGAATGGAGTCACCTTCTCATCGGAAGCCCATACCCAGTCACGATTTACAGCGACCACAAGAATCTGACATACTGGAAGACGGCACGAAACCTAAATCGGAGACAGGCGCGATGGGCTCTCTGCCTATCCGAATTCGATTACAGGCTAGTTCACGTCCCGGACACGCAAATGGTACAAAGCGACGCACTCTCCCGACGCCCCGACCACGACGATGGTTCATCAGACAACCAGGGTGTAACTGTCCTACCTGACAAGGTATGGGCAGCGGCAATCGACACGAGTCTCAGGAATTCCATCGCTAAAGCATGTGTAAATGACTCGGTATATGCGGAAGGAATGTGCAATGCACAAAACGGCTCAAATGATCACTGGACAATTCGAGACGGGAACCTCCTTTATGACAATCGGGTATATATTCCCCTAGACGAGGACCTCCGACGACAAACAGTCTCGAACTACCACAACCTCCCTTCCGCCGGCCACCCTGGAATTCAGAAAACTCTCTCGTCTATACGACGAGACTACTGGTGGCCTGGGATGGCCGACTTTGTTGCCCGATACGTTCATGGTTGTGGCACATGTCAACAAATGAAGGTTAACACTCACCCGGATCGTCCCGCCCTCGTCCCTATCCGAGCCGCCGCTCACGCTACACTGTTCAGCACCTTCTGTTGCGACTTCATCACGGATCTACCCCTTTCCAACAGCTACAATGCCATATTGGTCGTGGTGGACCACGACCTTAGTAAGGGGGTAATTTTCATCCCGTGCAACAAAACTATTGACGCGCAAGGAACGGCGGAACTCCTTTACAACGAGGTCTACAAATGGTTTGGACTCCCAGACAAGGTGATCAGCGATTGCAGACCACAATTCGCGTCAAAGGTATTCCAAGAGCTATGCCACATGACAGGGGTGCAATCCGCCATGAGCACGGCTTTCCACCCTCAAACGGACGGAGAAACGGAACGGGTCAACCAAGAGCTTGAAGTGTATCTCCGATGCTTCACAAGCAACAACCCAGACAAATGGTCTTCCTTACTCGGCACAGCACAATTCGCTCACAACTCCAGGGAACATTTGACGATCAAGGCGTCGCCGTTTAAAGTCATGATGGGCTTCGAACCGTGAGGAATTCCCGTTGTACACAAAGGATCGGACACACCCGGTGCAGCTTATCGCCTGAAGAACCTCCAGAAGATAAGAGAACAAGCACACACGGCAATGGAGCTAGCCCAGGCAGTACTGGCAAAACGGATTAAACCACGAGGGAAAGGCTTCCGTAAAGGACAACAGGTTTGGCTCAACTCTTGGAACCTAAAACTGCCATACCCTTCCAGGAAGCTGGCACCCAAGAGAGAGGGACCCTTCGAAATCGTTGAAGTCCTAGGCCCGGTGTCGTACAGGTTAAAACTCCCGGAAACATGGCGAGTACATCCCGTTTTCCACGCTACCCTTCTATCACCATATACAGAGACGGAGATCCATGGCCAGAACTACATGAGACCACCCCCGGAACTAATCGAAGGCGAAGATAACTACGAAGTCGAAGCTATCACCGGACATCGGGAGAATTTACGGAAGAACCGCCGCGAGTATAGGGTCAGGTGGAAAGGATATTCTTCGGCAGATGACTCATGGGAACCGGAAGCAAACTTGGCCGGTACTGCGGAGGAGCTTCTGGGAGCATATAAGGAGAGAAAGAACTTGAGCTAAGCCCAGTTCACCCCTTCTGACGAACTACCACCCGCTCGTAACATGCCTCGCCAGTCTAACACCGCTGCCCAAGCCGCCGCTCGTGGCCGAGCCCGCGCCTTCCTTGCCACTCGACGTGCTACCCGCACACCTCAGACGGCCACCTCTCCTACGGCAGTACAATCCTCGTCATTGGCATCCTCGACATCCACTGGTAACGGCCCACTCTTTGGGTTTCAAACCGCCGCACACTTTCACAACCCTGTACCGGGAGAAGGCGCTCTACCCCGACAAGCTGATGTCATCTACTACCCGCGTTGCATCTACGACATGGATCCAATCCTCCTTGACATCCTGGTTCGACATTCGAGAGACATCGCACGACTACTTGGGTCCCTACCTAATACACGAAACAACCAGGATGAACAAGAGGCATACGGAGAATACATCGACGCTAGGTTGCAATATTTAGGAGCGGTAGATGACGCAACTGAACAGCTGGCCATATGGAAGAACAAAATCCGGCAGTTAGACTTCAAAGTGGTTTGCACCCTACGAAGGATGGACGATATGTCCATGGCCCGCCACCTCTAAGACATGATCGCCCCACACCGACGAACCAGCCACTCCAGGTTCGTACGACGATCTCAGCCCGACATTGTCACACGCGGGCCCACCCCACCGCCCGAACCTGAAGACCCCTTACAAACCTTCATCGACACCCCGGCCGGACAACAGTCCATTGGGGCCGCACCCAGTAGAGTCGACTCTCTCCCAAACTACATGCGCCCCGGACCTAACTGGAGACCTCGGGGGCGCTGCCACGCCTGCGGCAGCATGATGCATTGGGTACGTGACTGCCCCGACTACACTTGTGCCAGGTGTCATCGCACTGCCCCAGGACATCTATCCCGAGAGTGCACAGTAGCACGCCACGCTTCTGCCCCACCCATCTTACCTGCCCCGGGAGAGGATCATCGTCGCGAGATAATCGACTCGATCCACCGCCCCACACAAGCACCCATCCCAGTTATGTCGGCCACCAATCCTCCACGCGTTCTTATGTCCAGAAGAGAGCAACCCCTTCCCCCTACCCCGTCCCGCTCCCGAAGCAATGGGCCACCTGCTCCTCGAACTAATACTGCACCCGGTCCATCCCGAGTCGACACGCCTCACCCTCACCCACGCGCACCCGGGCCACCATTCAATCACTTATCCGGACCAGGTGTACCGCCCAACCAACACCTTGCAGAACCTGGGGCAAGTACTGGCCCTTTCACTCGTGGCCCCGACGGCCGATTCACTCCTCCCCCAGTCGTCCCACCTCCCCCACCTAGCTATCACATCTACCCGGTCGTTTCTCCACCACCTGTTTATTGCCGCGGGACTTACGACCCACCCTCTAACTCCTACATGAATGACGATGAATGGGACGACTATGGGTTCGAAGATTACGGTGATGGTGAACAGTAGGGGTGCTGTTTGCTTGAGGCGGTAGGTTGCAAGCGGTGCTGGGTCCTTACCCGGCTGCCCACATGCCTACATTGCACGAGGCTTACACGATGTCGTGGGTCCTTACCCGGTCGTTGTTAGTCTCACACCAGGTACGAGATGAAACACTTTCAAGGTTCGAGGTGAAACACCCTCACGGTATGCGGTGAAACACCCGCACAGCTGAAGAACATTTTTATTTAACGGAAAATCAAGTAGGGTCGTTCGGAGATCGACCTTTAGTAAGGGGGTAATGATAGAATTTCGATTTCTTGTCATTACCACGGTCATTGCTTACTCATAGACTATTACTGTATGGGCCCCGGATCGGCCCCGCTTACTCATAGGACTCTGACTCATATCCGGGCCGCTTACCACATTCCCCATTATTCACACGTATTGCTAATACGCCCGGATCGTACCACTTTCTATTTTCCTCAGAGTCGTACCATAGTTCGGACCTCCTGCCCTAGAGTAGTTCTTGGTCCGTGCTCGTGATGTGTACTTGTATATATAGCATGTATCTTAGCTTAGGTCGGACCTTAAGTCTGATCTTGTTACTATCATATTCGTGTCTTGTATCCTCTCGCTCATATCTGAGTGATACTCGCTCGAGTCTACGGACTTCACGACACCCGGTCTATATCGACCATAAGACCTCGCCATCTTCTATCGTGGTCAGGCCCTCACGTGTGAGGCAACATATAGGATCCGAGATACCAATTTGTATCAATCGGAGAGTCCCGCGGTGGCTTTTCGGGCTGTATCAGACATGTCGAGTGGTGTCGAAGCCATGACTAAGATCCTAGGGTCGAGTGAGGGCGCTCCGCGGGGCCTAGAAGGGCCTGGCACCTATCAACGTATGCGTAAGACAGAATGTGTGAGCAGGGCCCGATATGAATCAGTGTCTATGAGTAAGCAGGGCCCATCCAGGGCCTGTATAGTAAGCAGCCATGAGTCAATGGACTGTGTGAAGAAGCTGGACCTATCCAAGGCCCATCCTAGAAGTGAAAGGTCATGAGACCGATCCAAGGTCTGATCCATCAGATACGAGAGAAAAGAAATTGTATCACTAGGGGGAGAACTGAATGTGAGAACTTAGCTGAGATGCAACCCTTCAGACTACTGTAGAAGGTGGGCTTGACCTAGAGATGAAGATGCTATATGCAACTCTTTGATGTGATGTCAAAGATGGAGAAATGCAACCCTTCAACATTGGGTCAAAGGTGGACTAGACGCAACCCTTCAAGGAACTGTAGAAGACAGAGAGATGCAACTCTTTGAATGTAATCAAAGACAGAAAGATGCGGTAGAACACAGTAGAAGACTGAATCAGAGGTGCTCTTCTTGAGCTCTGCAGTGAGGGGAAAACTTGTCTGTTGTTCTCAGACACCGTACATCACATTTATACTACTGTACTATAATGTAAGGTGTATCAGGAGTGGCATAGTATGGGTGGCATCCTAACTACTTGCATACTAGAGACTATGGAGTGGCTTGTAGAGGGTGTGGCTACTATACTGACATCACTGGAGCCATTGAGATAAAGAAAACGTTGATGCACACTATAACACTCCAACCTCAACGGGGTACGACCTAAAGAAGCTGGAAGGCTATAGAACTAGTTAGTGTGGAGGGGAGAGTCAGCAGCAAAGGGTTCCTGATCTCAAATGGGCCGAGAGACGTCTATGAAGGTCTTCGATGACCTTCGGTGTGTGTCGTGACTGCTCGACGTAGCTTCGATGTGCTACTATGCTGTACTATACTAAGGAGAGGCTTAAATGTGAGAACTTAGCTGATACGCAGCCCTTCGAAATACTGTAGAAGGCAGACTTGGGTTAGAGAGAGATGCTAGCGCAACCCTTTGATGTGGCTCGAAGGTGGACATAAGACTGAACGCAACTTTTCGACGGATGTCAAAGACGGACGAGACGCAACCCTTCAAAATACTGTAGAAGGCGGATAGTAGACACAACTCTTCGAACGTAATCGAAGACGGAAGGACGCAGTAGAACGCAGTAGGTGACTAAATCGAAGGTGCTCTTCTTGAGCTCTGCAGGATAGGGGAAAACTTCTCTGTTGTTCCGAGACACCATACATCGCATTTATACTACTGTACTATAATGTAAGGTGCATCAGGAGTGGCATAGTACGAGTGGCATCCTAACTACTTGCGTACTACGAACTACGGAGTGGCCTGTAGAGGGGGTGGCTACTTGTCGTCACTAAAAAGGCTGAAACAAGGGAACATACATGAAATATACTAAGACAAGACCTGGGGCTGTAGCGTTATCGAGTACATCGAGTGGCGCGTCATAGCAGATCAAGCGATATCAGAGTGGCAAGACCGGTCACGTGCGAGGACATTGAGTGGCAACTGCGTGTGGTGTATTGTGCGTAGAGGGACCGGTACACCAGAACATCGGACCAGAACTGGTGGAGTGGCGGTGGCGTGATTCGAGGCTATCGGAGAGTCCCGTGGTGGCTTTTTGGACTGTATCGGACGCATCGAGTGGCATCGAAGCCATGACTAAGGTCCTAGGGTCGAGTGAGGGCGCTCCGCGGGGCCTAGAAGTGCCTGGCACCTATCAACATACTGAAACTAGACTAAGGTAGACCGGCGACTATAGCGTTATTGAAGGCATCAAGTGGTGTGTCGAAGTAGATCCAGTGATATCAGAGTGGTAAGACCGGTCACGTGCAAGGACTTTAAGTGCCAGCATGTGTGGCATCTTGTACGCAGTGGAAATAGTGTGTCAGAATGTCAGACCGGGACTGGCTGAGTGGCTATGGCATGATTTGAAGTTGTCGAGGAGTCTCACAGTGGCTTCTTGGGCTGTATCAGACACGTTGAGTGGTGTCAAAGATCTGACTAAGGTCCTAGGGTCGAGTGAGAGCACTCTGCAAGGCCTAGAAGGGCCTGGCACCTATCATCTCCTTCTTTTTGGAATTTGGACTGTCCTCAGTCCACACGTGATGTCTAGAAGCTTGATGGCCATAACTGGATCAAAGCTCTATGGAGACCTGCATGGTTCTGACCTTCTCGTGACTTGTGATACAATTTCTTTTCTCTTGTATCTTATCAGTCGGACCTCGGATCAGTCCCATGGCCTTTCACTTATTGGATGGGCCTCAGGTAGATCCAGCTTCTTCACACAGTCCATTGACTCATGGCTGCTTACTATACAGGCCCTGGATAGGCCCTGCTTACTCATGAACACTGATTCATATCGGGCCCCACTCACACATTCTGTCTTACGCATACGTATTGCTAATACAGCCTAATGACTCATATCACCTTACTTACACTTACTCATGCTACTTCTTAGATCACATGTCATGATCTGTGCGCAGAGTAGAATACATATATAAGGCCCTGTATTTTGTAGGTTGGACCTTAAGTTTGATCTGGTTACCAGGATTCTAGCAATCCAATACTTGTATCTTGCGACCTTTCGCTTTGTACCTGAGTACTCACTCGACTCTTATCGACTTTGCCCAGAGGACCACAGATCATCCTTAAGTCCTTGCTACTATTTCTTGTAGTCAGGCCCTCGCATTTGAGACATCATGGTCATTGATACCAGCTTGTATCACATCATGCATATTCCTTTAACTCCCCTATCTGATGGGCCTCCACCTTAGTTATACCCTAAAGGCTCATGTTGCATCATTATCATGTATCACTACATTCTATCCTTCATCCTACAATCTCTGATTTCACCTTTATCTCCCTGCTACACTTCTAAAACCTTCAAACCATGTATTACATTTAGCAGTTCCTTTATCATCTATTGTAGTCTTGTAGCCTTCTACAACAACCTATACTTCCTCTATATCACACTCCAGTGCTTCAGTATACTCCCTATTCCCTTCCTATTCTCCCTATTTCATTCTAAGATCATCTGAAGTCCTACAAAGTTTAGCTAACTCCAGCTAGCTTATGAGGACTTAGAAAGCTTTTCTGCTCAATTTGTTATCGTCCATACTTCATCTCACTTCTTCACACATCCTACCTCACCTTCTATCTCATTCCTATGCCTCTATCTTCCCACTAAGTCCTTCTAAAGACTACGCACCTCATTGCAGATCCTTAAAGCACTTCAGACCACATCTCAAGACTTTGCAAGTTTTCAAAGGACTTCAAACCCCTTTAGGAACCTTTAGCACACAGGAGTAAGATCCTGAAGAGCAAGATTCTTGGCCCCTTACTTCCTCAATCAATTACAACAAGACATACAGGCTACTCAATACCACATAGACAGTTGCTCCCTTCTCCTATAGCCATATAGCACATCCCACTCACTGTTCTTATCATTACAGAGTGCTCCCTAGGTACCAGGGTTATCTAGGTCATATCACTGATAGAGATGATTGTGGCTGCTGGTTAGTGATGTGTCAGGCCCAGCTGGGCCCAATAGCTGGGGCTTGGGCCCAGCCTGACATGGCTCAGGCTTGCTAAACATTCAGGCCAGGCCTTTGGCTCAAGCTCAGCTCAGGCTTGACTCGGCCCAGACTGTGGCTTACTGTATCCATATATAGAAGAATGCATCTCACCTTTCCACTCATTTGCAGATCAATATAGCATGATTGAATTGTCTAGCTGTAGGCAGACATTTGAATTGAGCATCTGAACAGGCAAGTAAGGCTTAGTAAGCCAGGTGTGTGACGCCGGCCAGCCCTCCCTTCAGCAATGGCTTACCTGCCTATTTAGGTTCTCTATTTAGAAGTCCGCTTAAATCTGTGCAATTTGAACAACTCTCAATTAAGTGTACTGAGGCTGGAAAACAATACATATATTGAGGTAATACCGGTAATATATCCCCGGCCCCGGCACAACGGCTCGGCTCGGGCTCTCAGAGAGCATGGGCCACAAGCCCTCTCAGCCGCATATGCAGGCCCGGCTTGGCTCGGCCTAAGTAGGCTTGGTCAGGCCCGGCTGACGGCCCAAAGCCGGGCCTGGCATATCACTCATTACCAACCAATTACAAGGATATACGACATTACGGCTCCACACCCAACGCCTTCATGAAGGTCTCATATGTGACCACTTCTTTCCTCGATTCTATCAGCTGTCGAAGTCGATCAGCTGCCATTGTTTCGCCTGGTTTTCCAGCAGCGTTCGAAAGATCCTCTCGCAGACGGTCATAACGGTCATCCGTCTCATGAAGGTCCCAGAACAGATATCGCAGGCTTGCCACCCATTCGTTGATCAGTGACTCGAAGCAGGAATCGGCACGCCCTATGACCCCCTGATACACCAGCCGCTTCGTGAGAAAGCGATGTTTGGCGTTACCAATCATTGTCAACTCGTCATTCTGCCAGGACCTTATGAAACCGATATAGTTCCGGGTAGGATCGAACGAAGCACAGAACCAGACCAGGACGTAGAAGAATGATTCAAGGTCGAAGCGGTATAAGTGCCGCGGCGTTTTAGTCTGAGTGAGAAGATCAAGAGCCATAAATGGGCCTGTACCAGTCCTATAGCGCGCTCTGCATTGCTTGACATGGTCGTCATCGTCCTTTCCAGTCCCCTTGTCGTCCTCATCGTCCCCGCCGGCGGAGTTGTTTTGAGACGGCGAATGCTTTGGAATGTCTCCCTCAACTGGCTCTGTGTTGCCAGCTTTGGGCATCATTGCTGCAAGGTCCCAGTCGCACAGGACACCAACAGCACGTCCATGCTCCCTGTAGAACATGATATTATTGATGCTGATATCCCTATGCAAGATCTCCGATGTCTCCCATACATGATGGTGAGCTATGAGATACTTATATATTAGCACCATGACTAGTGGACTAGGAATCACATTGACAGACGTACCACGAACTACGGCAACGAAAATGTCCTTGAATTCCTCAGGACCGTTCACGAGTTCGAGAGGAGAATAGGCTTTGAGGACGAGTGTTCGACAGACACGCTCTTCCACATCGTCCACACCAAAATGCCGAAGATCGCCCATTGATGCTCGAGGTAATTTCATCTCCTGCATTGTGCGCGTGAGTGAACATTTGAGGTCAACTATGTGCTTGAGGTATTCCGGCCTGAGCTTTTTCCGGACCTTTCTTATGAAACAGTCTTCGGCCTCGCGCATCTTCGACGGCCATGCAATTTTGGCGACTAATTTTTCCTCTCCCCACAACTGCTTTGCTTTGCCCACAGCTTTCACAGGCACGACCGTCGTCCCTCGGCCGACAGCACCGTATGCCGTAAACACTCGCCTCTCTTCGTCAACGACAATGTCGAAGTGCAATTTCTTGATCTCCTCGTTGTCTAAGTCTCTAGCACTCGGCAGTACGAGCTTCGCTCCCGCGTAGCTGTTATATGTACGCGGAGGGAATCTGAGAAAGGGAGAGATTCCCAATTTCGCAAGATTGGCTGTTCGAATTGCAGCAACCACGAGCAGCAGCAGATACGGCTGTTCCAAGAAGTCAAAGCCGGCCGACTCGACCAGTCCCATCCGGTCAGCATACCATAGATAAACGCGGGTTTCGCGGATCAGAAATCCAGTGGCATAAGAGCGTACTCCATGAGACAGTAGCTCGTTCAGGTATTTCGTCGCCTGTATATCATATTGTGTTAACGCATTGCCCGTACCAGACTCTGTTTTGGATTTTTTTCCAGTGCCCTCGGATACCCGTCTGCGCTTCTTAGATGACTCCTCATCAGCGTTTGCATCGTCCCCGGGATGTTTCCGCTTGGGGACACTTGGGTTATTAGGCTAATCATAACAGCGAAAGAAAGCCTGTGCGTCAGACAAAAGCATGGAGACGGCAACGAAGCCACATACATTCTTCAGCATTCTCGCATCTACCTTTACATCGGTGTCTTGGGTATATGTTGGCATTGCCACCTTCTTAACTTCTCCGACTGCACCAAGCCACTCCCAATTCTGCCGGAACTTATCTTTGTTGACAGTGCCATAGGCAAAATCCGGTTTAAAAGCCGCAGAATTACCACCTACTTTACCGTCCCGCAAGTTGATGAATTCTGCTGACACAGCCGGTTGGTTGAGGGATAACTGCTGGATCAGCTCGTCGAACATAGCCTTCAGCCATTGGTAGCAGCCTCTTTCTCCCTTGGTGGTCCTCATATAGTTTACGAGATTCGTATTTGACAGCGAATATATGCTTCTGTGCTTTGGAAGGTTGTCAGGGGTAAATCCCCACACTTCTCGAACAAAATCGATCACAGGGTAATCTCGTGCAATTTTCCCTTGGAATTCCCTCTGCAGGAACCTCTTGACCCTTTCATCCGTAACTCCACTCTCAGTCTGGAGGCTGGACATACCTGCTTTGCATGGTGTAGGCCAATCTTGTACCGGATGCGAAACAATGTTAAAATCATCCCTGTTTACAAGGTCGACTGATTCACTCACCAGATTGTGCATTACGGTCCGGTGGTGGCGTAGCATATCGAGTAGGTTGCTGATCAGCGGATATGGGAACAAACTTGAGAGGAAAGAAGTCTGGAAGATCTCCAACAGTATCTCTCTCTTCGCTTGTAGTGTCGTTGTCGAGCATTGTTATGTCAGAATCCGAAGAAGAATGTTGATGGGTACAAGGGTAGTAGTAACCGAACCAGAATGGAGGAAGTCTGGCCATTTTGATAAACAAACGTAGCGTATATATATGTTTTTGCAGTTATGGCCCGTGGACGGGACAATGACGGTTAGGCGCCACCAACGCGTACATGGTGAACCACGCTCACGTGATAACCGCCCGTCACATCGCTGCAATGACTCCGAGTCGGCCAGGCCGTGATAGATATCATTTCAAAGAAGACAACACTGATGTCAAATCCATGTATCATAATGTACAGAACGAAGTATTCTTGTCAACAATTTTAGCCTGCTGTTAATGTCGAAAGGCTCCCTTCTCTGCAGACTTGTGGTCAACAGCTTAGAGATTTAGATGCTGTAGAACCCAGAAAAGGACTAGGCTCTACCACAAAAGACAAGTCAAGGGCATCAGCAAAAGTCAAAGTTGACTTAGTGGACTTGATTATCATGATCAAGGCTGTAAGAGTGAAATAAAAGCAAAAAGAACTGAAAAAATTAAGTATGAATCAAGAAAACCTTGTCTTATTAATGCAAAGTTCTCACTGGATTCTACTTAAACTTGTCTTGATTTCTGTCTTTGAGTTGTTGAAGTACTGAAAAGGTACTTACATCACAGTGCAAGACAAGAGGAAAAAGAAAATCAAGTACAAATTAAGAAAAGTTGTCTTATTAATGCAAAGTCCTCACTGGATTTTACTTAGACTTGTCTTGATTTCTGTTTTTGTGTTCTGAAAGTACTGAGAAGGTATTTAAGACACAGTCTTAAGACATTTCAGATCATAAGAAGGTTTCAATCAACTCCATCCAGTATATCTTGATTTTCTTGACATACTTTAAACAATATCTAATTTTGAATATCTGAAACTACTTATTCACTTAACCTTTTCTTATATAGTTTTGGAATATGTTTTAATTGTCTTGAGATTACTCTTTTGATGATCTAAGACAATCCAGAGCATCATGAACATTGACTTATGTACTTCTTTAATCTTTTCAAGCTTGACTGCCAACAACTCCAAAGCTGAAACACAGAAGTCAGAAGTCTTTTTACCCCACTTAGTTTCTCCAAAACCAGAGGACTTGGAACTTGTCTTGCCAGAGGTGAAGTTCATTTTTTGCTGTAGGACATGCTCTTCCTTCTCAAGAACAATATCACCTGATGTCCACAATGATGGTGCATGCTTGAACTGTAGAAGAGAGAAAATTGTTTAAGCTAAGTTATCCATGTAAATAGAATATGTACTGCAGCAGCTGACATCCCAATGGCACCATATGGAGGAGGAGCTGAATAATCCTCATCGCTATCAGCATGGTCCTCTGAGTTTGTGTATAACTCAGGAATGTCAATTGTGTCTTTGACTGCCATCAAGTGATATGTGATAATAGGTCTGATACTCCTTTGCACCCTGAAAGCATCTATTTTTAGTTTTCTATGTGCTTCTAGGCTACTCTACAGATTATCAGAACAAAGACCTGCTGTCCACACATCATAATGCCACCCGAGAATCCTAGTCAATGCACTAAAACATCATTATTCAGACTTCAGATATTGGAAGTTCTACAGCACATCTTGGAAGCCTTTATCCCACAGAGCAGTCTCTCATACTCTGTAATGCACTCCTTCAGCTTGTCCTAGCATCCCTCTTACATCCCCAAGTCCCTCTTATTGACCAAGGGAAACCAAGCAAAAGTTCTTCAGTTTTCAGTTTTCAATCCTCAATCCTTGATCCTTCAGTTATTGGTCTTTGGTTTTTGACATTGGTTATTGGTCCCTCTGTCTGGAGTCCCAGCCTCTTGTCCATGATGTCCCCATGATCCCTTTGCATTGCCTAGGCCCTCTATGTATCGGCTTGACTGTTCAGTGTGCCCAGATCTCTGTCCCTCTCAAGTCTTGCTAGATAGCCCATCTCCCATGTGATGATCTTCAGATAAGCATCCCCTTCCCTGTGTCACTCTCCAGTAACCTTTCTACTGCATTCAGAGTTCCTGTTTCATTTCCTTCTTCAGTTTAGTTCTCTATACGATATGCTGATTGGTTTCTAGACTTTATAATTTTTGGTTTGCTTTTGGTTTCTTTGGTCTTATTTTACATAAGATACTTTGACACCACAGACCCCTTATATAGTCTCCTGTACCTATCAGACAGCAGAGAGAAGATACGTGCTCCTGTTTTGTCTCAGAGAATCTACAGACTTGTTTTCCAAAGTTTAGATTTGGGTTTCCCCTGCTCCAAGGTCTTTCAACAGTCTGACAGGGTTCTCCTCTATCATTTCTAGCATATTCTCAGTCAGCTGTTAATACTATATCCCATATTGCAGCAGTCCTATATTCTCCTATGTCCTACATTTCTGAAGTTTGAGTATCCAGCATCTCTCCCCCTCTTTGATACAAGCTGGTATCAACAACCACAATGCCTCAACATAAGGGCCTGACTATGATAGAAGGTAGCAAGGGCTTAAAGACAATGCGTTGTCCATATAGTGTAAAGTCAATAGATGTCGAGTGAGTACCCTCAGGTATAAGCAAGAGGTCACAAGATACAAGTATAGGATTGCTAGAATCTGGGTAACCAGATAACTAGTGTTCAAGTAGCCAAATCAAACTTAAGGTCCAACCTACAAAGTACAGGCCTTATATACATATTCTACTTTGTGCACGGACCAAGGCATGTGATCTAAGAAGTGCCATGAGTAAGTGTAAATAAGGCAATATGAGTCATAGGGCCATATTAGCAATACATATGTGTAAGACAAAATGTAAGCACACAATCCAGTAAAAAAACCCCATTGCAATGGACCAATAAACACTGAGTTTGGCCCATTGTGAACAGGCCATCCAATGTCGGCTGACCATTGAAACAAGCCCTGTTGCAACAGGTCGGCTGGGCATGAATGTATTCCCATTGCAATGGGTCAGCCAGCGATGGAACCATCTCATTGCAACGGGTCGGCCAGCAATAGACTCATCCCGTTGCAACAGGTCAGCTGGTGATGGAACCATCCTGTTGCAACAGGTCGGCTGGTGATGGGACCATCCCATTGCAACAGGTCAGCCGGCAGTGAAACCATCCCATTGCAATGGGTTGGCCGGTGATGGGACCATCCTGTTGCAACAGGTCGGCCGGTGATACGACCTAGGGGACCCTGGCACCTAGGGAGTGCTCCGCAACGTGGCTGTGAGGTAGTGTGTGAACTGTGGGGATGTGAGGGTAGGAGCTACAACCTGTATGATACCGGGAAATCTGTATGTCTTGCTTTTGTAAGTGGGGGAGTAAGGGGTCAAGGGTTCTGCACAACAGGATCTTGTTCCTAAGTGCTATATGATCCCTAAGGCCTTACGAGGCCCTCCGAAGTGCGCAAAGTCCTTCGAGGTTCTGCGAAGTCCTTCGAAGTTTTAGCTAAATCACACAAGCTGACTTCGTAGGCTGTATGGAGTTAGGGAGCAATAAGCCAATAGACTATAGTTTCAACTAAGCGGCAGAGGGTACGAGACTGCTGCAAAGTCTTTTAGCTAGAGTTAGCTAAAGGGCGTAAGGCTTAGAGGTTTGTTAGAACGAGGTGGGCGAGGTTTGGCTAGCGTAGGAGCCCTGTAGGAGTGGTCAGATGGTTCAGAGAGCTAATACTTGGAATAAGAATGGGAGAACGAGGTTGCTGAAAGCTTCAAAGTGTCTGATGACTTCAAGGCGTAGGTTGGAGAATTCAAGGGCATAGGGAGATGTACTATAGCCTGAAATGAAGGCTATGGGAGAGTCGTAGGGCTATTTGTAGGACGTAGGGATGATGCAACGTGAGCCTAAGGGTATAACTAAGGCGGAGGCCCACCGGATAGGTACTATATGAGGTGCTGAAGGGTGCAAAGTCACAGCGACTTCGTGGATCGTAGTGCGTAGTTCGGGAAGTGTAGACGTGGTTCGTAGATATATTGTGAGCGTAGACGTAGTTCAAAGGTACTGAAATGGAGCTGGGGTGGAGACTTAGGGGCCTTAGGACCATTCCTAAGGTTGTACTCGCGGCACTTTCCTGAGATTGGAGCTACAGGGGAACTTGTATTCCAAAGAGAGAAGCGTGCACTGAGGGGTCTCTGTTGTACATAGTAAACTACCTCTGACTAAATAGGAGAGTGTGAGGTGAACTATTCTTGCGTGAAGTGATCCTTGCACTTCCGAAATGTGTACTACAGCGCATGGGCACCAAAGTGAACACAAGAAGGATAGGAACTAAATAGGAACTGAAACAGGGTAACTACATATGGTAGAAAGGTGACCAAGTTCATTCACGAGGGCGGGATGACTATCCGAGAGCAGCCATGCGCTGTGATCAACTATCTTAGTGGGCTAAGAGCGTACAAAGTTCTTAGCAGTGGGACTTGGCCTAATCGGGATAGGAGGTGTCCTAACTGGGTGGAGGATCATATGGATGCACAATAGGAGGACCTTATGGCATAGGATCGAGACCCATGGGGTGTGCAAGGCTTCCTAAGTCCAGCCTCTGGAACTTCGGACCATTTCAGAGCCTATCGGAGATAGCTGCAATCACAAGAGCTAGGAGAGACTTAGCTAAGACTTCTTAGCTAAGCCCGGGATGAGTGACGTAGTAGGTAGGACCTAGATCCAATAGAACAGTATGGGAGGGCCAGCAGTGTCCGATAGTGGACTTAGCAGGAGTTAGGGACTTCGTGGCTAGCATTTGAAACCTCGTAGCACCTCGTGTGACTTTGCAAGACTTTGTAGGGTGTTAGAAGGGTTTAGGAAGGAAAGGAGGCGTTAGGAATATTATAGAAACCTATCCCACCTGTCGTAGGCTGTAGAAGAGTCTTAGAATGGTCGGTTGGGGGATTAGAAAGCTTCTAAAATCGTGATTCAGGGCCCAGGAGGCTACGGGACTCATCACTGGTGGTGGAACCATTCTGTTGCAATGGGTCGGCCAGCGATGGGACCATCCTGTTGCAACAGGTCGGCCGGGCATGAAACCTACCCATTGCAACAGGTTGGCTGGCAATAGCACTATCCTGTTGCAATGAGTCAGCCAGTCATGAAACCATCTCAGCCTGCAGTAATGGGTTGGCCGACAATGAAACCAGCCAGCTGCAATAGGTCAGTGGGCAATGAACCCAACCTGGTGCAATGGGTGAGGCAAGGGTGGGTCAACTGAACTGGGTTCAACCTGTGTCTGCCCATGTTTTGCTGATTTTGTCTATTACATACATATATTTTTTATTGGCTTTCATTCACAGTCATTGTCATGTTGTTTGTCATCGTATACATGCATTTGGTCCATGTCAATCATTTTTTTTCCACTTGTCAATTTCAACTGTATCTCAGAATCATCACCTTTGGTTTTGAATGAAACTGTCATGAGCACACCTATGGCCAATCACTTTGAATATACTGAGAATGTGGCATCTTACCTTCATCAACTTTTCTTGCATCACCTGTCTCACATGTCCCTTGATCCCCCTCCACCTCCTTTTTCTATATACCCCAGCTTGAGCTTCTCATTGAGATTTGTTCAGAATGCCTATCAGATATCTGCCAAGTTGGCAGAAGCCTATATGACCCGCTGTGAGCCAGAGACAGTTGTTCTGATGTCTCCATTGCTGATGTTGTATGATTGAGCAGTGACAGTGCCCTGGGACATCAGAGCCTATGCTGAACAGCTGACCCCTCAAATCTCTGAGTTCAACAAGGCTCAGGAGGCCAGGATCTCTGAACAGTTCCCTCCATTGTTTGATGATCCCATGCCAGTCATCAAAACCCCAGTGACTGTGGTGGATCAGCATGGGAAGATTCTGGTATGGCATCTACCTGATGTGCTGAGCCCAGAGCATCAGGTGAGTTTGACCTGATTTTTGCTTGTGATGATGAGCATGACATTTGAGATGGTCAGCACCAGATATGGGATGATTCAGTGATGCTGAACCAGGAGTTGAAATCCCATCATCCCCAGTCAGAGGGCAACTGGAGGATGAAGTCTGAGTATTACATGAATGAAGACCAGTGTGAGCAGTTCCTCCCTAGATGCATCAACCTGTCCCCAGCATGGTTTCAACAAGGACATGAGGTGAGTGACAAGGGATTTCATGCTCACACCAGTTCTGAGATAAGGCCAACACCCAGAGCATGAGTTTCAATCCAGAGGTTTGCAGTGTGCTGAAGAAGCCAGACTCTGTGAGCAGGGTATGGCTGCAGAGGATGAGAGAGACCTCTGCATTGATAGGGGGAATAATGAGCATCATTCACCCTGAGCTTTACAGGTCTGGCATGGCCTCATTGAGAGGGATGCAATGGCTTCCAGGGGTGGATGAGGTGCTGAAGGAATGGCATTCGCCCTTCAATGCGATGAGCTTCATTGCCAACAGGGAAAGTCCCAGTCACAGGGACTGGAAGGCCATGGCATGCTGGTATGACATCTTGGTGACCATTGGGAACTCTCAAGATTTGACCTTGGATCTGGAGGGGGTGGGGGTGAGACTGGCCTATCCTAGTGGGACCATCACAGCCCTGTCTGGGAGGACCATTTTGCACAGGGTGGTGGGGAAGGAGGAGGAGAGGATATGTCTAGCCTACTATATGAGGACCAAGATACATAAGAGAGCAGAGGTGTCATTGGCTGGTTGGATGAGTGTAGATACATATGATGGAGTGTAATATGCAACTTGCACACACTCTCAGACATTCATCCAATGACCAAGCTTTGAGACATCAAAGGACTGCATCCACCACCCCTCTGCCCACAGGCACTGGACCTTATCCAATGGTGCCAGTCCTGACCCGACAGTGCTGTACATCTTTCCACCAGCACCGGACCTCCTATTTCCGGTGCCATGTGACGCCATGGCTCTGCCTGACGGTGCTGGACCTGACCTGATGGCGCCATACCTCTTTCCACTGGCACCGCACCAACCCTGACGGCACCGGACATCTGCCCGACAGTGCCGCTCCTCTGCCAACCAGTGCTGGACCTGACCTGACAGCGCTGTATCTTTTCCCACTGGCACTGCACCAACCCTGACAGTGCCGGACATCTGCCTGATGGCACTGTTCCTTTGCCAACTGGTGCCGGACCTGACCCGATGGTGCCACACCTCCTCGGTCCAGTGCTGGACCTCCGCCCACCAGCACTGCACCTGTCTCCACTGGTGCACCTCTTGCTGCCAGTGCTGCAATCCATTAATGAGTTTGATAGACGTCATGGATGTGAAATTCTGTGACTTGTTTGGCATCTGTGATTGCCATGCCCATGGGCAGAGGTGCTGATCTTGAGTCCATCAGTGGCATGTCATGTGACCTTTAAGGTTGAAATGATGCATCTGATATCAACCTCCCCATCTCCATCTCATTCACCTCCCTGTCCATAAGACCTCTGTGACCTCAATGGCCTCTGCTGCTACCATTTCCCTGCTTGACTCTATGGAGGCACATCTGGTCCTCCCTGTCCATCTGGAGATCATGAGGGCCAACACCTTTCCTGAGGATGCAGAGGTGCAGATGGTCATGGCCAAGGGAGTGGTGAGTACATGATGGACCCTTGGTGCCATTGTCTGAAAGACTGACACATTCACATCCCCTGTTGCAGCTCCAGGCTGCCATGACCATCAGCCTGAGGGCCATTGCAGGCTTGGATCTTCACATCCCTCCCAGCCTTGAGGACTTGGTGAAGAGTGATATGCAGGGGCTTCTCCATCAGGTGAGTGTCATCCTGAACTCTTCCATTGCCTGAAGTTCATGGTCCTCCATAGACCCAGCTGGCTCCAGCACTGCCCAGGGAGTCTGAGAGTGTGATGGACACAGGGCCCACTGAGCTCCAGACCCCATCAGGGGATGTCCAGCACCCTGCTGTTGAGAAATCCAGGTCACACCCCAACCTCAAGCTGTGCAGTGCCCCAGGTCCCAGCATCTCCCAAGATCATGCCATCAGGATGGGCAACTGGTGGAAGGCCCAGATGGGTGATGCCACTCCTCCCTGTCCTCCAGAGATCCTTGATCTCTTGCAGTTTGTCCAGCAGATCTTTCAAGAGAATGACAGGTATCTGAGACAAGAAATGGTGCTTGCTGTCAAGCACAAGATGGAGGCTGATGCTAATGTGAGAGGCATAAAGAGAAAGGTGAGGGCTCTCTAAGCCCCTCTTGTTCCCTTCCCTCTTGAACCAGACCACACAGATCAATGAATGGAGAGCCCATGTGGAGGAGCAGCAACATCCTGCTGTCTTGGCTGTTCCAGCATATGAGGGGCCCAGTCTGGATGAGTTGGCCAAGAAGCTGCCTGCTCAGAGGGACAAGTCTATCTTGGAGTACTTGAAGGGAGTGCAAGCTCACATGCTTCATGTGGATAAACAGCTGGCATATGAGATGCAGGTGAGGGTCAACATGCTAAGAGGGATTGACATCATTGCTAGGATATGGGACCTGGAGAAGGAGCCTGTACTTCTGTAGTTGTCATGTGAACTTATCTGTAGCTTGTCCACACAATGATATCAATTTCTTTCCTGAAGGCTTGAACTGATGTGCGGATGTCACAGTAACAGTCCTAGCATAAAGTTGCAGTGCAGTCAAAGTAGCAGTGCCAGCAGTCCCAGGTTCAGTTCCAGCCATCGAAGTAATGATGTTGACAGTGAAAGGTGCATAAGGTGACCAGGCCAGCAGGTAAAGTTGCGGCACTGGAGGGCGAAGTTGCGGTGCCAGTGGGCAAAGTTGTGGCACCAGTGGGCAAAGTTGCAGCGCCAGTGGGCAAAGTTGCAGTGCCAGTGGGCAAAGTTGCAGTGCTGGTGGGCAAAGTTGTGGTGTCAACAGCCCAAGAGTCACCCCATGGTATTTATGTGATGTTGACATAGGCTGTGGGCATGCATGAATACAAACATCCTACAGTACATGGGCTACTTGCTCCACCCATTGACATATCCTCTCTGCATCTCTTGCCAATGCCAAGTACAAGAATGCCTGTTGAGCACCATATGCCCTATGACCTATCTGGTCCCTGTCTGTGGATTCCTGCATGAGCCTCACCCACATCTCGCTCTGATGGGCAAAGTAGTTGGCAGCAAACCTCATCTCATACCTCAGCTGCTTCTCTTCTTCCACCACCCTGTCATACCTGGACTTTGCCCTAAACCAATTCACCCTATGAACTGTCACCCCCGACGTCAGCCATTTATGAGACACAGCCCAAGGGGTGATGGCACTCACATTCCTGCATGTATGAGTCCGTGTCGCTTTCCCCTTGAATATCCATGGTCCAGAACCATGGAAGGGATGTCCCCCTCTCTCCTCTTTTATTGGGATCCACCACTGCGGTGCTCACCTTCAGGTGCTCTCTGTGCAGAACCTGATACTTGGCCAAAAGGCCAGCTGGGGCCTCAAGAAGCACTAGGGCCTTCCTGGCCTTGCTGTACACCCTGGCATGATGCTGCAGGGTTTTGTCTATGGTGTTGACATCCTGCCATGCCCTGGTCTTCCTCTGCTGGGACTTGGCATGGTGCACTTTGGTGCGGAACAAGAATGACTTTTGCCCGATGGCAATCCGGATCTGATGAAGGGCATCATTGGCCTGACCTTCCCTGAGATCCATCTCCTGCTGCAGAAGCACTTGAAGGCCTGCCCGGCGGCACCTGTCCACTCCGGTGGTGGATGAAAGGGAGAGGGATGAGTATTTGGCCTCCACCTCAGGGTTGACCCCTTGCAAACTGGGCACCTCAAAGGGATTGTCCATCTCAGTGACATCCCACTCCTCACCCAGATCCTTGTCTGGTGGTAAAACCTCATCTTCCCACTTCTCCCCATTGTCATCCATCAGGCCGGCCATGTACCTTGATCTTTGGGACTCAAAGCTGTCAATCCTCATTTGCAGCTTCCTCTTTTTTTCCACCAACTGGATCTTCTGCTGGGTGGTCAAATTCCAGCCCATGGATCTGACCTCAGCAGCCAAGGAGATTCTGCACCCATCATGAGAGGATAAAGATGTCATGATACATGGTGCCACTCACTGTGTCTCCTGCACCTTCAGGCCCTGAGTCAACCATCCAACAGCCCCTCGGGACAAACCCAGGTGGGGCTCCTTCTCAGCCAGCCTCAGTTGGATGTCGGCCTGGCTCAGTGCTGAAGAATAAAGGCCGATGTTGAAAAGGGATGGTTTCGGCTGCATGCCGATGCACTTACCTTTTCTGAGCTCCATGTCAAAGACATCCATGTCTTTTTCATCCTTTAGCCTGTGTCGTTGAGCCTTTCCCATCTGCTGTTTCCACTGAACCAGCAAAGTGGGATCAATGCTGGCCTTCATGATATGACCTTTTGGTGTCTGTCAGTATGGGCTTGATGTTCTTGTACTTCCTCTGCAAGGAAGACACTGGGTCAGCCGAATCCACTCATCGCCAGGATGAGACCATCATACCGGTGTTGATGATCTTCTTCCAGTTGGAGTCATTCATGTGCCGGTTGAGAACCTCCTTCCGGTGAGAGGTGGCCATGCCTCTGGTGCTGCCAGACACCTTGTTCAGAGAAGACCAAAGAGTCTCAAGGATCTCCCCATCCACCAGGACGGCGCCGGGGATGAAGCTGGGTGAGTATCGAATGAAGCAGGCATCCTGTTGCCCATGCACATGGAACAAGCCGATGCCCTTGACAATTTTGAGACCTTCGGGCATCTGAAGATAGGGATTTTGCTGGAACCACTTCAGCAGATACTGACCATACTGACAGTTGATGTCATAAAGCAGGAGCATCCTGCCAATGTCCTTTGTGTTGTACCCAATGGCATTGGACAGGGAGTAGTTCATGTTCATCTGTCTCTCCCCCTTTTGAAAGTCCACAACGGAGTGTGGGACAAAGCAGCCATGCCAAGGACAGGCAGTGGCTTCGATCCTGGTGGACTCCAGCTTGTGCCAGTCAGCATTGGCCAGGTTGACGGCCTTGTGGTTGTGACAGGTGCCCGGCTGTGGAATGGGAAGAAAGACACATGGGATCATGGGCATGGGGACCAGTGGGATGGGAACCTACCTCCTTGAGCTCCTTGGCCACCTGGAGATGGGCCTTGTACCTGCCATTGGCCACAAAGAAGCCGGTGCCGTCAGTGATCTCCACATCATTCCTGGGCCTCCTCATCTTGAGATGCTCTGCAGAGAAGTTGCCATCCATCATGAACCCTCAGGTGTACACCAATCTGGACATGGTCAGACCGGGCACAGCCAGACCGGGGTCAGATCGCTTACTGGTCAGAATGTTCCTTCCAATCTGGGTTCAGATTGACTCCAGGTTGTGGGCAGACAGCGCAGAAAAAGGCAAGGTCACCTTCTCCAGGCTGCTGTCTGGATGGGTATCCAAACCCATGTCGCATGAGGTCCTTGAGATGAGACCACTGTCTGATGACCCTGAGGAATTGCTGATACCGGTCCTTGATGGTGGGGTACCCCATGAGCATTGGCAACCTTCTGGTGGGTGGTGGTGAAAGCACTCACCGACACGGTGATAGGTGCCAGGCCCTTCTAGACCCCGCGGAGCGCCCTCACTCGACCCTAGGACCTTAGTCATGACTTCGGCGCCACTCGACATGTCCGATACAGCCCAAAAAGCCATCGCGGGACTCTCTGATAGCCTCGAATCACGCCACTGCCACTCCGCCAGTTCCAGTCCGATGTTCCAGTGTACCGGTCCCTCTACGCACAATACACCACACGCAGTTGCCACTCAATGTCCTTGCACATGACCGGTCTCGCCACTCCGATATCGCTCGATTTGCTACGATGCGCCACTCGATGTACTCGATAACACTACGGCCCCAGGTCTTGTCTTAGTATATTTCATGCCACTCCATAATTCATAGTACGCAAGTAGTTAGGATGCCACTCGTACTATGCCACTCCCGATGCGCCTTACATTATAGTACAGTAGTATAAATGCGATGTATGGTGTCTCGGAACAACAGAGAAGTTTTCCCCTATCCTGCAGAGCTCAAGAAGAGCACCTTCGATTTAGTCACCTACTGCATTCTACTGTGTCCTTCCGTCTTCGATTACGTTCGAAGAGTTGCGTCTACTATCTGCCTTCTACAGTATCTTGAAGGCTTGCGTCTCGTCTGTCTTCGACATCAGTCGAAGAAGTTGCGTTCAGTCTTACGTCCACCTTCGAGCCACATCGAAGGACTGCGCTAGCATCTCTCTCTAACCCAAGTCCACCTTCTACAGAAATTCGAAGGGCTGTATATCAGCTAAGTTCTCACGTTTAAGCCTCTCCCTAGTATAGTACAGCATAGTAGCGCATTGAAGCTACGTCGAGCAGTCGCGACACACGTAGAGGGTCGTCGAAGACCTTCGTAGACATCTCTCGACCCATTTGAGATCGGGAACCCTTTGCTGCTGACTCTCCCCTCCACACTGACTAGTCCTATAGCTTTCCAGCTTCTCTAGGTCGTACCCAGTTGGGGTTGGAGTGTTATAGTGCGCATCATTTCTGGAGCCCACCGCGAGGGGATTTCAGGCAAGGAATTCGCCGCTTTCAGATTTGCCGAAGACGTCTCCAGTATTCACCCGCTCACAAGCGCGTGAGGCTGCCAGTCGTAGCACAAGCGAAAACCTCAACAACAGTTCTACCACCCTTTCCACAACTCCTGACACCTTCAACCACGAGGAAGAAGACCTCGTAGATCACGAGCTAGAGTTTCCTTCAACCTCCGACGAACGTACTTTGTCTCCCGAGCTTCTAGGGCTATCTACGCCAGAAGTCAACCTCTCGTCCCCCGATCCCTATGAACAGTCCGGTTCATCGCCTGAGCCAGAGGATCCAGTAGAATCAACATCGCATACCGCTATCCCCACTACTACGACTCTACCCTCGTCCCAGCAGACCGTTACTCCATACATTCTTCCCAGTTCTTCAAATCACCCCACACCAGCCACCGTCAATCCCTCTAAACCTACAATGAATCAGAACACGGCACCTACGCCTTTTATGCCCCCTCGAGGCCATTCGACAGCCCCCATCTTCGACCCGACAGAAGTCCAATCGCTTCGACGTTACTTTCAAGACATCGAAGTCTTATTCACCCAGTGCAGAATAGTCGATGACGCAGAAAAGAAGTCATGGGCCATTCGTTACCCCTCGATTGACGTCGCAGACCTATGGGAAACCCTCGAATCCTTTTCCGATCAGACCAAGACATACACACAGTGGAAAGCCGACGTCCTAGCACTCTATCCAGGTACCGATGACACCAGGAAATGGTCCCTTGCAGACATGGACCAGTTGATTGGGGAGCGCACACGCATTGGAATCCACAACACTGCAGACCTCGGAAGCTACTACCGTGACTTCGTATCTATTACGAAGCACCTAATCACGCAACGACAACTCTCTGACATCGAACAGAGTCGAGTGTTCCTACGAGGCTTCCAGCCTTCTCTACTCGCACGACTCAAGGCCCGACTTCACCTGAAACATCCTGACCACTATCCCGATGACCCCTATCCACTTTCCGATATTCATGCAGCGGCCACGTTCATTCTTCATGGTACTTCGAGTACGCCGACAGTCGCAGCACCGCAGACAACAACTTCAACAACTACCCCGCCCGGCATGATTAAGACCGAAGACATCTCGACGATCATCGAGAGCCTATCGAAGACCATCGCCACCCTTATTCAGCCCAGTAGTAACAAATTGAACGTAGCCGCTAGGCTCCCGTCAACCCAAGGTAGTACAGAACAAACCTGCCACTTTTGCGGCGACCAGAACCATAGTATTCGAAGCTGACCGCATGTAGAAGCAGACATAGCCGCCGGGAAATGCAAGCGTAACACCGAAGGAAAGGTCGTACTCCCAAATGGTCTATTCATCCTGCGTAGTATCCCTGGCATTACGATCCGCGACCGCCTCTACGAGTGGATTTGCCGCAACGCGCCAGCAGCACCTGGCCTGCTCTATGGCATCAACGAACAAGCCGGCGTCCAGACCTTCATGCTCAACACGGAAGGAAGAATCAAAGCCCTCGAAAGAGAGCTCCTACAGCTTCGAAAACGTAGGGAGGTCTTCGACAGCATCGAGATTTTACAGCGCAAGAAACCTACTACGACAGCGCCGCAGACCACAGAAGTTTCTGATACAACCCCCATCTCACGCAGTACCAACAATCCAGTGCCTGACACAGTCAAGTCAGCCGCTCCTACCGAAGTCCCAGTCCCAGCGACCCCAGCTAAACCTTCGACAAGTACCTCTGCACCTTTGACGATCCCCGCAGCTATAGTTCCCCCGCTGTCCGTACCCTCGACACAGCCCGCTACCGTATCTACTCCATCAGCGCCCCCAGTCCATCCCTTTGCAAATGCTCGAGATGCGACCTACGCTCCGCCGAACCTTCGAAACTTCGCTACACCGCCTAAGCCTTCGAACGACAAGGGCAAGGACCCAGCTTACAAGACCATAGTTCCCATCCATCAGCCCAAGCTAGCCGACGACATCTTCGCACACTCAATGAGAGCTCCTCTCGTCACGCTGACGCCAGAAGAACTCCTTTCGATCTCGCCCGACGTACGCAATAGGTATCGAGAAGCAGTTACACCCAAGCGAGTATCAGCGGAACCCGTCAATGCGGCACACATCGTAGAGATTACCGACGAAGACGAAGCAAAAGAGGTACACCAGCTATCCTGCTCTGGTGCAGCGCTACAGCCAGGAGCTACTATCGTCCCCGATCCCTATGAAACTTATCTCAAGCACGTCCCACATGGTGAACATCCTGCCAATCTCACGGTTGCCCGCAACTCGAACGCTATCCGTTCGATCTACGCGCTCATCGACAATAAAGAACAGATCGAATGCATCGTAGATCCAGGCTCACAAATCGTAGCAATGTCGGAGGAAGTCTGTTTAGGCCTGAAGCTTCTCTTCGACCCTACGATACAGTTAAACATGCAGTCCGCCAACGGTGAAGTAGACCGATCTCTAGGGCTCGTACGCAACGTACCCTTCCAAATTGGTGAGGTAGTGTTATATCTTCAGGCTCACGTCATTCAAAACGCAGCATACGACATTCTTCTTGGATGACCCTTCGACGTCCTTACGCAAAGCATCGTAAAAAACTTCGCGAACGAAGAACAAACCATCACGATAGTATGTCCCAACTCCGGTGAAACCCTCACAATTCCTACGTATCCACGTGGAAAACCACACTTTCGACCGCAACATCATAGAAGCTGTCCGCATGCGGGTTTTCACGCTTCAAGGATTTGATACCCCATCGTCAAGGAGAAGCAGCCCTAGTCATCGACTACGATGGGGCAAAGCCAAGTATTTCTTTCGTCGCTCCGATAAATTTTTTGATCTCCGGTGCAGTCCAGTCTCTTTATCTCTCTGCTTGTTCTTCAGTCTCCTCACATTTGCAGTCTCTCTATACCGCAGACACAAAAGCATCCAGTTCAGCCACATCGAACACTTCGATGTGGGCTTTGACACTTCTATTTTCAGCCCCTTTTGCTTCACTTCCTAATCCGTCCTCTTCGAACTCTTTGAATTGCGCTTCGACCTCTCAGCTTTTTAATTCCATTCATCCGACATCTTCTACGTCGACTCACAAAATCTACGCAGCTACTAAGAAGAAGTACAAGCCAGTCGCACTCAAGACTCGTCCCATTCTAGAAGCGGTCCCCAAGCAGTTTCGAATAATTCGAGATATCAAGGGCGACCCCCTATCCATTATGCCAGTACTCTCAGCTGACCCCCCACCCTTCAAAGCTACTGGCCATTATACGCGTAAACACTTCGAAATTATGGAGAAGCTTCACAGCAGCACCTTCCTGCTCCCTGACGAGCGTCGAGTTCTCCATCACTTCATGTGCTTGCACAACGAAGCCTTCGCATGGACCAACGAAGAAAGGGGATGCTTCAAACCAGAGTACTTCCCTCCCGTAGATTTCCCCGTCATACCACATATGCCCTGGGTGCAGAAGAATATCCCAATTCCACCCGGGATCTACAATCAAGTCTGCGCAATAATCAAGCGAAAAATCGACGCAGGTGTCTACGAGCCTTCGAACTCGTCGTACCGATCGCGTTGGTTCTGCGTAGTAAAGAAGGACGGGAAATCTCTTCGACTCGTACACTCCCTCGAGCCCCTTAACGCAGTTACTATACAGCACTCCGGCGTACCACCAACGCCAGAATATCTCGCAGAACAGTTTGGAGGAAGACCGTGCGGCAGCATGCTCAACCTCTACGTAGGCTACGACGAACGACTCATCGCGGAGTCTTCGAGAGACCTTACGACATTCCAAACTCCCTACGGTGCCATGCGACTCATCACCCTTCCAATGGGTTGGATGAACTCAGTCCCTATATTCCACGACAATGTCATGCACATTCTACAACCCGAAATCCCGCACTCTACAGTCCCCTACATCGACGACGTTCCAGTCAAAGGCCCCGCATCTGACTACAACGATGAGCGGCTGCCTTCGAACCATGGGATTCGAAGATTCGTATGGGAACACTTCGAAAACTTGAATTGAATCGTTACTCGAATGCGCTATGCAGGAGGAACCTTCTCCGGCGTAAAGAGTGTTCTAATCTCACGCGAAATCATGGTCATAGGGCACCGGTGTACTCCTGAAGGATGGTTGCCCGACGACTCTCGAGTCTCAGCAATACGCAACTGGGGCCCCTGCGCTACGCTCTCCAATGTTCGAGCATTTCTAGGAACTATCGGAGTTGTTCAAATCTTCATACGCAACTTCGCCCATCGTGCCGATGCCCTCGTACGCCTTACGAGGAAGGATGTAGAGTTCGAATTCGGTCCTGAGCAAATCATAGCACAAGAAGACCTCAAGGACGCTCTACTCTCCTCCCCCGCACTACGAGCTATCAACTACAATTCCCCGTCCCCCGTAATCCTCGCAGTCGACACTTCATTCATTGCAGTTGGGTACCACCTTTGTCAGTGCGACGAAGCCAACACTTGAATCCGCTACTACAACCGCTTTGGCTCTATCACGCTGAATGATTGCAAGTGAAGGTTCTCTCAACCTAAACTCGAGATCTACAGTCTATTCTGCGCCCTTCGATCCCTTCGACTTTACCTTATCGGCGTTCAAAACCTCATCGTAGAAGTCGATGCTCGCTACATCAAAGGCATGCTCAAGAGCCCAGATATCGCCCCCAGCGCAAGCATCAACCGCTGGATAGTAGCCATCCTCACATTCCACTTCACGATAGTACATGTTCCCGGTACAATGCATGGCCCCGATGGTCTCTCTCGACGTACACCACAGCCAGGCAACGCGGTCGTAGAAGAAATCGACGAAGACTTCGACGACTGGATTGATCACATGCACTCCTTTGTACATCAGATACTACCTCCCCCTCATGCCCCTACGATGTCCGTGCTAACCAACGCAGAAGCCGAGGATGGCTCCAATTTCAAAAAGGAGGAAGATAGCTACGAAATCGTCCCGCGTTCAGAGCAAGCGCAGCTCACAGATGCAAGACTCAATGAGGTCCTCGAGTTTCATTGAACGTTTTCGAAGCCAGAAGGCATTTCGGACAGCGAATACGAAGGGTTTCTCAAGTACTGCGTGCTGTTTTTCTTGGATAACGACACTCTATGGCGAAAAGACAACCACGGCGCGCACAAATTGGTCGTCAAGCCTGGCGATCGCCTTCGAATCCTTCGAGAATGTCACAACCGCACCGCTCATCGGGGCATCTACGCAACAAAAGTCTTCGTCAACGAACGATTTTGGTGGCTGTTCCACTACGCAGATATAGCATGGTTCGTTCGAACGTGCCATCTATGCCAGTCTCGTCAAGTTCAGCAAATCCTTATTCCCCCTACCGTCGCAATGCCCACCCCTATCTTCGCAAAGATACATATCGATATGATGCATATGCCCGCATCAGGTGGATACAAATACCTCGTACAAGGAAGATGCTCTCTCACGACGTACCCGGAGTTTTGAATGCTTCGAAGAGAAACAGCATCAGCGCTCGCTGACTGGATCTTCGAAGACATCCTCTGTCGATGGGGCGCACTCAGCGAGATCGTTACGGACAATGGTGCAGCATTTATCAAAGCGGCAGACTATCTGTTGAAGAAATACCACATCAACCACATTCGAATCAGCGGCTACAACTCTAGAGCGAACGGACTCGTCGAACGACCGCACTTCAGCACGAGACAAGCCTTGTTCAAAACCGCCGACGGAGACGAGAAGAAGTGGTCTCGCGTGGCGTACTTCGTATTCTGGTCCGAACGCATTACGACTCGACGACGCATGGGTTGCTCACCGTACTTTGCGATAACGGGCACCCACACCCTCATCCCTCTCGACATCGTAGAAGCCACGTACCTTCAGCCCCCTCCCACTTCAATTCTTTCTACGACAGATCTCATCACACGTAGAGCAATCGCGCTCCAGAAGCGTGTGGAGCAAGTAGCCGAACTCAGCTCAAAGGTCTACAAAGCCCATCGAACAGCAGCACTTCGCTTCGAAAAGGAGCACGAGCACTCGATCAAGGACTTTAATTTCAAACGAGGAGACTTAGTGCTCGTACGAAACACGAAGATCGAGAAGTCCCTGAATAGCAAGATGCGCCCCCGCTACTTAGGCCCCCTCATCGTTGTCTCACGCAACAAGGGCAGCGCGTACATCATCTGCGAACTGGACGGCACAGTCCTCGATCGGCCCATCGCAGCCTTTCGAGTCATCCCCTACTTCGCTCGACAATCCATCCCTATCCCGGACAACCTAGAAGACATCTCAACTGAGCGTCTTCAAGAACTTGAACAATCCAATTCGCTCAGCGACGACGATGATGACATCGTCGAAGACGTCGAAGAAAGCGAACAGTAGAAGCCCCTGTCTCTTTACTTATACTACTACGATGCGTACTTTCAACGGTCTCTTTTCTCTTACTATATGCTTGATTTCACCTCTCTTTCCATTTGATCTAGCATCATTTTTACCTGTACCATACACGATTCAACTCGACTAAGTCGCGATATCGCTTCGACGTTCTACGAACGTTTCGATTTGAACGTTGCACGGAGGCTCACATTCTATGAGTCCTCCTAGGCAGTGATGACAAACTGAGCCTACCAACGCCACCATTTTTCTTACCAAGTCCTTTGATATGTTCTTCTTCTTCGAACACTTCTATTTCCTTCTAACACGCATTTCACAATTGGGACAAAGAATGTTTAATTTTCTATAGTACAAAGACCACGACCCGCCACAAGACAACGACTACTCCTCATTGCCCGACTCAGCACCCACATTGAAGCCACCGCCCGCAATTGCCTCCTGTTCCATGCGAATCAGCTCCAGGTCGAGGTCATGGAGCATGGCGTGGCGAAATGCAATGTTTGCGCGCTCCGCCTGAATCATGCGGATGGCGGTGTGCGACTGCTCGTCGAGGTTGAGCGAGTCCAGGTCATCCTGCTCAAGGCCCAGGCGACTACCGCCATCCAGGAGAACCTTGATAGCAGGGCGAGGCGGCTGGGCCACTCGACAGCGCTTCGATCCGCTGGCCTCTCCCATCGAAGGTCCAGGCGAAGGAGGGGGGGCTGCAGAAAAAGACAAGTCAGGGACAAACGCAAGAAAGAAGAAGAAGACTCACCCTGCTTCTTCGCACCACCGCGAGTCTTCTTCGTACGACCCAAGACCGAGACCCCACCAAAATAGCAGCCCTGCGCTGCCTGGATGCACCGCTCACACGCAGTGGCGCCCTCCGCCCAGACACACTCGACGGTCTGAATGCGGATTCGACATCGATCGCACTACGAAGAAGTATTAGCTCAGGAGAATAGCTGAAGAAACAAATCACATACCTTTTCCCCCGCCTGCTGCTTCATCCGCACGACTCGTGCCCAGTCAGTCTCGGGCGCCGTCGAGCCATCATGGTCGCTCTTCGACGCCTTCTACAAACTGGTCAGTAATTGAATAGGAGGGCAAGACTCCGTAACGTACTGCCGCAGCGTCACCCTCATCATCCCAAGCCCATTTCTTTCCCTTCGAAGGGGCAGCGGCCCCTTCGACGTGCTCCCCAGTACCCTCCACCATCCTAGACACGTCGGCATCGGCCAACTGCGCGGCCTCCTCCGCCTCTCGTTGAAGGGCAGCCTCCTCCTCCTCACGCTCCCGAGCCACACGTGTGGCTTCTTCTTGGCGGTGTTCTTTTTTGACACGACGAGCCTTGGCCGCAGCAGCACGGAGGCATGCCTCTTCTTCGCGACGCCTCTCCTCTTCAACGTGATGAGCAGTGACGGCGTCGATCGCAGTGGCCAGGGCCGGCCATTCATCGCGGACCCACACGGCCCACGACTTGGTGGCAATCTCGGCGAGCTCGCCAACCAGCGTCACCACACGCTCATCCACCTCCATGTCCTCAACGGGCCCCCGCGCCTTGCGATACGTACTCTACAACAAAGGTAGTTAGCAAATAGGAAAGGACGAGCTGATAAGAGACGTACCAGCAAATCCGCAACGTCCTGCGCCCAAGCTTCGACCTCCTCGGGGACGGTGTCAGCACAGGGTGTATCGAGCACCGCGATCAGACGGTCCCGGGCGCGCTGAACGCACGAAGCAATGACAGCGGGGGTAGCGGAACGAGAAGGCATTGTAAGGTAGAGGAGGCCGATGTAGAAAAGGGGGAGCGTGTCGAATATGGAACGACGAGCGAAGAAAAACAGCTAAGTCGCTCCGGCTTAAATCCTCTTCGACGACACGTGATCGGCACGAGTCACGAGAAGGTCGGAACCATGCAGGTCCCCATAAAAGCTTCAATCCAGTCACATCCGCCAAGCTTCTAGGCGTCACGTGTGGACCGAGGACGGTCCAAATTCCAAAGAGGAGGAGATGATAGGCGCCAGGCCCTTCTAGACCCCGCAGAGCGCCCTCACTCGACCCTAGGACCTTAGTCATGACTTCGACGCCACTCGACATGTCCGATACAGCCCGAAAAGCCATCGCGGGACTCTCTGATAGCCTCGAATCACGCCACTGCCACTCCGCCAGTTCCAGTCCGATGTTCCGGTGTACCGGTCCCTCTACGCACAATACACCACATGCAGTTGCCACTCAATGTCCTTGCACATGACCGGTCTCGCCACTCCGATATCGCTCGATTTGCTACGATGCGCCACTCGATGTACTCGATAACACTACGGCCCCAGGTCTTGTCTTAGTATATTTCATGCCACTCCATAATTCGTAGTACGCAAGTAGTTAGGATGCCACTCATACTATGCCACTCCCGATGCGCCTTACATTATAGTACAGTAGTATAAATGCGATGTATGGTGTCTCGGAACAACAGAGAAGTTTTCCCCTATCCTGCAGAGCTCAAGAAGAGCACCTTCGATTTAGTCACCTACTGCATTCTACTGTGTCCTTCCGTCTTCGATTACGTTCGAAGAGTTGCGTCTACTATCTGCCTTCTACAGTATCTTGAAGGCTTGCGTCTCGTCTGTCTTCGACATCAGTCGAAGAAGTTGCGTTCAGTCTTACGTTCACCTTCGAGCCACATCGAAGGACTGCGCTAGCATCTCTCTCTAACCCAAGTCCGCCTTCTACAAGATTTCGAAGGGCTGCATATCAGCTAAGTTCTCACGTTTAAGCCTCTCCCTAGTATAGTACAGCATAGTAGCGCATTGAAGCTACATCGAGCAGTCGCGACACACGTAGAGGGTCGTCAAAGACCTTCGTAGACGTCTCTCAACCCATTTGAGATCGGGAACCCTTTGCTGCTGACTCTCCCCTCCACACTAACTAGTCCTATAGCTTTCCAGCTTCTCTAGGTCGTACCCAGTTGGGGTTGGAGTGTTATAGTGCGCATCAACGGCTTGGGGGAAAACAGGATTGGTCGCCCTCCTGAGCCGGCTATAGAAGTTGAGGGCGGAGGTCTTGCATTCGAGGTTCTCCAGCAGGAAGTCATCGAGGACCTTGAAAGTGAAACATGTTTTGATGCGCCTGTGGCTGGCCGGGTAGAGGCCCATGTCCAGCAGCTGGTTTTCATAACGAGGGGCATTCACACACCCACACCAGTGAATGAGAAGTTGGTGAATGCCAGAGGTATTGACCACGACCATCATTTGATGGTTGCTTCTGGTGCCAAATGCCACAAAGGCATGATTCCTGTCAATGTACTCTGAAGACAATCCCAATGTTGCATGAGGTATGCCCTGTGTCTCACTAATGGCACCGCTATCTTCACCAGCAGCACCAAGATCATTGCTGACAGCACTGCACTCATCGCCAACGGCACCGCACCCATCGCCGCTGGCACTGCACCCATCGCTGCCAGCGCTGCACTCATCGCCACCGGCGCCACACTCATTGCCACCGGTGCCACACCCATCGCCGCTGGTGCTGTGACCATCGCCGATGGTGCTGTGACTATTTTGGATGGTACTGTGTTCATTCCTAACAGTGCCATTGGTGTCATTGTGTGGTAATTCCCAATTATCTAGTTTTGGAATGAGCACACACAAGATGCTGTTCTTGAGCACACCTCTGAGGGCACCACTCACTCGGCACATCATCTGGCCCTGGGTTTGTGAAGACCAGAATGTCATCTGGCACCTCTCCCCCCTCCTTTTTCAACACCTAGTCATCCTTGGCCTCTTTCTCATCAGAGGACATCCCATTCTGTCCATCCAGGGTCATGGGGCAGGCACTCTCCTTGTGGCCAAGCTGGATACATGCTCCCACATCTTGCAACCAAGCTGGGGTGAAGAAGGTGTTATGGGTCCATTTCTGGATCCTGTGGAATGGTAGCCTGGCATGTTCCAGTTTGCAGCACTCCATACAAAACATGGGTTTGGCCAGGCAGTCCAGACAGCGCCAGAGCACCCCCTTCATGCTGCACTGGGTGCAAGAATGACTGGAAGAAGGGTGTGATTGTGAAGAGGGTTCTGTGTGGTGGGGGGCACCCTCATGCATGTACAGTCTATTTAAATAATGCTCTTTGCTCCCCAGCCACTCCCTCATAAGATCAGGTTGAGACTGTGAGAAGAATGTGAGCTGTGATACCATTGCAGTCCCATTGGCTCAGACAATGCCCACCTGAGTGGATGGAAACACAGGCTGAGAAATATGATCCTCATAGACAGGTGGATCATATCCTGCATTGGCATGCCTGCTTGTTCTTGGAGTTCAGAGAGGGGTGCTCCTGGTAGGAGTGCTGGGCAAGGACAAGCCAGGCTTATCTTTGATCTGCACCAACTGAGAAATCATGCCTCTGGAAGTCTTTTTCTGCTTCCATTTGGCCTCCTGGATGATGGGGGAGCTCAATCTTCTTTTTCTTTTTCCCATCAGGTTCACCTGTTTTGTGGTGAAGAGCGAAAACACAGGGAATGCACTCAAATATGTGTATTGAAGCTTGAGTGCAGATGCGTGTGAGTGCACATTTGTGTGACAACAGGTGTGACCCATTGGGTTGGAGCAACTTTAGCAAAAGTGCGCAACAGCTGAAGTGCATCAAACTAGGGATCTGCCTTGCCTCACTGCTCTGCTGCTCACTCACTTAAGCCATGCCTAGGAACTCCATCCCTCAGACTTACAAGGATGCCATTGATGCTTTGTTCCCTGAGTGGAACCAGGCAGACAGAGCAGCCTGAGCGCAGTTCCTGCAGGATGTGTACGAGGATCTGGAGGAATTGGAGAACAGAAAGCTCACAGATGAGGAGAAAGAGGTGAGAGGTGTTGCTCTACATGACAGAGGACGTGCTCATGATCATCTCCATGCAGGCATTGAAGAAGTACACCAGGAACAAGCAGGAGAAAAAGGCAGAGAGGAAAGAGTTTGATTCGAAATCATCATACACCTGGAGGAGTGTGGTGGTGACCCATGGCAAGGAGGAACTGATGCACAGGATGGCCATTCTGACTGGGGGTGCCAAACCAGGCAGCCCTCAGTGGATCACCCATTACCAGACCATGAAAGCACAGTTGTGCGCTGCTGTGTCAGAAGAGCAGAAGGCTGCCTATGTGAGGGAAGCTGAGATATGGAACACAGAGGGAGCTCCTGCAGATGTCCAGATGGCCAGGGTGGAGAAGCATGGGGAAAAGGCAGTCAAGGAGTTTGCCCAGTACGTCTTCAGGATGATGGGCATGAGGGTGTATGTGCTGGGCACGTACAGGGGAAAGAATGCCAAGATCTACACCACAGAGTGAGTGTGCAGTCCTCAATTGTCCTCTCCTCTCTCACCTCCAAGCCCCAGTTTTGATTTCAATGACTAGTTGGGCGGTGGGGACAAGGTGGAGGACAAGGTGGTGGACTGGAACTCAGAGGAGTATCTGAGGTTGTTCAAGAGATATGCAAACACCCAGTTCAGTGAGTGTCAGAGCCCATATTGTCCACCATCCTGGTAGCCATTGACACTGGGACAGCACAGGAGCAGGAGGTTGATGGGGAGGAGGAGCCAAAGAAGAGGAAGAGAAATACCAAGCTGGCACTGGAGCTGGACACCACAGAGGATGGGGAGCCCCTTCTTCCATCTCAGGAGGTCATCTTGGCAGTGAGCCTGAATCAAAAGAAGCAGTTGATAGCACAGTTTGTGTGCATGCATTATGGTATGTCCCCCATCCCTGTGGCCGAGCTGCTGGGCTGACTGGCAGATTGTCTGGGATGTCCCATAGTCAAGTGCTGTGGGATGCCAGAGGCGAAGGTGCCTTGGGGGGTGTTGCAGTCTGAGCAGGACAAATACATCTCAGCTGTGTATATGCCAGAGGACATCACTTTGAAGGACTGCACCAAGATGATCCAGGCAGATGTGGACCGGCTTCTGAACTTCTGATCTGACCGGCAGGATGACCCGGAGGTGGACTACACCTTCAAATTCAAGGCATGGAAGGGCAGGGACAAGGAACCTCAGCAGCTGGTGAAGAGGGTCCCATCTCGGCCTAATCATCCCAAGCAGGCAGGCCGCAAGAACAAGGGCAAGGAAAAGGCGGTGATGCCACCTCACCCTGAAGATGAGAAAAACACCACTGAATTGGACAAAGACAGTAGCCGTCACAATGAGTCAAGTGACATAGAGAATGGGAATGAGCCGGGGCCTAGTGAACCACATTGGTCAGGTCACACACAAAGACCCAGAGTGGCGGTCAGAGGTAGAGCACCACTCACAGGAGATGCGGCAGTGGCAGGGCCAACGAGTGTATGCATGGTGCCAGCAGGTGCAAGTGCGGCACCGGTGGCGATGAGTGCAGCGCCGGTGGTGACAGGTGTGGCGCCGGCAGGTGCAAGTTCAGTGCTGGCAGGCAGAGGTTGGCCCACTGGTAACCCTTTATCTCAACATACCAAATCTCCATCACTGGCACATGCTGGAGGACAGCCAGTGGCCGGTCATGTGGAGGATGAAGGAAGTGCGTCAAGGACTCTTGTGCTGGCCATACCCAGGACCAAGTTCAAGTCACCGGCAATGATCCAAGACAGTCCTGAGAGGCAAGACAGACCTATCTGCTTAGTCTGTTCCAACAGATGCCGTATCGCAACTTCATCAAGGCCATCCCCAAACTGGTGTGTGGTTGTGCTTTTCATATTCATCATGGCAGCCTTAACATCCCTTGCCCAGGCTCACATTATTGTTTCTGGCAATCGGTCTCATCAATGGGCCTGGGGAGAATGGAAGTACACCTCCCCCCACTGTACTAGAGCCGTCCACAGCAATATGGCCACAGGCTCCAAGTTCACCCAGTGGCTGTCCTCGAGGCCCTATTACACCAGCAGGGGGGACAACTTTAAGCTGGACATGATGAAGACCCAGAACATGGCACTGGTGATTGGGCTGATGCTCAGGGACTTGGAGGAGGCCCAGGTGGCCAATGAAGTGGAGGGTGAGCCCACCGACTTGCCTGACTATGTTCTCAACTCAGTGCTCAGTGAGGACATGGTGGAGAATGTCCTGCTGCCTGCATGTGATGAGATGAGGGTAGGCATAGAGGTGGTATCAGCAGACACTGAGGTGATGGGGGACAGCTCCAGACTGACCAGATTGGCTTCAAGACATCCCCAGGCACAGCCTGGTAAGTCTGGTGGACCTGATGTGCTACCTGTGCCAAAGAAGAATGGTGTCGGTCCAAAGGAGGTGAGCTGGAAGAGGAAAAAGAATGAGTTGGGGCCTGTGGAGGAGAAGGATGAGGTGAAATCATCATCTAGGAAGAAGGGCAAGGGGGTGCCTGGACGATCTAAACCTAGGCTGGCCAACAGGGGTAGGAGGAGGACTGTGACTTAGGTTGCATTGAGAGGAGGAAGTTGAGGGGTGCGGCGCTGACAGCAATGACCACGGTGCCAGCCACAATGATTACGGTGCCAGCAGTGATGAGTGCGGTGCTGGCGGCGATGAGTGTGGCACTGGCAGCGATGACTACAGCACTGGTGGCAATGACTATGGCACTGGCAGTGTTGAGTGCGGCACCAGCAGCAATGGGTGCAGTGCTGAACCTGAGTGTTGTGGCACCAGTGGTGTTTCTGCCTTATTATTTTCTGTTTTATGTTCACCCTGAAATAGCCTAAATGGAAGTATATGCAAATGAAATTACTTGAAAACTACTATATAAATTGCTTGTACATCCAATGATACACTACTATTCAATGTCCATGACATCATCTTCATCCTCCTCATCTCCATATCCACTCAACATTGCACTGACACCATCCCCTCCCTTCCCAGTGGACACCTCCATCACCTGTGACTGAGGCTGGGCACAAGCAGAGGTGGCAGCAGGAGTTTCACCGGGTCCTTGTACCTCAGGATATATCACTGGCACCCTATCACCGCTGACCAGTGCTGGATAGTAGATGATCAGCACCGCAAGTGGATGGACCAGTGCCAGATCCTGCAACAGCAGCGCCAGGGCATCAGGAAGGGGGACCGGTGAGGCAGGGGATGGTGTGGGCAACACAGAGGGTGCTAGATTGATGACAGGAGGTGAGTAAACCCTGCTTACCCTTCTCTCCATGTCTGGCAGGGAGAACCAGACCACTGGCTCCTGTTCCTGGTCATGCAGACCGGTATTCAGGTGAACCATTGCTGGATCACTTGCATCTGGCGCTGTGATATACAGAGCTAGAGCTGGGTTCTCCTGAGGCAGAGCTGGGTCATTCTGAGGCAAAGCCAGGTCGTCCTTGAGTGGAGCCAGGTCGTCCTGTGAAGGTGCCAGGTCACCTCTGCTGATCTCCCAGTCCATGAGACCAGAATTGTGGTCCATTGGAACCTCTTCCTGAGGCCCAGTAGATGGCCCTATGAGTAAATGGAGATCAAGGTCAGCCAGGGTGTGAATAAAGGAACAGGGACCTACCTGGCAGGTTCAAGACACCTGGTCCCACCAAGCCCTCCACTGCTGCCCTCAAAGTCTCTACCATGAGCTCCATTGCGGCCAGTTGGCGGTGCAGGGCCAGGTTCTCGTACTCAAGCAGCTCCACCTGCCCTCCCAGATCCTCTGCAGGCACATCCCACGGTTGCACAAGTGTGTCGCTGAGCCGTGGCACATGAAGCCTCCATGCCGGCGGGACCACAATGTCTATGTATGCCATATCTGGCCATCAATGAGGAAGGATCTAAAGCAAGAAACAAAAAACTTACTACGCCGCTTTGGTGGCATAGATGCCACTGTCCCCTCTCCACCCGACTCAGATGGCTCATCAACAGGAGAAGGTGATCTCCTCCTTGAGACCGCCATCTTCCCCGTCTTCGGTGCTGGAGTGCGCTGCCCCACCGGCTCCATGGCCTGTGCCCTCCCAGTCTTCTTGCCTGTTGAGGGCCAGCTGAAGGAGACAGTGGCATCGGCCACTTTTGCAGTGGCTTGGTGGTGGTGTGTGGTGGGAGGTGACTGCATACATTTAGCCTTGGCAAAGTGACACCTGTCACAGGCTGTCACTTTGTCTGTGGGTGGCTGGTTGAGGTGGGTGGAGATGATACATTCCCCTGGCTCACACCAGGTGCATGGTGGGTCCTATGCCAATGTCAGCTGAAAGTGAGAGAAACATGGAGCAGTCATGCACCATCGGCCATGCCCATTCATCAGAGCACATGGCTCCAAGCCTTCGGGACGGCCTCCCCTGCTTGCTCAGCACTGCAGACACTGACCGTGACCGTGATTGTGCCTGGCTGCTCCTCCTCAGCAGCTGCCCCCACTCATCCTCTGATGGAACCGGTGTTGTCGGCTTCAGGATCCCCTTCAGCTTGCAGGGTGTCCTGGGCAATAGGCATGGCAGTGGGGAGGCAGTTGCTGGTTGCTGGGCCAGTTTCTTCTCCTCATGGCGCTGCCCTCTCTCAACTGGGCTCATCCCCTCCATCTCGATGTCTTCCTCAACCATCCCCTCCTCCCAGCTCACACCATCCACCTCCACCCTCTACAGCACCTCCACAGTTCTGCCAGACTTGTGCAGTGCCACAACCTCCGGTCCCATCCTCACCTTCTTCCTTCTCTGGGTCTCCTCCTCCACCTCAACCTCCACTGATGTCTCCCGGGTCCTCTTGGCACCTGCAACAGCTGGGGAATAAAAAGAAGTCAGTGTAAGTCATGTAATCATCATGCAGCTACTCACCATCTGCCTGCCACCAAGTGTCCTCCATACTCTCCTCCCTCACCTCTGACACAGCACCCTCTGGTGGCTCCAAGTACCAGGGGTTGGCCTTGACTTCTGGATCCTCAGCTGACATGACCTCCAATCATGCTGGCATGCTGTGCTGAGCGGCATGCACAAACTCACCTGTGCTGCTTAGGATGATGGCGGGCACATATGGCCACTCACTAGCAGTGGAGGCCATGATGAGAAGGTTCTGGAGGGGATGCTGAAATGAATGTGTATATAGTTAGCATGTAATGAGATAGTGGAAAACTTACCAGCTCCTGCTCCAACCTCTCCTCAAACCAGGTCCGGCATGAATGGTTGGGGCCAGGCAAGTCAGAGAGGGCCAGATGCACCCGGTTTGCCATCAGATAGAGGCTCTTTTGCACAGACAGAGTAGAGGACATATTTAAAGCAGGTTTTGATAATGAAAAGCAACTAGAAATGCATAGAAGGGGAGTGTCACAATGGCGGTGTCAATGACCAATGGACGAACAATGGCAAAAAAGATTGTGAAATGATCACGTGATCGGTGTGTTCAGACACATCACGTGACCAAAACTTACTGATGCCTGCCTGATTCCTCATATTCAATCCCAGCTCTGTTTCACGCTGATCTTGAGCTTCAAATTCATCATTTCTGTGACCCATTGTCCAGCACATTCAAGAGTGAGTGCTTTCAATATTCCTCTATTTGTGATACCAATGGCCCTGTTACAGACACTCAATCCACGGGAAAGGGCACCACCAGGCCTTCTCAGCCTCTGCAGGCACCCACCATCTCTCTCTCATCTGATTAGCCTAGTGAGCATTAGAGGACAGGGCAGGATCCCTCTATATGGAATTTGCCTCCACTACCCCCTAGAAGGGTGGCCCTAGAGATGGCCAGAGAAGGGACAGAAGGAGGGAGAGGCCAGGGAGGAAGGAAAGGGAGTAGGAGGGGCCCCTCACAGTCAGTCAATCTCAGTTCTGTTTCCTCCAGACAGTCCCCTGGGACCTCATCCCAACCTCCAGAGTGGACTGTGCTTCCCCCTCCCCCCCCATCACCAGTCACCCAGCATCCATTCTGGGACACATCTGGACCGCCAGACTGGAGGCAGCTTCCTCCCCCACCTCTCCCATCAGCAGGCCACTCATCGATGGTGCGGGAAGGGCTCTCACCCTCAACATCAGCTGGCCGGTCAGCCCAGCTGCTATCTCAACCACCCGACTGGACAATGCTGCCACCACCACCAGCATCCTCTGCAGGTAGATCCTGTCCTCCTCCATTTGAACAGCCAGGGTGGACAACTCTACCACTGTCACCCCATCCCAGTCAGGCCCATTGGCCCAGGCTGCATCACAAGTGCCGGAGTGGACCCAGCTGCCTCCCCCCCCTCCAGCATCGGCCAGACCACCACTGGGTGCGGCGCTGGTGGGTTGTGCACTGGCGCCATCAGGAAGCAAAGGAGGAGCAGCACCATTCGTCGGTGTAGCGGGGCTGTCAGGAGCAGGTGGACTGGCATCAGGGCATGCAATGGCACTGCCAGGCTCAAGCATGGTGCCGTCAGGTTGTGGTTCAGTGCCAATGGGTCCTAGCATGGTGCCATCAGGTCCTAGCATGGCACCATCGGGTCTTAGCACAGTGCCGTCGGGTCGTGGTTCAGCACCATTGGGTTGTCCAGTGGTGCCGTTGGTGGCAGGTGCAGCACCCACAGCCACAAGCACATAGCAGGGAGTGGGACAACCCCAGTGCTGAAGAAGAAGGGCAAGAAAACCCACCTTCTGTCCACTGTCCCCCTCCCCCCCTTCATGTATGATGATGACGTGGAGGTTGTCCCTCTCACAGAAAATGTGAAGAAGTATCGTGAGTCCCGCCCCATTCTTTCTGGGTGCTTGGTGTCCACCATCTATGGCACCATCATTGACATCAAAAGGCCCACCAAGCCCCACCCTGACCTCACCCTCTTTGAGAAGAGGAGGCATGACCTCTTCAGCCCCAGACGTCCCACCATGACCTCCACAGGCTACAGGGAGATGATGGCCATCAGGTGTCAGGAGTTCTTTGCCAATGAGGAGTTTGTGGAAGTGGGATTGAGTCCCAGCCAGAGGAGATTTCCTCTCCCTCCTTCTTCATCCTCCTCTTCTGGTAGTGGCTCTTTTGGAGATGGATCTGGCAGTGAGGGACAGAGCTCTGGAGGGGGGTTGCAGTATGAGACAGATAGTGATGAGGATAATAATGATGATGATGAGGAGGAGGAGGAGGAAGATGAGGAGGGGCAGGGGCAGGGGGATGTCATAAAGCTCAGTTCTGATGCTGGGCAGCATGCAGATCAGATGGAGGTGGATGAGGGCCAGGCTCAGATAGGTAAGTTCTTTTTCCCCTTTTCCATGGTTCTAATAGTACATGGGCATGCACAGGCACAATTTTCAGCAGGGGGACAAGCTCAAGGGCCAGACCCCAGTGATGATGGTGAGTTCTCAATCATGGTTCTCTCGTCCAACTCCTGCCTTTGTGTTCACTCATTGTTTATGTAGAATCTGTCTTTTCTGCAGACTTGCTGAGATGGGCTGATGAGCACACTGAGACCCAAGCTGCTGCTCAATTGGTATATGCTTATCAGCATCTCAGGGTGGAGCAGGTCAAATCTGCTGATTCTTTGCAAAGGCTGACTGACATGAGGGACTTCAATGCCTTGGGTGGATTCTGTAGCACATGTACTAGAAAGGTACAAAATGTAACCATATCTACATTCCTGTTCTTGGGACTTCATGTATATCTGAACATGGCTGTAATTTATCAAAGCTTTACCCAACAGTGAGGCCTTCATTTAGGCATCAGACTTGACCTGGCTGCTGCAAGGGTCAGGGGGCATTCCTGGAAATGAGGAATGGCTGGCTGACCCATTGCAATGGGATGGGTCCATCACCAGCTGACCCGTTGCAACGGATAGGTATCATCACCGGCCAACCCATTGCAACGGGTAGGTTTCATGCCCAGCCGACCCGTTGTAATGAGTAGGTATCATGCCTGGCCGACCCATTGCAACAGGATGGGTCCATTGCCAGCCGACCCATTGCAACGAGATGGATCCATCACCAGCCGACCCATTGCAATGGGTAGATTTCATGTCCGGCCAACCCATTGCAACAGGTAGGTATTATGCCTGGCCGACCTGTTGCAACAGGTAGGTTTTATGCCTAGCCGATCTGTTGCAATGGGTAGGTTTTATGCCTGGCTGACCCATTGATATGCACTATAACACTCCAACCTCAACTGGGTATGACTTAGAGAAGCTGGAAGGCTATAGTACTTAGTTAGTGTGCTAGGGGAGAGTCAGCAGCAAAGGGTTCCCAGTCTCAAATGGGTTGAGAGACGTTTACAAAGGTCTTCGATGACCTACAATGTGTGTCACGACTGCTCAACATAGCTTCAATGCACTACTATACAGTACCGTACTAAGGGGAGGTTAAACGTGAGGACTTAGCTGATATGCAGCCCATCAATTACTGTAGAAGGCGGAGTAGGGTTAGAGATGTGATGCTAGCGCAACCCTTCGATGTGACTCGAAGGTGGACATAAGACTAAATGCAACCCTTCAACAGATTTTGAAGACGGACGAGATGCAACCCTTCAAGATATTATAGAAGGCAGATAGTAGATGCCACTCTTTGAACGTAATCAAAGACGGAAAGATGCAGTAGAACATAGTAGGAGACTGAATTGAAGGTGCTGTTCTTGAGCTCTGCAGAATGGGGAAAAACTTCTCTGTTGTTTCGAGACATCATACATCATGTTTATACTACTTTACTATAATGTAGGGCACATCAGGAGTGGTGTAGTACAAGAGGCATCCTAACTACTTGTGTACTATGAGCTACGGAGTGGCCTGTAGAGGGAGTGGCTACAGTACTTGACATCACTAGAAAGGCTGAAACAAAGGAACACACATGAAATATACTAAGACCAAACCTGGGGCCATAGTGTTATCAGGTGCATCGAGTGGCGTGTTGTAGCAGATTGAGTGATATCAGGGTGGCAAGACCGGTCTCGTGCAAGGACCTTAAGTGGCAACTGCATGTGGCGTATTGTGCATAGAGGGACCGGTGCACTGGAACATCAGCCCGGAATTGATGGAGTGGCTGTGGCATGATTCAAAGCTATCGGAGAGTTCCACAGTGGCTTTTCAGATTGTATTGGATGCGTCGAGTGGCATCAAAGTCATGACTAAGGTCCTAGGGTTGAGTGAGGGCGCTCCATGGAGCCTAGAAGGGCCTGGCACCTATCACTGCCTGCTGCTTCCAACGTGCGACTTGTGCCCAGTCAGTCTCGAGTGCCACCGAGCCATCACGATCACCCTTCGACACCTTATAACGAATCAGTCAGTAGAAAGATAGAAAGACCAAGGCGCTAGCCACTTACAGCCGCACTGGCCCCCTCATCCTCCTGAGCCCACTTCTTGCCTTTTGAAGGAGCGGCGGCTCCTTCAAGGAGCTCCTCAACACCCTCGACTGGCTGCAAAGCTTTAGCAGCGGCCAAGTGCACCGCCTCCTTGGCCTCCTGTGCAAGACGGATGGCCGCTTCCTCCTCTCTAGCCAAATGCTTGGCCTCCTCCTGTTGGCGACGCTCCTCCTCCAAGTGATGAACTTCAGCAGTGGCAGCATGCACCTCTTCTTCCAAGTGCCGCTCCTCCTCTGCATGACGCACAATGGTGATATTGATGGCCACGGCAAGCGCAGGCCACTTGTCGCAGGCCTAGTGGACCCATGACTCGACAGCACACTCAGTGAGGTCTTCAACGAGCACAGCGACATGCCCCTTGACCTCAGGATCTTTGACGGCACCTTGAGCCTTACAATATGTACTCTATGATGAGAATCTGTCAGCCATTATACAACAAAAAAGGACTAAGTTACTTATCAGGAGGTCTGCAACCTCCTGAGCCCACTCCTCCACCTCTCTGACAGAGGCAGCCGCATCACAGGGTGTATCAAGCATGGCGACGAGGTGGCCATGAGTGTGTTGTGTGTGCAATGAAGAAAGGGCAGGGGTCATAGTATGAGAAGCCATGGAATGAAGCAGTAAGAGGGAAGAGGCATTGAGTAAAGACGAGAACATGAAAAGAAATTGACTGAGTCACCCCCACTTAAATCCTCTTCGACGGCACATGATCGGCACAAGTCATGAGAAGGTCAGAACCATGCAGGTCCACATAGCACTTCAATCCAGTCACACCCATTGAGCTTCTAGATGTCATGTGTGGACTGAGGACAGTCCAAATTCCAAAAAGAAGGAGATGATAGGCACCAGGCCCTTCTAGGCCCTGTGAAGCACCCTCACTCAACCCTAGGACCTTAGTCATGGCTTCGACGCCACTCGACACATCCAATACAACCCGAAAAGCCACTGTGAGACTCTCTGATAGCTTTGAATCATGCCACAGCCACTCCGTCAGGTCCGGTCCAACGTTCTGGTGCACTGTTCCCTCTACACACAATACTCCACACGCAGTTGCCACTCAAAGGCCCTCGCATGTGACCAGTCACACCACCCCAATATTGCTTGATCAGCTTCGATACACCACTCAATACGTTCGATAATGCTACGGCCACAGGTTTCATCTTAGTCTATGTACGTTCCTTTATCTCAGCCTTCCTAGTGACGTCAGTACAGTAGCCACTCCCTCTACGAAGTGACTCTGTAGCTCATAGTACGCAAGTAGTTAGGATGCCACTCACGCTACGCCACTCCTGATGCGCCTTACATTATAGTAAAAGTAGTATAAACGTGATGTACGACATCTCGGACCAACAGAGAAGTTTTCCCCCATCCTGCAGAGCTTAAGAAGAGCACCTTCAAGTCAGTCTTCTATTGCATTCTACCGTGTCCTTCTGTCTTCGATTACGTTTAAAGAGTTGTGTTTACTATCTGCCTTCTACAGTCTCTTGAAGGGTTGCGTCTAACCACATTGAAGGGTTGCATTCAGCTAAGTTCTCACATTTAAGCCTCTTCTTAGTACAAGCACAACACAGTAGCGCGTTGAAGCTACATCGAGTAGTCACGACACACATCATAGGTCATCAAAGACTTTCGAAGACATCTCTCAACCAATTTGAGATCAGGAACTCTTTGCTGCTGACTCTCCTTGCATACTAACAAGTTTTATAGCCTTTCAGTGTCTCTAGGTCGTACCCAGTAGGGGTTGGAGTGTTATAAAGCATATCACCAGACCTATCACCAGCTGACCCATTGCAGCAAGTAAGTTTTATGACCAGCCAACCCATTGCAATGGGATGGTCTCATCTTCGGCCAACACGTTGCAACAGGATAGTGCCATCCCCAGCTGACCCATTGCAATAGGCTGGTACCCTGCCCAGCCAACCCATTGCAATGGAAATACATTCACACCTGGCTGACCTGTTGCAATGGGGCTTGTTTCAATGATCAGCTGACATCAAGCAGCGTGTTCACAACTGGCCAAACTTAGTGTTTATTGGCCCATTGCAACAGGGTTTTCTTACTGGATTGTGTGATTTTCCCTGATGATATTCATATATAGAATTGGTTATAGCTTATCTGCAATATTTTATGCAATAATGTCCTGCATCCTCTCTCTACATTGTAAAATCTTGCTCTGTTTGAGCACTTGTATAGCAATGTGAGAGAAAGAAGTAAAATGTTGCTTGGCACCATATGGTGCAATCAAAGAAATCTTCACAGAGTGTGCAGATCTCTTTGAGCACTTGAGGAATGACATCTTGAAGGGTGTTGAGTGAAACACAACCAAGTTGTCAATGACAAGCAGAACATGATGCACAAAGTGCAGGCACTGTTGAATCAGTATACATGTGGTCAAGGCAACTCCTATAAAAAATATGAGCATGTATATATTATAATTGTATATTGTAGTTGAAAGAACATGAGCTATCTCATCCCAAGTGCATCTGCAAAAAGAATTCTGTGAAAATATTAATTTTTGAGGGGGATAGACAAGCTCATCATTGGTCATGACACAACATAGTGACAAGCACACATGCTACCATGCACACTATCACACACACCACCAGAGAGCATGACAGAGGAGGTGTCAGCAGCAGCACTGTTATCAGTACTGGCATTTTCCAAAAGACATAGATAGTCTGTTGTGCATACCTCTATTGCTAGATTTATTCATGCCGACAGGACTCACGGCTTTCCAAGCTAACTAGCTTGGCACATGGGGGGGTGCTGGGCAAGCTAATTAGCTTAGTAACACGTGATGTCGAAGTTCTCTGAAAAAAGTAATTCGCCCTCGACTTGTCTTTTGTGGTAGAGCCTAGTCCTTTTCTGGGTTCTACAGCATCTAAATCTCTAAGCTGTTGACCACAAGTCTGCAGAGAAGGGAGCCTTTCGACATTAACAGCAGGCTAAAATTGTTGACAAGAATACTTCGTTCTGTACATTATGATACATGGATTTGACATCAGTGTTGTCTTCTTTGAAATGATATCTATCACGGCCTGGCCGACTCGGAGTCATTGCAGCGATGTGACGGGCGGTTATCACGTGAGCGTGGTTCACCATGTACGCGTTGGTGGCGCCTAACCGTCATTGTCCCGTCCACGGGCCATAACTGCAAAAACATATATATACGCTACGTTTGTTTATCAAAATGGCCAGACTTCCTCCATTCTGGTTCGGTTACTACTACCCTTGTACCCATCAACATTCTTCTTCGGATTCTGACATAACAATGCTCGACAACGACACTACAAGCGAAGAGAGAGATACTGTTGGAGATCTTCCAGACTTCTTTCCTCTCAAGTTTGTTCCCATATCCGCTGATCAGCAACCTACTCGATATGCTACGCCACCACCGGACCGTAATGCACAATCTGGTGAGTGAATCAGTCGACCTTGTAAACAGGGATGATTTTAACATTGTTTCGCATCCGGTACAAGATTGGCCTACACCATGCAAAGCAGGTATGTCCAGCCTCCAGACTGAGAGTGGAGTTACGGATGAAAGGGTCAAGAGGTTCCTGCAGAGGGAATTCCAAGGGAAAATTGCACGAGATTACCCTGTGATCGATTTTGTTCGAGAAGTGTGGGGATTTACCCCTGACAACCTTCCAAAGCACAGAAGCATATATTCGCTGTCAAATACGAATCTCGTAAACTATATGAGGACCACCAAGGGAGAAAGAGGCTGCTACCAATGGCTGAAGGCTATGTTCGACGAGCTGATCCAGCAGTTATCCCTCAACCAACCGGCTGTGTCAGCAGAATTCATCAACTTGCGGGACGGTAAAGTAGGTGGTAATTCTGCGGCTTTTAAACCGGATTTTGCCTATGGCACTGTCAACAAAGATAAGTTCCGGCAGAATTGGGAGTGGCTTGGTGCAGTCGGAGAAGTTAAGAAGGTGGCAATGCCAACATATACCCAAGACACCGATGTAAAGGTAGATGCGAGAATGCTGAAGAATGTATGTGGCTTCGTTGCCGTCTCCATGCTTTTGTCTGACGCACAGGCTTTCTTTCGCTGTTATGATTAGCCTAATAACCCAAGTGTCCCCAAGCGGAAACATCCCGGGGACGATGCAAACGCTGATGAGGAGTCATCTAAGAAGCGCAGACGGGTATCCGAGGGCACTGGAAAAAAATCCAAAACAGAGTCTGGTACGGGCAATGCGTTAACACAATATGATATACAGGCGACGAAATACCTGAACGAGCTACTGTCTCACGGAGTACGTTCTTATGCCACTGGATTTCTGATCCGCAAAACCCGCGTTTATCTGTGGTATGCTGACCGGATGGGACTGGTCGAGTCGGCCGACTTTGACTTCTTGGAACAGCCGTATCTGCTGCTGCTCGTGGTCGCTGCAATTCGAACAGCCAATCATGCGAATCTGGGAATCTCTCGCTTTCTCAGATTCCCTTCGCCTACATATAACAGCTACGCGGGAGCGAAGCTCGTACTGCCGAGTGCTAGAGACTTAGGCAACGAGGAGACCGAGGAGTTGGAGTTCGATGTTGTCGTTGACGAAGAGAGGCGAGTGTTTACGGCGTATGGTGCTGTCGGCCGAGGGACGACGGTCGTGCCTGTGAAAGCTGTTGGCAAAGCAAAGCAGTTGTGGGGAGAGGAAAAATTAGTCGCCAAAATTGCATGGCCGTCGAAGATGCGCGAGCCAGAAGACTGTTTCATAAGAAAGGTCCGGAAAAAGCTCAGGCCGGAATACCTCAAGCACATTGTTGATCTCAAATGTTCACTCACGCGCACAATGCAGGAGATGAAATTACCTCGAGCATCAATGGGCGATCTTCGGCATTTTGGTGTGGACGATGTGGAAGAGCGTGTCTGTCGAACACTCGTCCTCAAAGCCTATTCTCCTCTCGAACTCGTGAACGGTCCTGAGGAATTCAAGGACATTTTCGTTGCCGTAGTTCGTGGTACGTCTGTCAATGTTATTCCTAGTCCACTAGTCATGGTGCTAACATATAAATATCTCACAGCTCACCATCATGTATGGGAGACATCGGAGATCTTGCATAGGGATATCAGCATCAATAATATCATGTTCTACAGGGAGCATGGACGTGCTGTTGGTGTCCTGTGCGACTGGGACCTTGCAGCAACAATGCCCAAAGCTGACGACGTAGAGCCAGTCGAGGGAGACATTCCAAAGCCTCCACCGCCTCAGAAGAGCTCCGCCGATGGGGTCGATGGAGACAACAAAGGGACTGGAAAGGACGATGATGAGCATGTCAAGCAATGCAGAGCGCGCTATAGGACTGGTACAGGCCCATTTATGGCTCTTGATCTTCTCAAGCAGACCAAAACGCCGCAGCACTTGTACCGCTTCGACCTTGAATCGTTCTTCTATGTCCTGGTTTGGTTCTGTGCTTCATTCGATCCTACCCGGAACTATATCGGTTTCATAACCTCCTGGCAGAATGACGACTTGTTATCAATTGGTGCCGCCAAACATCGTTTTATCATGTATCGGGAGGTGTATCAGGGGGTCATAGGGCGTGCTCACTCCTGCTTCGAGTCACTCATCAGCGGATGGGTGGCCAGCCTGCGATTTCTGTTCTCGGAACTTCATCTGACGGATGACTATCACGCTTATTTGCGAGAGAAACTTTCGGACGCTGCCGGAAAACCAGGCGAACCTATGGTAGCTGATCGGCTTCGCCAGCTTATAGAAACGAGGAAGGAAGTGGTCACATATGAGACCTTCATGAAGGCACTCGGTGTGGAGCCGTAGTGTCGTATATATATACCCTTGGTGTAATTGGTTGGTAATATTGTATTCGCACCTCTAGATCAGTTATGATCTGAAAAGTTCTAAGATATCTTCAGACTTGTTGCTCATCTGCGACTTTGATGGATAAGTAGAGTGTATTTGCAGTGACCGAGGTCTAAACTTTGAACCAAGTGGAGCAGCTGGAGCTCCAGTTCCAAGTGTTACTCGGGACAGGCTCACGTGAAGTACCGTGTCGCACGTAACGCTCTGTAAAAAATGAAAGTCGGCCTTAGTCACCTTTCTGGTACCAAAACTGCATAACTTGAACTAACTACACAGGACAGTCGCACACCAGTCAACCTGTAGTGAGCTTGTGCGACTAGTGCATGACTGCCCCTGCAAATTTTGCGCAAACGTTGACTACGTTTTTTTACAGAGATTCACTGGGCTCATTGGGTGCCTCGTTGATTAGAAAGGACTGTAACCATAGATTCTATAAAGTAATCATATTTCTAATATTTGAAGCACTTGATCAAGACAGAGTCCACAATGGCTCTTGTCAATGGATGAGACATCATGCATCATCCCCGAGGCTTAGAGACCGTATGAAAACGATAGAATTTTCCACTGGCATTACAATCCAATTCATCCGAATGCGCACAAGACCGTTCACAGGCGCTTGGACGGGGAGGAGTGTCGAACTTGGACAAATAGTAGCCATAACCGGCAGGTCTCGACTCGCCGGACGTCGGACGCTTCGGAGTAAGGAAGAAAATCGGACGCAAGATGCAGTCTCTAGGCCCGAAGTACGTGAGATGGAATGCACGTTGGAAGCGATTGCAGTTATATAAGAATAGATCAGATCAAACCACCACAATATACCCCTTGTTTCCCCTTCTACACGTCGAGGACGGGCAGCAACCTGCAGCAGACCCGAACAATGTGCGGAAGTCTAGATATGGCTTGCGCTAAACGTACACCCTCTTCATTGCTTACGTTCCATCCCCATCCCGAAACCCGCGTGCCAAGTCATAGTAAGAGACGCCTTCCACAGTTCATGACGCTGACGACTCGGTCCTTTCCTTCCCGCTTCCGCCTGGCCCCGCGTCCTTCTCCCTATCCTTTTCTGCCGCAATTGCTCCACTCGAGGCGCCCGCGCTCGGACCGTCGTCCTTGTACAGCCCATGCTGCTCGATGTAGTCGACGACCGGCGCCGGCAGCAGGTAGCGCACGGAGAGCCCGCGGCGAAGAAAGAGGCGGACCTTGGTCGACGAGACGTCGTTCTGGATGAGCTGGTGGATGAGGTGGATGTTGTGCCGCCAGCGCGAGAGGCTGTCGATCGCCTGGTCCATGTCCGCGCCCGCGCGCTCGATGATCAGCGTGCCGTACCGCCCGAGGATGTGGTCCAGGTCCGGCTCGGACCACACGCCGGGCTCGCTCATCGTCGCGATGAGGTCTGAGCCTGCAAGCAGCATCACGCGCACGGGCTTGTGCGCGCCCGATGGTGTTGCCACGCCGCCCAGCCGGGTGTTGATCTCATAGTCAAAGTGGTCGAGCACGACGGCGGTGCGCTGGTATGACTGGAAGGCCTCCCATGGGTCGACCATGAGCCATGTTGATGTCTGTTCCGTCGCGAGCGTGCACATGTGGACGCTGATAACCGCATTATGTTATTGAGCCGTGGCTACTCCAATAGGCGCCCGCTCACCGATGATGCGCACTCAGGAGGCCTGGCTTCTTGTACATGTCACTGACTGGACTGAGGTATCCACCAACGATCTCAAAGTCCGTGTTTTGCCGGACAAAGTCCACCGCCATCTCGAACATCCGCAGATGGAGGAAGGTCACTGGACTGAAGGAGCCGCATGCGACGAGGACGAGGGGCTGCTTGTCGGGGTTGCGGAGCGTGCGGTGGAATCGGTGCGTAGGAAACTCGTAATTTGGCGGGTTTGTGAAGGGGGCGGGTGAGTCAGTGCTCATGACTGCGAAGGCGGGAGGCGGGAGGGGGGAGGGAGGGGCGAAAGTGCACTAGCTGAGAGACGATACGGTGAGACATATATTGCGGCGGATGACCGGGTCCTGGAGCCTGAGCAATGAGTTCCCACGCTGCGTTGTGCTATATGTATAACAAGTCATCCCGTATGACTTGATGAACAGTGAACAACAGCATGGTTATCTGGCATTTACTGTCGTGTGTTTGAAGCTTGAACTTGTAAAAGTAACTCAGATACGTCGAAGCTACCGGTCGCGTCCAGTCGCCCGCAACGAGGCGATCTTCGACCGTTCTTTACGTCCCTTTTTTTCTTCCAGGTCGTTCAGTTAAAAGCGTGCGAACAACCTTCCTCTTTGGGAGGGTCTGCTTCGGAACTTCTCGTGATCACGGTCCCGGGGCCAAGTACTACGTATACTCATTCTCAAGAACTCTGACGTCTTTCATATAAGCATGTGTGCACGCGAGTAAGGGAACTTGTGATCATGTACATAAGCTGCAATCGAATGTCCTTTATCGCCAAGTCATGTTCTCATCGAGTTAGAGTATCCCAAAAGTCTGCCAAACATGACATCTGAAATCACAACATGCGGTCTCGTAGAACCCCTTGACGGCAAGAAGTGACCAATCATTCCCAGAGCACGAGCCATGACGAAGCATGTGTAAATTTCTCTACTGATCATTAGCTTCCAAGTCGTACATGATTACTTCCGGCGGCCGTTGCATCAATATGGAGGCGCTTGGTCAGACCTTTGAAGCAGGTGGCGAGGAAGGAGAATTATCATTCTTCGGCGGTCAGATGACATCTCGGGAACCAAGGGGCCAGATCCTTTTGCTCATATTGTCGAGGACGCCATCGCCTGAGACCCGCACAAGACAGATTAGAATGCATGTTTCAGCCCTGTAGAATAGCTTGGTGAGGAAAACGGAGGCCCCGTCGCTGATAGCATATTATTCTTGTGCATCTCTACCTTGTTACAATGACCGTAGTATCCGCGAGAAGCCCAGAGAAGAATCTGTGCTTCCTGATTGACGATGGCACGCAATCTTGGAACAGGCACTCACGCAAGCAGCAGACCCTATGACATCCAAAACCATAATCAAGAGCACTGTACTGGTACACCTTATCTGATTATCACCCACTAACGAGCACGGCTTCCCAAGACCAGGCCAAATTCGGAGGGGAATTTTCTAGTTCCCCTTCCTCCAAGCCTCCTTGCCCTTGACCCACGTACTCAACACGTTACCTTTACGATCGAGGACAACCAGGTCCGCGTCCGCCCCGGGGCGGAGCGTACCCTTCTTGTTCTCAATGCCAAGGCATCTGTCCCGTGATGATTCACGATCAGCAGCCACTCGCATGTCAAGGAATTCTGTCAGCCTCACTTTGCAGGGTTGAACGTCGCGCACTTGATCGCCTCGCCGAGGGAGCAGCCCGTAAAGCGCGAAAAGTTCCGAACACACTTGTCGAGCGTGACCACGCTATAGTTATGCGTCAGCCAGATTGCGCCAATGAACCAATGTCGCTGCGGAACCTCACCTTCCCGCGAGCGTGTCAGTGCCTTCCAAGTATAGCTTGTCACCCTGCTTGACAAAGCGCTTTCCATCACGCCATTCGTGCACACCGTCCTGCAGGTGCGGGTCCAGGATCTTCATAGCTATGCAAATGTATGAGATAGTGTCTCGATCGTACATCAGACCTGAAGTGCTCACCATCGGTGATGAGGACGCAACGGTCCGGGTAAGCAGAATACGCCAGCTAATTCGATCGATCCATGAGGGTAAGAACGACTGCCATGCCCTCTGTCATACGTGCACTTACTCTGACGGAGTTGGGATGCGAGTGGATGCCGTCCACGATCAGTTCGTAGAACGGGCGTTCGAATGCCATCTGCGCCACCTTGCCCTTCTCGAGGAGCAGTTCCGAGTCCGCCGCACGGAGGATCGGCGTCTGCGGGGGCGTCTCGAGGTCGTCGAACGCCTCCGAAGTCGGCTTCGGACCCGGGCTGCTCGTCTGCGTGGCGCGGATGCGCTTGTTCAGCGAGGCGGCGCGGGAGAGCAGCGAGGCGCCCGAGGGGAGCGTCTGCGGCGCGGAGAGGTGCGGCGAGGCGCCGAGGAGCCCAATGATAGAGGGATCGCGGTGGTGGAGCTGCGGCATCGCGTTGAAGAGGTGGGTGATGAGCCGCGCACCGCGCTCCACCGCAGCCGTCGCGATGTCCGTCGTGGCAATACTACATGATCTTGATTACCACCGGTCTGTTGGACGTTTTGAGGCTGCACTCACCTGTGCCCGATGGAGAAGACAAGGCCGCGCTTGGTGACCTCCTCCACGGTAGGCATCACGCCCTCAATCTCAGGTGCAGCAGTGATGATACGCACGCCGACACTGTCGTCGCCGCCTGCACCAGCCATGAGCCAGTCTTCCTGGTCCACAAGGTTCTCCGCGCCATAAACGGCCTCGAACGATGCGAACTGTCCGGATGCTGGTACAAGAAACTGCGGTGCGTGGGCGCCGCGCTTCGCTAGCTGGATGAAGGGGCCCTCGGCGTGCCATCCGAGGAGAGTCGCGGAGTTAGGAAGTGAGAAGGGGCGAAGCAGATGCAGGATCTTGGGGTAGAGAGATCTCTCTTGTGTCTGGGAAAGGGGTCAGTTTTGATGATGCAGGAGTCTGAGGACCTAGCCTTGAGGCGAGATACAAATCGTATACGCACAATGATAGTAGGCACTAGGCTGTGCAAGAAGTGAGCTCAATGGTCGCGACAGAAACTAGGGGACGCACGAAGTCACGCCGGTCTCGACAATCTTCTCGGCAACAGTCTTCATTCCTTGTCTGTACGCCTCGTCATCTCCATCGTATACGGAAAAGTCAAACCCGTAAGCTCCGTTGATCTGGATATCCATGAATCCTGGGCTGCAAGAGAGTACAGATTACATATCAATTTAGTGTTACATGGAGTAGACGCCAGTTGAAAGCAGGGATGATAGCCTGGAAAAGACCAGCCAGTATAATTTGTTCTGATAATGGATCTTTCACGACATGGAGAGGACATTAGGTCCCATCAACTATGGTTGTGAGCAGTTCACAAGGCTCAAAGGAGTCAACGCAACATTCAAATGAGACGGGTATATAACAGTGGACCTGTTGCTTCAGCCCTCGTAATGGGCCGAAGAATTCTGGCGTACTTTTCAAACCTGGGCTCTTGAACCCATCGACCACTGAGCTTCATCTTTCTGTGCCCCATGTAACTCGCACCGCTTGGTCACAAACCCAGCTGAATAGTCCTACTAATGTATGACTCTCCCGGTAGGAGTTTGCAACATGATCCTACTTCTACGTACCTCAGGATGTTCCCACCTAGATCAATGACTCGATCAGGCCTCTCCTTCCTGAGGAAGAATGTACGCTGTCATACCACATTCCCGTCAGGAGCGCACGCAATAGAAACCACCGAACACACCTGCGCATCCAGGATGACGCCCCGGCGCTCATCGACCCACAAGTCCCTTTCTACGAGATTACCGTCCTCGAGCGGCAGCAGGCAGTTGGTGAAGCAGATCAGGCCGTTAGAAGAGGTCATGGCAGTGATGGTGGTGGTAGTTGGTGGTAAAAGCTCGAAAAATTGGCAAAATACTCATTCGTTCTACGTGCTCCAGAGCCTCCGAGGGGCATATGGACCCTTGCGGACCATTGTGGACCGTGTACAGAAAGCATATGGATTAGATCGCCTTTATCGAGCCGTCCAATGATACTGAAGAACGTTGTTGCACAGTATTTGTTTTAAATCTAGATCTACTGCAGTGACGAGGTTCGAGTCTGTCAGATTGCGATCATTCTTCAACCCTTCCGAGGTCAACGTAAAGCATGGCAGTGTAAAAGGTATGTAGACTCATGCGTTGCTTGACCGTAATGCGAGTGTTGAGTCTATAACAGAATCGACACGGTCAATGTCGTGATTGAAGGGTCCTGAGAGGAGATTTTGTTCTACCGAAGCTATCCCAGCCTCAGGCGATAGTGAATAAATAAACTCTCCCTTTAAGTTTCAGTTTCAGTCGTGATCCTTCCTGTACCAAGGTGAATAGGAGTTTTCCAAGAGTTCTTCATCTCTCAGATGTGATCAGGGCCAGCTCCTGGACTTATCAAGGCTCTTGAGTCAGTCACGAGTAAAGTCTCTGTTCTACTTCTCATAAACGCTTGCGAATATCTTCTAATACTGCCAGGATTTTCTGTGTCAAGACATGTCCGGAGGTGAGTTCGCTTGTCTGTCACACCTCTGTGAAAAAGTAGTTCGTCCCTTGTTACATGAAGCACGAAGCACTCATATTACGTGGGCGTATTCGTACCTTGGCTTTCCCATCTAGTTTGCACTCATGTCCCCGAGCGTTATCAGAGCAGCAACGCCGCAGACAGTAGAGAAGACACGTATGGCTGCCTTCCGAATGCGACCCTAAGAAATAGGTACAGAGCCTCAATCCTGTCCACGAAATGCACTTGTCACATAGACATGTCATGCGTGCTGCAGGCGAACCAGGTGGGGACGAGTTTAGCAAGACAAATGGTCGCTGTGTCATTACTAGCCACAAGATTTCAGGCTCCTTAAAGATAAAGTTTTCTCCCACAAGTGCCCGCCTTGACCATCTGTAATGTTCAGCTTCTCGTTCCGCAGAAGCTAATTGCGAATGGTCGTGAGCTTTCTGAGTGAATGCAGTATATATGTAGATACCAGATGCAGGTATGTTTCTATTGTGCGATCGCCGATGTTCGCTCACTCGCCGGTCGGTATGCTAGGTGAGAATGGCAGATGCTTATACCTTCATGAATATGACTCATTTGCATGTCAAGCTTCTCTATACGATCCACAATGTCGTTGTTGAATTTAAAACCTGTGATTTCCGAACTCTTTCTGGTGCGTTCATAATTCGTATTTATGCGGCGGTTACATACACGATAGAGATCGGCTGGATATAATTGTCAGTCTTCTCAACAGGATCCGCGGTGGCGTCACACCTAAACTTTGATGCCAAGAAATCCAGCTGTTCTCAAGAATTTGTACTTGTCACTGTCTGTACCCAGAACGCCCGGAATTTACGGCATGGACATCCTAATTGCGAGGCATAACGGCGTCTCTACGATGTACTAATCTAAATTCTAATCCGGGGCCACTTAGGGGTCTCCTGTTGTTCTACGAATATCGTCTTGTGATGTGATTGATATACGTTAGCGGTACCGCCCACCCTGTATCATTCAACGGAACTCGATGTACGTTGGGTCTCATGTCCGCAACTATACGTAATTTTCCCTATCTGACCTGATGAATATCTAGTTATTTCTTTCCAAACAGTCAAACGTAAGGGCGTATGTACGGATTGTATTACGGTTACTATTGATTTCTTCCAACGTGGAATGGTTGAAGTGTTCTAGATGTTACATTGCCATCACTCCACGATCAACGCGACAAACTTGTATTGCATATGGATTTGAAGCTAATATCTCATGATTTCTCCAGGTCCCTGATTTCCCAGAAACGATTATTCCACGCCAAGGCTCCTGCATGGGTAATGCTACTGATTTCCAGAGTAAGCATTTCCTTATCACGCATCTGCATTATTCAGTTCATATTATGCATGAGTGAAATAGCTGCGGATCCTCACGTTGTGTTTCAGTCGACGGTTGCGCATCCCGGTATGCAAAGGAGCGGTAGGTGACGTAGGCTCTGGCAATAACTTCCGACAGTCCCGATGCGATCCTGGGCATCACGGATGCAGTTACGACGGCACAAAGAACGCTGAAGGCGGACAATGGCTGCATTGCAAAGGCCATGCTAAGAAGCCCGGCGCATAGTGTGAGCTCCGCGGTGAAATCCGCCTTTTGCGTACTGAGTACCAAACCACAAGAGAAAGGAAAGAACGCGAGATGGGTAGGTGTCGAAGGTGGTCCTCCCGTGTTGAACGGGATCACGGTCGCCAGGAGGCCCGCAAATATTGCAGCCTGTGAGTTAACATGTAAAAGCAATCCCTTCATTCGCAGATGTTCACTTACCATGCTACTGGCTGGGATTGTATTATCGCCACTATGAAGAGGTACTTGTGGCTGGCCCTCCGCTATCGATGCTGCTGTCAGTTTTTGTGAATGCGCCTAACGCGGAGACGCACATGACATGGTCTCAAACGTTATTCTCATGGACGAGTCAACGATTGACTATCAATACCCAGGTTCGTGCTTTAATACTCTCTGGCATTTCTGTTATTAATGGAGCAGGTGCTTGATATACTGCCCCGAAAAGAGAATGTGGACACCATTTTTACGGTGGAAGTTCCTTACAGACTTGCAATCTTCGATGTCTGAATGTGTGTTCTCAAGCTTGCTACCGTGAACCCGCATATACGTGGTCAACTTCTGTCATGGATCCACAGTATGCACGGCCTAACGACATCGCGCATCAAGAATAGGAAATTCTTTATGACCCGGTTCTTGGCGGAGGACGTTCAAGATTAGGTGACAAGTACAAGCAGTTCACAAGTAACTGCGCGCTAATGGATTGGACTTTTGTATCCTGAAAGACTAGAAGTGAGCGCTCGTGCGGTCTTTCGAGAAAGATGTCAATTACTTCCATACCCACATTCGAGCTGGATGACACAGTAGGGGGGGAAGCATTGCTGCGAATGCCCAGTCGAATCACTTGCAGATCTTAACAGCGGAGAGGCCGTCTTGAATAGAGAAAACAGAACACGATATTGCTAGCCGAATAACCACTTCCTCAAGTAAGTTTGTTTTTAACTGGCATTGTCAATGATTGATCTCTTCCATGTGCCACTATCCTATAGAATATTCAGCATGTCGACAAGGCAGATATGACTCTTATTAAAGGCAAAATACTGCGTGCCTTTGTCCAGAGTAGGCTCGGTAGAACCTTTGATTTTCTGCACAAGTAACACCATGGGCCCCTCTTTGGTTGGTAGAGGCCATTAGGTAGTGTTCCGTAAGGTCACGCATGATGCATAGGTTTTGGTGCAACCAAAATCCCATGGTGCCAATCGCAGACTAGCAAAACTCCTCCGTGCCTACTGACAGCGTACCACTGTAGAAGAGCTAAATTATATTACTCTGGACTCAGCTTCCGGAAGGTACTCTGGACAGCATCTACATTCGCATTTTTTGGTTCCAGGATCGGTGGGTCGTTTTTATGCCAGTGGTATGCGCATGCACCGTGGCATCGCTGCCACAAGCATTATTATAAGACCTTCACTCACGTCACAAATTCAATTCAGAACCTCTAATTGATATTGGGCTACGCCAAATATTTCATTTCAAAACCTACTTGCAGAAATACTATCGACGACGCTCTCGGCACTTTCGTTCGACTCGGGTTACTAGTACATTCGGGTCGCAACATAAGAACATCATCGAAGTCAACCTAGCAATAAGCAATTGGGCACTAGCAGACGTTTCGCTGTTTCGCAAGGGTCACTCGACTGCATCAGCTGAGTCCTCATCATCAGTGCATGTCAGTACATGCCTGTCCCTCCGATAAAAGTTCAGCCTAGGCTGGTGAACACAAATCATTCCTGCCTTACTATAGTGAATTTTCCGCAAAGTTGGGTGTACGAACTTGAATGGAACGTACAATCATGCCTTAGGACCCAGTCTTCGCAGGCTTTCTTTCCAATTCTCCCACATGTCCTGATATCTCACTAGCACATTATGCAGCAGGCGGATGGTGATAAATCCTGCAAGGGCCGCAGTAATGACTAATGACTGCGTTGCAAATGCAATGCAGAAGAGCCAGCACACAGTAGAGCTTCCACTGCGAGATTTATCAGCGGCAAACTGACCAGTAACCCACAGGAGAACAGAAGGAAGGCGACTTGAGTGGCCGCACATGATGGAGTTACAGTGGCAAGTGATACCACTCCTGTGAGGAAGCCCGCGAAGATTGATGCTTACGACGGTGATAGCTTTTGTCTCGCTCTCTATCTCATCAGCGGCGTTTAAGAGTCCCTTAGCCATCGCACACGTATTTTGAGCACTCGGTACAGCAGAATAACCTTCCATGACCTTTGATGACATGACATTTACTGATAAGCGTGATTAACTATGTGTCGACAATTTGGTGCCTTCGGAAACACTAATATCATTGAACGACGTGATTTACGAACTTACCATGACAGAAGAAAGAATCCCCATCAAAAGGAAGGTTTATTCGATCCCAGTACTCGTTCTGAAATCAGAAATAGCCCATGTCTACATTGTACTTTTCTCGAACAATGAAGGTGCAGAACCTACTGCTATACTTGTTATGCCGCCATGTTTTCGACGAGAGCTGAGGGTTACTAGCCGGCGGTCGCACTCCTGGAAGGGAAGATTACCAACTTCTCGGTATCTGAAAAGATATAAAAGCACCAGCGTCACGAATACGATAGCTATAGCGTACTTCGAAAGCATTGATAGGTATACGTACTGCCGTACATCAGTATAACGTCACACACGTCTGACAAGGTCTGAAATTATCTGACTTCCCTTGAAGGCATCTGGTCCAGAAGTGGACCTCATGGATCCAGATGGTCATTGTCTGGAAATTCTAACCAGCACACTTCCAGGAAATACCTTGAGACATATGAAATAAACTTATGCATACAGGCCAAATAAGAGCAAGCAGAAAGCACAGGATGTGCATGAGTCTGCCGTGCAAGTTCTCTGATAAGACGTGTTCAGATACGTCAAACAGCCAGACGGTGACGCTTTCCAGGCGTACCTGACGTGTAATAGACATCGCCTTCGACAACATTCATACCAGCCTCAACAATCTATCCCCAAGAATCATGAGCGAGCCAGGACTGTGCGTGGTTACATAGTTCGTGCCCCAACTTCTGCGCGTAGCACTATCCTTTCTTGGTCGTCTTTCCTAAGACTTGAAGAACGGGTTGTAGCTGAATCACGAATGAAATATTCAAGGAAGTGGTCGAATCACTCTGGCAGTGTCGTTATAAGTCGTTAGACCCATGTCCTTGAGAAATGAAACTGTACTTCCGAATAACATTCCACGAATTATGATATAATGTTCCTCAAAATCAGGTTCCTCGTCTAATAGCAATAAATCGAGGCTCACAACTGACGCCCAAGGATGGAAGGGAACAACGGCAGTGCTGGGTAGGAACGGGAAAATGGCAAAGATCATGCGAGAGCAGGAGCCTCAGCGTGGTCATGCATGACACATAATTCAATTGCATACCTACCATGTTGGATAAGGAGTAAAAATCTTGCTTGATCACCTTCATAATAGCCCTTTCAAATCAGCATGGATCCAACAGTTGTTTATTCTGTACTACAAGAGATGGAGTCAGGTGTAAGCAACCTAAATCCATATCCTGAGGGACACCGTGAATGTGTGACTCTAAAGCATGGTTCGTCAGACACTTACGGATTTATTCGCTCTCCAGATGAGCCCTGAGAAAGGCAACATAACGTTTTAGTATCTCAGGGTAAGCTACATTGAGCATATAGATAGAGGACTACTGCGAAAGACGCTGTTCGCAGGCGGAGGTGGACGTCGTTGTAACCTTTCAGAGCTTTAGATCCACTGACATGATGGACCGCGACCTATTTGAGCTGAGGGAGACCGACCGATGCGCTTCAACTACTTTTGGAGATAGCCGCAGCTGTGTACCATGACTGTCATATCGCCCGTCGAGGAGACATGTTCCTGATCGCAGTGTATGAGAGAACCTGCCACCCCTATAGTCCGGAGGACACGAGCATGAGAAAAAACCAGCAAGCATGTAGACAAATTCGATCTTCTGAGACTGGATTTGTGTGGTGCCCAATAGGCCAGCGACCCATTATCGCAAGCAGAAGGCCGCCCAAAGCTGTCAGGACCATCCGCCATGCAGTGAGCGCCAATCTGTGCACATATGGCCGAGTCAACGGTTAACACTTTGCTTTTGCTGCGAATGAGACTGCCCGTTCAGTCTCACGGAACGTTTTGATACACAAACGCTGCGAAATCAACGGTCCCAGATCATCATGCACAGCACGTTGCCCGTCTACAGAAAAACAAGACTCTTGACTTGGATATCGCAGGATAGAATTGGAAGCATGTGCCCAACTGCCACATAGATTGTACTGTGACGAGAATAGAGGCTCCGAGTGCAGGCGTGTCTCACCGGTCCTATCGCAAGAATCTCCAAGGCCTAAGCGCTATCGCATTTGAGCTTGCAAGCCGTGTAAAAGTAAGGTTGGAGGATATGTGCCAGTGTCGGTGAGTGTACCCGCACTGACAGGCCGAAACTGCTGTCCTTGCCGATGAAGTGTTGTTGGTGTACAGCCAATCGAGAGTGTCATATTCAGACCAAGGCTACGGGGCGGAAGAGGTATGGAAGATCTGAGGCACGAAGGAGGAAGGAAGTATCTAGTCTGCTTGGGGAGACTACATAGACCTTCCGTAGTCTTTCTTGACCATGCCCTTCTGTAATTCCTGATCATCCTACAAGGAACGTTTGATCAAGCACAGTGAAGGCTGATGTGGACCAGAGGATCGAGATAATGGTGACCTTGACGGCAAGCAGCTTACTGTAGCTGTGGTTTGCCAGCTGAAGCGTCAACTGTATCGCTGCTGAGACGCAGCCGTGGGCGCGAAGACCTTGCACTTGAATCGAGCCATCCACCCCGGGCCAACACACACGCACACACAAAATGCTCCGAATAACCAAGGGCACCAATGGCAACTGTATTATGTACTTTTGCAGCGCTATTAACAGAGGTATAATCGACGATACAAAGCCGAAGCCAATAAGCAACGAAGGGAGGGTATGTGTAAGTCATGAGCGAGACGAAAGGACAGTGAGGTTCAGAATGAGAATGAGAATGAGAACGTGAGAGGTGAGATGAGTTGAGTGCGCGAATATCATACGATGCGAGAGCAGACCATAGCTTAGAGACATAAGGCATAATAACTATACCTACCGCCGCCGCCCCAATGTCCGGAGTCTATTTTTGAGGGGGTGTGAGGGACGGCGATGTATGCGATGCGATGCAGAGATAGAACGGAATGAAGCTGGAAGCAGCAAAAAACAACGAGGTCCAAACGACCAGCGAAAGGGAAAAAAAAAGAAACGAATAAACAAAACCTAAGATAATAAAACCACACCGACGGCCCGCCAGCGAGCGAGCAAGCCATCAGCACACCTCCACCTCCCACTCCCCGCCTTCGTGCCCCCGCCCCGGCATACTCCTCAGCGCGATCCGCACCCGCCGCCGCCCGCACGCAGGTGAGCTCGCCCTCGAGAACGCACTGCCACTCCCGAAGCTGCTGCCGTACCCCGCGTCGAAGTCGAAGTCGAACCCGGACTGCGACGGCAGCATCAGCGGCACTCCGCTCGGCGACGCGAGCAGCTCCCCGCCAGCGCCGGCGCCGAGGAACGGGCCGAGCGCGTCCTCGTCCGCCGAGCTCAGCGGAGGCAGGGACATCGGCGACGGAGCGCTCGTTCCCGGGCCGGACCCGCTCTCGCTCCCGCCCCACATCGCGTGGTCCTCGTCGCCCTGCGACGACGCCGCGGGCGAGCCAACGGAACTGGCTGCGGACGGCGCGGCCGAGGACGGGGGGTGTATGCGCACGCGGATCTTGCCGTTCTCCGCGGGGAGCGCGTCGAAGGAGATGTCGAGCTCACCGAGGCCGAGCGGCGCGGCGCCGTCCGCGTCGACGAACTCGAGCTTGCTCGGGTGTGAGGGCGCGAGTGCCGGGCGGTCGCCGAGGTGCATGGGCAGGTCCGTGTCGAGGTCCATGAGCCCCGCGTGCGGCGCCCAGCCGTACTCACCCGGGAGGAACGCGTGCATGTCGAGCGCGGAGGGCAGCGCGGACGCGGGTGCGTCGGAGAGCGGGAGCGAGAACGTCGTGGGGAGCACGGCGTGCGCGGGCATCGAGAGCAGTGTGGGGAGCGCGCAGAGCAGGACCTGAGTGCGGCGCGGAGTACAGCCGTGGTAGAGCCGGTGCCAGCGCTAGTCAGAACGCAATAGTTTCACGAGGGACCACGCGGGCTCACCATCAGCCCTAGACTCGCGGCAGACTTTTCCCGGTGCACGGACTGTGCGTTCACAGAGCGCACGGCGGGCAGCTGCGGTTCTGGCGCCTCCGTCTTCACCGGCGAGGACGGGGTGCGGGCCGAGGATTTGTGCTGGAGCTGTTCCGCGAGCTCGCGCTCGCGTGCCTGCACGGCGGCCAGCTGCGCGCGCAGCTGCTCCACCTGCGACTGCAGCTCGTCGTGCCCCTCGTCCTGCTGCGGGGCGCCGCCCTGCTGCGTGAGCGCAAGCAGCCTCGCGTTCTCCTGCTCGAGCTCCTGGACGCGGCTGCAGGCAGCACCACGGCGAACACGCATGCAACACATGAGCATACCGTCACTCACAACAGAACAACAGAGGGGGAGACGGGGCAGAGAAAGAGGCGCACGGCGACACGCACATTTCCATATTCTCGAACTCCTCCCGCTTGCGCTGCCGGCTGAGGAACGCAGCCGCGCGGTTCTTGACGAGCCGCGCCTCGCGCTTGCTGAGCCCGGAGACATCGGGGGGGACAAAATCCTTCGTCGTGATGCGCTCGCCGGCGCGCGCCTTCTTCACCGCCGCGGGGGCGCTGCTAGACGGTCGCTTCGCCGGGACGGCGCCCGCGTTGATGCTGATGCTCAGGCGCGGCTGCGGCTCGTGCAGCTGCTGCTGCTCAGAGAGCGAGGGTGCAGGCGAGGGCGAGGGCGCAGGGGGGAGGTCGAAGACCTGGTGGGTGGGTAGGCAGAGCGTCTGCTCGGGCTCAGAGCCCTCCGGGGATAGCCGGCTACTCTTGAGGACGCGGTGAGCGGGGACGGGGGAGTCGGTGCTAGCGGAGCCAACGGAGTGCGGTGGAGACGGGGGGAGGGAGTAGTGGTAGTTGAGCTGGGCGAAGGCGTCGAGGGTGGGCGAGTAGAGTGCGGGGTGGTCCCAGGGGGTGGCGTCGGAGAGCGGGGACGAGAGCGGAGCGTCGCTGGCGATGATGTGGGACATGTGAAGGGCGGGGACGTGTCTTGACATTGATTTTTGGGGGGAGCAGGGCGTGGTGGACGGCGAGGACGATGGTTGTTGGGTCGTCGGGAGGGAGAGCAAAAAAATGTTCGGGGAGAGGGAGGAACCGGACTTATATCGCTAGTCGAACCGCCAAAGGCTAACGCGTTCTCAGCCACTGTCCCGTGCGCGTAGCCGGCCAAATCAAGCTGATGTTCCACTGCGTTCCAGCTTCAAAATTCCCAGTGCGCCCGATCTCCCACACGGCTGATCCATCATGTCCCCATACTTATCTCACATGCACAGCCCACCCAACTCAGGGGCTTCACGGCCAGAGGATAGTAGTCTACCGTTTGCGAGGAGAATGTCTTACTAGCTTCTCCTCGCCCATGCGAGCCCACTCTAACGCACTTCAGACTTTGTGAGCGTCCCCGCAGCCCCGGGTCGAAGCCCCAGCCACACCGTTCCTGCACGACCTCTACCTGTCGTACCCCAGCGCCCATCACTCAGGTCGTGATATCGTTGCTCAGACTTGGAGCTCTCGTATCGCACTGGCAGAGATAGGAACATCCAAAATTGTTAATCACCATCTGTCCTTTAGTATTGCACCCCGTAATAGCGATCGCGGTGCCTTGGCCCACCGCGTCTCCTGATCATCCGCCCGCGCCTGCCTTTACTTTGCTGGCCGAGCAGGCCCCGAACCGACTAGACGATGTTCTGCGAGGGCCGTAGAGGTTCCAAGCGTAGCCTTTTCCGGCTCATGTTCTTGTTTTCTGCGCCGGAATGACGCTCCTGCTGCGAAATTTGAATAAGTAATGAAATAAACCATGCACACAATCCGCAGAAAGTCACAGCGCCGGCTTCGCCCCGGCGAGTGCGCACGAGTGTCATCCCGCATGACTGCACCGGAAATTATACAGTCCTCCTTACCTACGATCCCAAAACCAGTCTGTATCCGCGACCTACCTCTCCGAACCATCGCACGTCCATCCGTGTGCATAAAGTTTGTCTAGGAAACTCGCAGGCGGACGCCCGCTCCCTATAGCGCCAGCACCCGTGCGCATGTTCATTTGTCTTTCACACTCGTGCGGGATCGACTGCACGCGGCGAGCTGGCCCGGAGGCCCTGTCCTATAAGTGCCACTGACTGACACGGGCCCAGCTATTTCCTGCCGTCTCAGCACCAGTCTTTGAATACAGGGATCCGCGCCGGCGTCCTGGTCAACTGGATCCAGGAAGGCATCTACCAAGGGGTATCGAGTGCCTATCTGTGGCACCCCCGTTCGCATTTACGTCTTACTATGTGCGAATGGAGCTTCGGAGCCAACTTGGAACTTGGGTGGGGAACTTGGTCCGAGCTACGATATGCAATCGCTACCTGCGCCGCTCTATCCCCTCAGGCAGCCGCGGGTGGTGGCCTGCTATACGGTCGCCAACTGTAATCAGCTAGCGAGTGTACAGCTCGTGCGCGTATGTACTATCCGACTCCTATTCCCACGTCCGCAAAGCCTCCGCGCGCACCGGGCTGGCGTCATCCCACTCATCTCGCAGTCTATCTGCTTCCAGCTTGAGCCTTCCTCAGCCCCAATTAGCCTCCGTCTATACTTATCCCGTCCCACAGCTGCAAGCGCGCGCTACTCTTGCTACAAGGAGCACATGCGAGGAGTGCAAAAGCAGTAGGAGAGCCAAACCGAATCCAAGCAAAGCAAGTATTGACAGGCGATTCCCCCGATCGGAAGTCCGATCGATGGCTATGCCACTGGCACTAGCTGCCTTTCCTCCCATTGCATGCTCTCTCCTTTGTTTTTTGTCTTTATGTTCTCTTTGCTTCCGCCCCATCGCTGCTATCGCACCCGCAGCGGTAGAGAGTGTAGCGGTTCCGAGCCGCCTCGGGAGACAATTCTCTTACCCCATCTTCTTCGAAATCATCCTGCGAACGCGGTGCAGAGCAGGTGTCTGATGCTTGATCACTCGGGCTGGAAATGGGCACGGGATGTCCAGACGACGCTGCGAGTTCGCGAGTTCGGAGAGGGGGAGCGCCCGTGAGGTGACGCTGAGCGGACGTGATGCTGATTGTGGCACACTCGCATCTGCACCTGAAACTGCTGTATGAGCCATTTGGGGCCGAGGAGTACTAGTATGCTCCCCCGTTGCTAGTGCGTCCCTGGCCCGACATCAATCGGTCGCTGGCAGCCGTGGGCTCAGCTGGACTGAGGATGTCGGTGTGGACGATGTCGGCGTTCTCGCCAGCGCAGATGCGGATGTGTGTTCGCGCTCGTGCCAGTCACGGTCTTGATGAAGCGAGTGTGCGCGCGGGTGTCCCAGAGCGCATATAAGCAGCCTCACATACGTCCTTAACGTCCAATGCTCGCTTCACTCTCGACTTACTACTGGCCGTGGATGCGATTGAGCGCGATGGTCGCACTTGCACTCCGCCTGCGTTGCCGGCTGGACTGTCAAGCACTGATCACAGACTCGGGGTGCAGTCATTCTCCCAAGCAGCATGCAGGCCTATGACACGCGCGTGTGTACTCGCTCAATCCTTCACGCACACACACTTCCTCCCCATACATACCTCCACCCCAAACGCCTGTCCCCTACCAGCTCCGGTCAGTTGTATATGATGGAGTGAACGCCTGGCGTCTGCGTCCTCCGAGCCTACCTCGCTGGTGGCCCATGGCCATTGGCCGGGAACGGCGCACAATGTGCGCACTGGTCGTATGTTGTCAGCCCGTGTCGCGTTGGGAGTGCGACCGTACTGCACATCGTGCTGCCTGCATCGCATCATGGCTCGGACGTGCACCAGCCACTGCCTGTTCCTCTATTCCTCTCCTTTCGACCTCAGGACCCGTTTGGCATGCACTCAGACTCGGCCGGTACTTAGTATTGCCCTGTATGAAGCATAGGCGGATGCTCGCACTCACGGCACATCTCAAGGACTCTAGCACCCGACAACACCAGCGCTTGTGTGCGGTCTGTTTCTGCAGAGTGGGCTGGACAACAGGCAGCCGCGTCGACACGCTGACGCAGACTCTGGTACGTCCTCTACGCAGCGAGCGAGCGATGCGACATCGTGTTGTTTCGTCGACCAATGACTGTACCTATGCACCTCGACATTGTCGAACAACGCTGGTACAGATCTATGCGCGATCCAGGAGCTCCCATTCGTCCGGATTGGCGGAAGGCCCGTTCGTGCTCTAAACCTCCGGCTTCATCCGTTGGAGACTGTCTCCATTGCTAGAACTTCCAGATGGAGTTGTTGGACGACCCAGTACGTCTTATCCAGGGGGGGTCCACCACTTTAATGCAGGAAATCACCGATCCAATCGAAATTACCGCCACCATTCATTGGCACTGGGCCACCGCTGGTGTCGAACTTTGAGTGCTCTACCCTCTCAGAAACTTTTTCATGCATCATGGAAAGATCACTGTGCGGATATCAATAACTCGTGGGACCGACGCGGATTCATACGAGAGAGGTAGGCACTTCATGCGCAAGCCCCGGACAGAGGCCTCGCTTGCTGTTAATGTGCCGTGGGTTCGCACAAGCAGAGAAATCACTATGGCTGCTCCCATTTCCGACAACAGCGCGGAGAAAACGCACACAATGCGCGTTTTGTGCCGTTGAGGGACACGGCACGGTAATGACACGCACTGACACGGACCTCAGTCGGAAGCTCACAGAGACGGTCGGATGGGGGCTTATTATGTGCATCGTGCTGGGAAAGAAGGAACCACGATCTCGTGCGTTTTTCCTGGAAACCAAATATCGAAGGAGCACACCAGTATTGCAACGCTGTTCCGGTTGTGCATGAGCCATAAGCATGACTCTGAGGGGTGACTGTGTGTTTGACACTTATTACTATGAAATACACCGAGTGCAAATGTTAATGTATCATAAATCATACAAAGCTGCTGAGATCCACTGCTTAATACCGTCCGTCTGTAGAGTCTTGTTCGTTTCTGTGCAATGAAACTAAATCTTCAGCTCCCAGCTGACACCGCAGCCGCATCCGCTGCCTTGCGCCTGTGAGTAAAAGATCGTAAGTTAACTGGTTATAACATGATTATAACACGATTGAGCATTGGCAGGATAAGTCAGACGAGCCAGGAATAGATAGATGAAGGCCAGGAGTGTCGAGACGTGCTTGTCTTCGCTGAGAAGCGTACACATCTCTGTCCGCAACGGGAGACGAAGGGAACGAGAGTTTACCTGTGGGTTATCCACTACGCGGAAACTACTTCCGATAAGCTCCGTTGCAAAGTCAATCGTGGAGTCCTTCAGCAGCGCCATCGAGACCGCGTCGACGAGAATATTCGAGGGCTTGACGGTTGGATGTGAGAAGTGGCTTTGAGCGCGAGGCATATGGTAAGTGTAGAAGACGAATTCACGAAGGTCGAAGTGGGAGAAGATCCGCAGGAAGTGTGAATGAATAAGTATCAACGGGATAGAGGCAGACGTGGACCCACTAGTCGTCGGGCTCTCGACTCTTCGCAAGCTCCATTTTGTACTGATAACCATGGCATCCTCCGCTCTCCACCGCAATCCTGAGCGCAGCATCCGGGTTCTTCTCCCGGGCTGCTATCGACCGCAGTTGCTAAACACGGCGCAGAGCAGGTTATCAGTATGAGCATACATCAGCGCACGAGGAGGCAGGGCGAACCTCGGCCGCCCGCTTGGTAATCTCGATTTTCGCCTCCTCTGGCGGCACGAAGTCGACCTCCGGCTCGTCCTCGTCCGCGTCTTCATCCGCCTTGTGTACAGCAGAGGGGGACGGGTACGCGAGCAGGACCGTTGCTTGTGCGGGCGGGTGGGTCGCCAGCGCCGCTTGGCGCGCATGCGAGATTGTGAACGTCCGTCTGGCTTGGGGCAACGCTACTCGAGCTTGGCTTCGCCGTGCAGACGGAGGTAACGATGACGGAGAAGCAGGTACATGGTACGGTCGCAACGAGCGTGGACAACGGGCCGTAAGGTTCGCTGAAGAGGAGAGAAGGGGTCGACACAGGCGAGCAGACGACGTAGAAGCGGACATGGCCAGTAAGTAACTCTGTATTACTTGCTTGTGAGACGATACCAATCGGCGCTTATTTACCACTAGCACGTGATCAATGACATCTGCCAACGACTGACTAGCTATTCGTCCTATTTATCTTCAGTCGGTTTGCACCCGTATATTGAGATAATACTTTCACAGTCTGATGGAGTCCTCTCCTTCGACGACTACAGCATCTGCCCCCTTCGACAAGCCGAATGCTGATGTTATACTACGCTCCTCAGACAACGTCGATTTTCATCTACACCGGGTCGTACTAGGCTTAGCCTCTGATTTCTTCGAGGATATGTTTTCTCTGCCACATCCTCTTTCGGAAAAGGGGCATGATGTCCATCCGGAGACGGGACTCCCTCTCGTTCACGTCACAGAGGACAGCCGGACGCTTGATCGTCTCATGCGATTGTGCTATCCGGTCAAAGATCCCATTCTGGAGGATGCGAGCACAGTAGGAGACGTGCTGAAGGCGGCGACGAAGTATCAGCTGGAAGATGTGATTGCGCGCTCGAGAGGGCTGCTGTCCGCTTTCACGTCGAAGGACCCGCTCCTAGTGTACACCATCGCTTGCTCTCTCCAGCTGGAGCCGGAAGCTGCCGCCGCTGCGCGAGCATATATCCGGAAGGATCCCGAGATACCGCTCGACAGCTATATACCGGAAATGGATAACATGTCTGCTGGATCCTACTACCGACTCTTGCGGTTCCGTCACATACGTCGCAATGGATTGGCTCTTCCTAAGGGATTTATGTTCTCTCGTCTTCAATCAACCACCCAGATTGTGCGGGATAGCATTGACGATGTGACGCCTGAACCTGAAATTTCCGCCGTTTCACATCCGTTTGCGAAGCCCTCCGACGGAGGATCTGACGTAGTCCTCAGGTCTTCGGATGGCATGCTCTTCTATGCCAACAAAACCATACTTATCCTGGCTTCTTCGGTATTCGCTGATATACTCAAGGAGCCTCCTAGCTCAGGCATTTCAATCAGTCCCCCTTATGGGTACCCTCTTCCTGAAGACAGTCAGACAATATCGTACCTGCTGCAGCTGTCATACCCCATGGAAGATCCGGAAATCGTCGACCCATGTGCGATGACCACATTGTCTGACGCTGCAGTCAAATACAAAATGGCGAGGGCAACAGACTATGTGAAGAAGTGGTGGAAGACAAATGTCCATGAATCAACGTTCGAAACGTTTTCGATAGCAATGAAATATGACTGGTCAAACCTTGCTAAGGATGCAGTCGCACATGGTGTCACTCAAGTTTACGACAGCTATTACCCAGGCATGGAGACCGTATCAGCGGGGATTTATCGGAAATATCTCCAGAACCGTCGCCGGGTCCGGGATTCTATCTGGTCCTTCATCACCAAGAAACGTAGTGGCAAAGGGCCAGCAGCGCAAGACAAGTTACAGTACTGGGGCCATGTTAGCTGGGAATCCGATTTGCCCAAAGAATTCGAATGGGCTTCGACCCGGACAAGGAGACAAGAAAGTTTACAGCTGTATAATGCTCCCGCTGGCTTTGGCGAAGTGCTCTTTGGTCCGAGTGGCGAGCATATTGCCAGGCGATGTAGAGTGGCTCTGTACTCTAGGGCGTCCGATACGGCTCCGGGTGTTCGAATGTGGAACATGACGGTTCGGATAGCCTACGCAAGTAATCACGTACCCCTAGCAGTCGCTGACTTCAGTCTTGTCTCAGGAGAAACATTTACATGTAAAGGTTTTTGTTCCACTTGTTTCTGTATCTGTTCAATGAAAGCACAATTATTCTTTTCAGTGTTACCCATGTGGCCGTATAGTAACTCAGTCAACTCTGTCAATAAGCTGAAGAATTAAAACATGGGAATGTGGAACAATAAGCAACGGTACACCAGCAACACCAGACAGGGAACGATGTCTATCCCTTGCGTCGTCAGTCGTCTGATGAGCCACAGCCACGAAGGTGGCCCAGTGGGCCACCAAGGGGGAACGTCGGAATGATGTATAAAAGGCGGTAAGTGAGACGCTCTTGGCTGCAACACCCCGTACCGACCTTGCCTCATGGCATACCATTGAATACGTGTTTACTCTTTTGTCTAGCTCTAGCACCATGTCAGATTGTGTCACTCCTCGTGGCGAAGGGGGCCCTGGGTCTCTCAACTACGAAGTCTTCGAGCAGAATGGATCCTGTTTCATTATCGACTGTGAGGAAAGGTTTCCTGCTGCGTTCAGCTTGAACTTACACATCCCGTTCGAAGGCAAAAAAGAGACAGTAACCCTCGAGCATGTTACAGCCGAACAGCAACACAAGTGGGCCATGGGAATTTTGGATGCTCAACTCGGCAAGCCACCCCAGTCCCAATCGGAAGTCCCAGGTTGTATTAAAAGTCTCTGTATCCATGACGTCACGTTCTGTGAAAGCATCGTCTCGGACTTCTGCAACACCTTAACAAAACTAAAGGGAATTACCTCACTGGAATTGTCTGGCTGTACCTTCGAGACGTTCGGAAATGTCACAGACCTCCTTCGCGCGCCTCCAAATCTCCTCGAGCTTACTGTCCTGGGTCTGACTGTGAAACAACCTCCCTCAACAGACGTCAATGAAACCATCGATGGACGTGGCACATGTTTGAGGATACTCACCATAGAGTCAGACATAAGTTCTATCTTAATCAACCGCATGGCGGTGACGCCCTTCGTGAGATCTATCCAAGGTATAATGACATACGTGAAAGACATCGAAGACATCGAAGCTTTGCACAACTTCGTTCAATCTAAACAACGAGTGCATGCCGCAGGTAGGTCGATTTGATATCAAACATTGTACATTTGGTTTTCATGCAACACCTGCTCGTACAGAGAATGGAAAGGGAATAGCCAGTTCCACAGATGGACCACTCTTCGGACTCACTGTTCTTGGCTTAGACACTTACGAGGACCCAAACGAGGTGCTAGCTCAAGTTTCGAGAAAAATGCTAGAATGCGTTCAGTCTCTGGTCATCAAACTTACTGACTCGGATGGCACCATTCAACTCGACAGAAAGCCTGTGAACGATGCTTCCAGTGGTCACATAGTTGAAGGCAGAGATTTGATATGCATTATCGCCCCCGGAATGAGTTGGAATATGGCGTTGCATCGCGGGCTTAGACGTGAGGAAATAGTTGTTACGACGCGCACGAATGGCCGAGGTTCAAGGTCTTCGGAAACATCTAGTATTATGGGACTATAACTGCATGAGAAATGCGTTACAAGATTGTACCTCGCATTGAATCTGTACAGAGGACCGTCAAAGTAATACTTGTCAGCGTCGGAGAACGTGGTGCTCTCATGAGAAGGTAAAACTGCGGAGCGTGCGTACAGATAGAGTCACTGCCATAGATATCGAATATTGTATATACCATAAGCCGGCAATCAGCCATTTCTGTTTTCGAGATATGTGGCAAGTAATGGACGAAGGCAGGCAGCTCAATCGGAGAAAGACAGTCTGAGAGCTACTAGGAAGAGCTATCTATTAGAAGAATCAAAGCCATAAAATATCTCGAGAGCTCAACATTGGGATTGCCCTCGCCGAAGTAAAGCATCGCATCCCTAAGTCTTCGGAGAATCCCAATGATCATCTGTTGCAAGGCGCTGACAACGAAACATCCACATGACAGAACGTATCGCACCCAACGTGAAATAGGGAGCATATATATATATATAGCCCTCAGAACGCGCTCTTCGTAACAAGTTGCCGAAGAGATATGATCATGGTCGGAATTGAGGAGGCACCAGTTCCTCAATTAGTCTGGCATGGCTCGGCTTTCATCTTCCATGGCGCATCCTGTGCGCGAGGTCTCATCAGCCAAGACTATGATTGCTTAAGTTGTTATGTGTCGCAGAATACTCGATACCTGTGAACAGTACGTCTGATTCTTGCTAATCTCATGTTCACGCCGGGAACGCCGCCTGCATGAAGGGCAGAATGACTAACTTCTCCTTGTCCCACTGAAGCAATGGTTTACAACATCAGCAGCGATGAATCAGCTTTGTTCCGATCATTGACGCTTACCACACCCTCAACGTAGTAAGGATCAGTCTCTATGAACTTCTTCGCAGTCTCGAGACTATCAGCCTCGAGAATGAGCGCTGATCCGACCATTTTCTTCTCAGCTGATGGCGAGGATATTGATTCTGGGGATAACATCGCCCCGCCAACCTCTGACCATGTCTCGCTCGTCAAAATGGAGCATGACCCAATGAACAGCGAACCGTACGCACTGATGACACCCGACTTGTGCAACTCCGCCGCATTCGCGAGGTGCTTGGGACGCACAGCGAGACGACGCTGGAATCCGTCTGCATCAGACACATCTGGAGCGAAGACGATGAATTTGTGTAGAGCGGGACCCTGTGCGGCAGTAGACATCGTGTGCGAGCGTAGTGTAGTGTTTAAGACAAGGCGGTGTGAAGGGTGCGGGAGATATCTCTGCAAGTTTGAACGCAGCACATTGCGAGAGAGGGAGGTGCTTATAAACCAGGTGCAGCTCAAGTTGGCGTGGATCATGTGGACCGACTGCTATCAGATCCGGAGTAGTAAACCGTCAGAGACTAAGTAAGTTGTGGGTCAGTGGCTTCTCAAGTGCGTTGCATTGCGCTCCTTATGTAGACGAAACTTTGGGGATCTCGTGAGCTGGAAGAGTTGAGACAAATAAGATAAAGGTAGGTAGGTAGGTTGCCTAAATTTCGAACAGGGTCCCCTGCTGGAACGGCGGTATGTTTCAATTGAACCCCGCGATCGATCCTGAATCGGCTGGACGTCTCAGAGTCCGTACTCTCCTCCATTGGTTCTTGGCCATGTCTTTCGAGGCCTCAGATCACACACTGATGAACTCAGCTTCAAGGAAGAATACCACCATCTCCCTTCTCAAAGTATGTGATGCAGGCCTAGATCCTCTAACATCGTTGGCAAATGGGAAGGTGAGTGGGGGTGAGTCATACTTCCGTTCCTTCCTTTTCCCGTATAGGTTTCCTTTTAGGCAGTGAGAATTGACGTCTATACTTTGGGTTGTGCGATTGGGGAAAGTGACTCGTTCCTCTCTGTTCAGGAAGCTCTGCACTGTCTGCAAAAGTACAGGACCGCTTGCATGCCTACTCAAGTACGTAAGTGACCACATGGAGCCAACGATGCATGAGTCCTTGGTGCTGCCATATAAACGCATGAGGATGGGGCACTCGTGCAATTACTCCCACTCACTTCCTGTGTTCGTACGAATGTGAGTGTTAGAAACACAGATCTTGTTCCTTCCCGGAAGGTTAGACTGACAATCCGATGGCATCCTTCAAAGCTAGATTGTGATCGCCTCACCAGTCATGGGCACCCGTGGATATATTGTCCATAGATACAAGCGACGATGGCTCGTTGTCTATAACCACTGGAATTCGTATCCTGGGTGTCTTGGTGTCTCGGTTCTTTTAGACATTCCGACAGATCCGGACGAATTTCAGGCCTGGTTAATTGACGCGCGCGGCATGGTGGAGACACGAGCCAAAGAATGGGAAGCCATGACAGACGAAGAAAGAGAGCATTGCTTCGACGATTTCATCGCCTTGGAGCAACCCGTGAACGACGTGAGCATTGAATGGGCCTATGAAATGGACCTGGACAATCTTGTATTTCATATCGACGGCTGTCCACTTTTCCCACTCGATCACATGCCTTCCGAGGATATCTTCCTCAAGTCCATCTCAATTGATAATTACGGCGATCGGGCCTCGATACTCCGGACGAGTATAGGTACAATTGGCAAGTCTCACCACCGAGTGTGGATGATACTATACTCGCAACATATGAACACTATCATCCAGCAATCGTGTCGATCCACGAACTGCTATCGGTCAGACAAGAGCTATCTAACAGGGACGCAGTTCGCTTCCGCTTCCTTGAGGCCTGTATTGGCACCGTCATCACTCAGCGTGGGACTAGGCTGCTACGACAGATGGAGAGTATTCCGGATCACAATAGCATACCCGATGAGATCGCGGAACTGGCGGTCACCTTAGTCCTCATCAGTCTTTCAACGTTGCCGTATAGCGAATCGAGCCCTGCTGTTGATATGCCGGAAGCTGAGTTTTGGTGGCCCAAAAGCGACGTTTGCGTGCAACTACGCACTCACCTTGATCACGAAGATAGCATGCAAGCAGCTGTGACGGAACTTGTGGGACACGTACTGTGAAACACAGACACGAAAGGAACTGTGTATGGTGTTGCATTCTTTATGTTCCATTGCGTGGTAGTCCGTGTTGATAGAGGCGCTGAGCCGTCTGTCAGATACACTCCGGCGCTCCAGTTCGTCCCATCGTATTATGCCTCATCACCGTCCACTCCTGGAACAGTCGCTCTTGCTTTGCTTAGTCTAAACACCAAAGTTCAGCGTGCAGGACCTCAAACTCGAATATCTACGCAATAAAGACCTGACTGCACAGGTTGGCAGCTTGCAACTTTCGCCCCCGAGCAACTTGGTTCCGCGCTTTCCTTCCGAGATCCTGCAACACACAGCCGAATACGTCCACAACACGGACGACCTGATGTCCTTCGCCATGTCATCGGAACAAGCTATGCTAGCGGCCGTGCCTTGGTTAAAGTACCCACGTATTGCAGGCTATCCTTTACTATCCACTAGACCCATCGCCGTCGAGAAGGAGTCCAAAAGCCACGTACGGCTGGATCTTCACATAGCGGCCTTCGGAACCATCATAAACGGGGGTGCAGCCACCATAATAGTGGGTGCCTATTCACCATTTTGCCGGGCGGGGACGCAAGCGGGGTGAGGTGCAATTACCGCACGTCGAAGGCGCAAAGACTTTCTACAACAAGATGCCATACGCAATAAGAGCCTGAGGTCGCATTGAGCCCAGAATCGCAGTATCAATTTTGAAGCCGACTGACTGATTGGCCATGATCAATGCTCGCCTGCAAAAATTCAGTTTTATTCGAACTTGAGGTGTTGAGCGTCGCTAAATGGCCCTGAAACATGAGGAAATAGAAGATTAGGTACATGCGTATACGGTAATGGAGCACACCAAGTGTTCCGTGGCTTTAGTGTCGATAAGGGGATCGGCGAACTCACGCTGGTCCCACCGGCTTTATCATCCCTAGTCTCCACAGTGTCTGTGAGATATGCAAGTATAGAAACCTCAGATATTCAATGTGGTATCGACTCTTGAGTGTATCCACGTACCATAGTCCCTCCAGGGCGAATGCAGCTCTCGGGTGTGTAACATGAAGCCCGAAGGTTCTGTTGACAGCTAAGTATACAATTCATCTTCTATAGGGCAGATGGATGTAACTACTCGATATACGCTATGAGGTCCGATCATGTTTCGCAGATGAGATTGATTCGCTATTCATTCGACAGTGTTCGTAAGCAACGTAAAGATATGAGAATATAGTGGCATGCTCGCCGTGACGAGCTTGTCGTTGAGCAGTGCGACGGCGCTTGCCCAAGTCGGGGTCGAGCAGCTCGTGCCGACGTCCGAGGTCGCTGTGCCGTTGAGGACGGTCTGGAAGTCTACGCTGTACGCAGGTATGTCGGGGAAGCCGCGCCCGGAGGTATCGTTCAGGCCAGAGTTGTTGCTGCCGAGGCGCGACAGGTACCCTGGCACTGCAGATGTTTAGTAGCTTGGTATTGTCTAGTAGTTAGAGAAACCGCCCGAGTACAACGGCGCAGCGACCTCGGTGCCAATAATGGTGGTACCGCCGACTGATGTAATGCTGGGAAGCGGGTTGATATATTACGTTCATAAAAGCAATATGGGTTCGAACTTACTAAGGGCAACCAGAGGGGAAGGATGGTACGAAAGCTGTGTACTCTCCAAAGGCGGTCCCTGACACACCACCGTCTCCAGAAGAAAACAGGATAGACACACCACGGGCTCCCAATTGAGCGTACGCGTTACACAGGTTGCTACGATGAATACTGGTTCAAAGGGCACCACCGAAGGACAAGCATAAGATACACATACTATGCCAGATTCCGGGACATCAGTTCTTCGTTGGATCCATAGCTGGTGGATGGCACCTGGGGAGGAGAATCCTGCCCGAGGATGTAGTTAATTGTGTCGATGAAGCCATAGATACCGTCGTGATAGTCCGTCTCCAACAGAAAGGAACGTGACCGGAACATTCGTAGCGAGGCCCACCGTGTACTGAGTGTCAAGATTCTGTGGCACAGAATAATGAGGAGACAGAGACATTGCATAGGACTCTACCCACAGCCTCAAAACCGGCTTGCGAGCCGTTCTGAAAGTTCGCACCACCATCTAACGTTTCAACAGTGAATGTCGTGGACAAATTCATGTCTGGACGGTATTGCTTCAGGAAGAGCTGGACTCCAGGTGAGCATAACAATAGAGTGTTAGTCAAGACACCGCGCACCTCAGGATCTGCTATATTCGCGTACTGAATGTCATAGCCAGTGACGGCGAGACGGTTCGAGGTGTTAGTTGCCGGAGTTGTGGGTACACCATACAAGTATTGGATGTACACAGGACCAACTGCTGGCGTTGTGCCGTTCGCCCCACAAGGCGAGGACCCTGCATCAGAGGCTCAATTGATGAGAGCTTCCGAGCGCGCTGTGAATATATTTGCTAGAGGAAACTTGCTGGTTGGACTGGGGAACCGGAGGCGAAGAGTATTTCTTTGAGCATACATAACTGTCCGCAAAGAAGCCTCGCGTACGTAATAGTCGGATGCACAAGGTCAAGGTGTCCCTTCAACTCTGCGAGGATGGAATATGACAGAGTCCGGACAGTCTGCAGGCCAGTGCCAATTATTGACGGCCGTAACACTCCCAGGCCTGGGTGCCACGAACGTCTCTACCTGGAGATAATGAGAAATGGCATCGTGGAAGGCATTTATTAGCCGTTGTAGGACATACCTCGCCCTTGGTAAGATGTAGACCATACTTGGCACTGGAGGGGGTGCTGACGTCGTACAGCGCGTCCACAAGCCCAGTCGTATCACTCTGCACCAGTACGATCCGTAACGGAAGAACCTTGTCGGGTGGAGCAGGCCCACTGAGTATATAACCACTAGGGACACCATCTCGAGCCTCATGCACCTGCAGGGCAAGGGCTTGCTCAGTGCAAAAGCGGAGAGGAAAGTGAAGAATATTGTAGCAGAAACCATCGCTCTCTGCTTCACAATACCGTGCAGAACAAACAGGCCGAGTGATGCAGAGTCAGAAAGCGAGGCATTATATACAGAGGGAGTCCCTTAGTGAAGGTGTGTCCAGACGACTGTTACGGTGAAAGAAGGCCGCGATGATGCGCTCAAACAGTGAAATCCAGCCAGCAATGCCCAGTATACCGTGCATGCACTTCGCCGGTCGGATGGTCAAGAGATTGGTTCTGAGAAGTAGTCGAGAGTTTGGTGATGAGTTACGTGGAATACGGTCATCAGCCTCTTGAGCTGAAGCCCGTAAATGCAGCTTGCCAGAGTGAAGGCGGCCATTCGAGAACTGATACCATCTACCGCATGCACACTCAAGGCCAAAGAGTATATTCACAATGAGGAGGGCTTAGCAGCAGTTCAATACCACATATTTAGTAGAGACGAATCTTCGAAATTTGGAGTCACCGCGTGTGCCTGTAGCCTTATCTCCTTTTGGCAATTGAACTTCCTTTTACAGCAAGTCCTCTCCGTCTTTCTTGGCGTTCAAATTCTGAGTCCAATGCTACCGCTAGCTCTAACTCAGAGCAGCTCTGAGACCTGTATCGGTTGTTTCGTTTGCTTTGTCCTGGTTTCCCATGGATGTGTTAGTCGCCGCAGATCCTAGCGTAGCCGCCGAGATCGTGAAGTTGCTCGACAGAGAGTTGAAAGAAACTCGCGAGAAGCTTGCGTTAGCTGAGCAGGTAGAGTAGATGAACTATACTGTTGTTCTGTCCTGGTCTGTTCATTGTTTTTATTTTTATTTTGACTGGAGGCAAATGGAATTGTACGCATTTCTCAGGCCGCAATCCGTCCAGCTGCTGATGAGGAAGGCCTCAAACCTATTGTAAATGCACATCTCTCGGTGAAGTTTTCATGTGTTCTTTATTACAGATTGATATTCTCAAGTATTGAAAGCAGTCAGAGGAAGAGTCACAGCTATTGCATGTTGGAAGTGCGCATCAAGGACGAGGACATCAGGAAAAATCAGGATAGCTCCTGATGCTACGGCAGCTACAACCAAATCCGTAGCACTATATAGTGCTACAGATTGGGGATGTAGCAAATACAGCTACATAGTTACCTGCATTTTTCCTGATGGACATAGAGGCACGTTATCCTTCCACGACATGTTTTCATTGTGTTGCTTATACTTTACAAGGCAAGGATAAGATTTGAAGTCGAAGAGTAACTGTCTGCACTTAAGAAAGAGAATGAAATATGGCCTGCAAGGGTTGAACGTTGAACGTTGAAACTGAAGCGGGTTATTTACTTTGCAGTTAAGGTGCGATGACGTAATGCATACACAACTTGAGATGAAACGGCGTGTACTTACTTCGTGCTTCAGTAAGTTGTAACCAGTCGAGCGCGTTAAGTTTCAGCCTATTACAGCACCCCAAGAGCCAGGAGTAACCTACTTGGAAAGTTCAATAGTCTGTGTTACTCTGCTAGCGTACACCTTCCCTCGAAACTACGGCTGGACGACTGGCACACCACTAACTCGCAAACCTCGACACTACCTCAGGCTCGGGACCATACACTGGTACCAATAGTCGTCCCTCATAGCAGCGTAGAACAATTTGAACTTTGGGGTTCTATCAGTCACCCACCTACCTTCTGATAAGCCATTGTAAATAGGTATGTCCGAGGTAGATCCAAATTCTCGTATGTTGGTATGTTCCGCTTACCATGACTATGTTCCCTGCAGTACGAAACCCCTCCGATGCCATTCAAACGACCCGCACCGCTCCCACATGACTCCTCTCATTCGCAATCGGAATCTTCGTCCTTGCTCATACCGTCTTCCAAGCGCCCCCGCGTCTCAAATGCCGCGAAGGCTCTCCCGACGGTCAAGCTCTACATCATCCAGGCCAAGCTCGACGCACCTGCGCTTGCAGAGCTCTTTGTCCTCGCAGAGGGCACCGTCGAATGCATCTGCAAAGACGTAAAAGACGCCAATGTTGTCGTCACTGGTATCAGCATGCGAAGACGCCTCGAGAGGCACATCCCATGGGAACTTGCTGTGAGTATTCCCCCCTGACGGTATATTACATTACATTGCTATTCATACATCTGCATACCTTCAAACATGAGTGCGGGAGATGAAAACGCTTGGATGGCGTTATTCGCACAACATTGGCTATGTGTGCTGCTCGGCAGCGGTACCTTGCAGACTATGAGACCTTGAGCCGAACGGAGCTTGCGACTCGTTTGACTCAAGGTCCTCTCAACGCTACTTCCCTAATAATAGAAGTGCATTGAAATCGACCTTCTTATCCGGCGGGTGGGTATGTTGTCCCCTCCGAGGCATTTACTCAACTTTTGTTACGTGAATGATGGTCATCCCTTATCAATGTGTTCCGTTCTATGTGTGTGTTGGTTGACTGTGAGTAGAGCCATGTTATTGGGGTTAGTGAGTTTAACAACCTCGATTTCATGGTTGAAGGTGTGTAATTATGACGTGGAAAGCCTCGCGGCGAGTGCGAGAAGAGACTGAAGCAAGGTGGTTGAGCTGGGTAAGGATATCTATCCATTGTGATCCGTCGATCAGACTTGTATTGGGTATTTATTCTCCTACAATCGTAGTATGTCCAAATTACTCGATGCTGACAGTGTCAGTACGCACTTCCACAAGCCCTGCTTGCGCCGAGGTGTCTGTGCGTCCTACTGTCTCACGACCTTCTTCCTCACAGAAACAGAAAGCCGTCGTAACCCCGCAATGGCTGAGGGACTCCGTCGAACACGGCGCGCCGCTCCCTTGCGAGGACTATGCCGCGCTCCAGGACTTGCGCGCAGAGACCGCGGCACACTGCCCAGACTGCAACCTCGCGCCGTGCGCGTGCTCCGACGTGTCCTCGCCGTCCCTTTCTCCCGGACCGACGATGGGCTCACGCCCGCCGACCCCGGGCGGATCCCAAACTATTGGGCAGGAGCCTCCCCCCACCTCGCCGACATCTGCCTCCGCCATAGCGCCCAAAGCGAGGTCACGATCGAAGCCCACGTCGAAGCCCGCATCGAAACCTGCGCCAGGGCCGAGCACCCGGCCCGCCGCCGAGGTGCCCGTGCACCTCCTCCCGCCCTCCCCGCCGATCCCGACCAACGCTGCGAAGCTGGACTTCCGCTCGCGCTACACCTGCCAGCGCGCGTCGCCGCTCGAGTGCCCGAACTCTGGTCTGGTGGGAGAGCTCGACATCATGCGCCGCGCGCGGGCGATGGAGGGCGAGGAGCGCAGCGCGCTGAGTTACGCGCGGGCTGTGGCCGCCATCAAAGGTGAGTGTGCAGGGCGTCTGGTCAGTGCCTTATGTGGGAGAACACTGGTTGAGACTGCGAACAGCGTATCCCGGCAGGATTAGGTCGCTGAGCCAGGTGGAAACGTTGCCGTACATAGGGACAAAGATCAGCGGGATGGTGAGCTTTCCGGCCAGACAGTGGGACGGCTCTCCTGACACTGCCACCCCTCGTCTGCAGGTCGAGGAGTTCCTTGAGACAGGGAAGATTGGCGAGGCACGTACGTCCTTCATTCCCCTCCTTTGCGCCTTCATCAACTTCTCTGATCGTCTCCGCAATTACAGAAACGCTCCTCGCCTCCCCGCGGTTCCGGACGCTCTCCCTTTTCTCGTCCATTTACGGCATCGGCCCAACGACTGCACGCCGCCTGTACAACCTCGGCCTACGCTCGCTCCAGGATCTGGAGATATACTATGGAGTCGAGCGGAGGCCCATGCCTTCTGGCGGGACGGTCAAGATCGAGGAACAAGAAATGGTCGAGCTGGAGGCGCAAACCCCCAGATGGCACGGGCGACAAGCCCGGGGAGGCGGACGAGCGCGGGGATTTGGAGAGAAAGGGGAGGGCGACGAGGGGTTGGGTGACAGTTGGATTCGCATTGCGCTTGAGATCAGGGAGGACCTGAGTGTCAAGTGCGTACGATCCGTCCGCGATTCCATAGTATAGCCTGAAAGCTGACCCCTCTTACCCTTCCAAATCAACCCCATTTTTTACATGATTCTATGGATATGAAAATGGTCAGGGTTCCGAGAGACGAAGTGGAAGAGATGAACCGAGTGGTGATGGCAGAACTGAATGCGCTCGAGCCGGGTTGTGTCAGCACGATCGTTGGAGGGTAAGCATATTCTACAAGTCTACCTTTGTTGCACATTCCCTTTTCACTTCAAATTGAACCGTTTTTTGAACATTTCCAAGCTACGGTTTCATTGAAATTGGGATGATAGATATAGACGGGGAAAGCCGGAGAGCAATGACGTCGACATCGTATTCACCCACCCCAACGCGGGACGTGTCAAAGGCTTGTGCAAGCGGTTCGTGCGCAGGCTGCATGAACGCGGTGAGCATCTTGTCTATCGTGAGGGCAGCCAGACTAATTGCGACTTTATTAGGAATGGTTACGCACGTTATGCGTACGCCTCCTCACTCGTCCGTCTTCCAGTCTGACGTGCTACTTAAGACCTGTCCGGATTTCACGGTCATAATCCACTCCGCACTACGCATTGGGACTCTCTCGAAAAAGCACTGACCATATTTGTTCTCCCTCAGTCTTCGCCCTTCGCTCGTGGGATCCGTCGGCGACTTGACCTAATTTTTGCGCCACCGGAGGTATACTGGACGGCTGTGATTGGCTGGTCAGTCATGAACCGTAACTCACAAGTATCTCAACTCATGCTTTATTGAATAGGAGTGGCTCAATCATGTTCCAAAGGGATTTGAGGCAGTGGGCGAAGGACAAGTGGTAGGCTGCCTCACCCTCAAATTCCCTGCTATATGTCACTCACCTTGTCTTCCAGCGCCATGAAATTTGACAGTTCCGGAATGTATGTCCTAATTAAGTTCACGTATTGTCACGAGAAATCGCTGACTTGACGTCACAATTCACCGTCCAGAACACGGCGGTATGACTCTAAACAATTTTTCCCAAAGACGGAAAAGGAAGTATTCGACTTATTCGGGCTGGAGTGGGTTGATCCGACAATGAGAAATGCAGATGCTTAAAGCGAGTGATGGAGGTCGGCGTATTGGATGAACGTCATCATGAAGGCGGCCAAATGAATTATGTTTTTATCACCTATCCTTATCATAAATCCACAAATGTATCAGGCCTTTCTTCCACTGTAGCTTGTTAAAGATGTTCACTGTACTTCTCGCACACTCTCAATGATCTGGACTCACTACAACCGACTGACACGGGTCAACAAGTTTCGATACGGTAGAGAATGTGTATGCATCAATACAATCTTAGTCGAATCACAGTGCCACAGGGAAATTGGCTTCCATTAGGTCGATGCGGTAGTTCGAGTGATTGAGCTTATCATACAACAATGATACTCTTGCGACAAGCCTCAGTTCGCAAATGCTTGAATGCCGGTCATGGCCTTCCCTAATATAAGTGTATGGATGTCCTGGCAAATAACAATCAGCGTCGTCATTGGCGTCTCACGGGTAAACGGAATGCTCACATAAGTTCCTGGTAACGAATACACATCGTCAATGAATATATAGAAATAATACAAGGGGTGCTTTGAGTCATACCTTCGTAAGTGTTGACAACTTGTAAGTTCGCAACATGCCGGCCGACGTGGTACCTATCACAGCTTTCAATCAGCAAAAAACTATCAAGACAACGCAGATTAACGTACTCGTCTGCACATGCATTGCCTCCGAGTATGTCCAACACCCGCCGCGAGTGCTCGAGCGCTTTGCCGCAATTGTTCCGCTTCACGAGACTGATCATCTCAGGGGCTACCTTGCCTTCGTCCTTAAGCCTACCGACCTGCGGATACACAAGTCAGTGGATCAGTTTCGGGCGAGACCGCAGAGCATCGAATGCAGTATACCTGCAAGCTGGCGTGAAGACCCAACACCACCTCGGTCTGCGCGTCTACTAATTTCTTCTGCACCAGCTGGAACGACGCCAGTGGTCGCTTGAACTGATGACGCTCGAGCGCATAGGCGCGTGTGCGGTTGATGCAGTCTTCAAGTGCGCCCATAGCGCCCCAGGATATTCCGTACCTGAAAGTCATGGGGTAGACACGCCACAAATCAGTGATGCGAGGGAAGAATCAGCGCTATCCGAAGAGAATGGGGCAATGGACCAGGTCAAACGCCCACCTTGCGCTGTTCAAGCATCCAAAAGGTGCACTAAGCCCCTTCGCCTTGGGCAACAGTGCGTCGTGTCCCACTTGGACGTTATCCAAAAAGATGGAGCCTGTCGCGGAGCACCGCAGAGCGAGCTTGTGCTTGATGGCGGGTGCAGACAAACCTTTTGTTCCCTATATTAAAGGGGAGAAGGAGATCGTTGATCTTCAAAGCTACAGGCATTCGGGAAACCAGCTACGGACTTTTTCTATCAGAAACCCGCGGACTTTGTCGTCCCATCTACAACGTGCCCAGATGACAAACAGATCTCTGTAAGCGGATATGTCAGTCCTGAATGATGGCAGGTCTCCAACGGTCGTACAGGACGTGAGGAGGTAACCTGGTGAGAGACTGGGACACCGGCACTTACGCGACAGGAGCATTTGTAATCCAAGTCTTAGCACCCTTCAGAATAAATCCGCCATCGACCTCCTCTGCGGTAGTCTCCATTCCCGCAGGATCGGAGCCATGGTTTGGTTCGGTGAGGCCCTATTTATCGCACAGTCGGTAGCTACGATTAAGGTTGGCGAAGGGAGACTCACGAAGCATCCAACGAGTTCGCCCTTCGCTGAAATGTCCAATTGTCAACCATCGGTTTGCATGCTCAGATACAAATGCTGCCACAAGGAACCAGCACGTGGTAAGGAGCGATTATGCCAAGCGCATGGACATCACGCTTCGTCCATGATCGAATCCAGGAAGCACGGGAATCGGGGAGCGTTTTGAAAACGGTGGCTCACCTAATCTAGGCAGATACTTCTCCTTCTGCTCGTCGCTTCCGTATTCGTTAATGGGGTGCATGACGAGCGAGGATTGTACTGAAGAAGTAGAGCGATACCCTGAATCGACGCTGAAACAACATTAGCGTGAACTTCGGGATGTAACACAAACATTGATCAAACGCAGCTTACCGTTCTACTTCACGAGCGATGAGCCCATAAGCGACACTACTTACACCCGCGCAGCCGTACCCTTGAATGGTAGGCCCCAAGAAACCCAGAGCACCCATTGAGGGCAAAATATCGCGATTAAATTCTACGAGAAGAGTAAAAAAAAATTAGAAATAGATTAGCAATCTGTTGGGAAAGTGGCATCGTAACACCGCGCGTTACAGGTTAAATCTCTTTTGAAAAGGCTTTAGGGGACTGTATAAGTTGAAAACTTTCCATTGCGCCAAATAAGTCCAAAGGGATAAAGCACGTTGGGAGGGGATATCAAGAAGACAATCACGGCAAACGGCGGTATGCATGAATGCAGATATAACATGTAGACAACAGTCTGGTACCAGAACGAAGAGTGAGTGAGACGAACCTTCAGTACGTTGTGCCTCGAGAACGCGTGGTAGGAGACGTTCCTACTGGGTGTCTCTTGATCAGGCCGAGGAGTAATGGATACCTACAAGCCGACAAACTCGCCTGACAGAATGCGCGTGCAGTATCACTGGACAATGTAATGTCATCAGGGAGCACGACAATGAACAACGTGGAAAGTGAAGTTACCGCACAGCGAGCTCTTCTTCTGTGAGTAAGCTATCCAAGCTCAACGGATCCTGATATTCTTCTGTCAAGCCAATCTTTAGGATTCTGAGAGTGAGATCGCATGCTACATACCTCCCAATTAAAAGAGGCAGATTCTTTAGAGTAGAAATTAGTACAAGACGTCTTCATACCCTATAGAGACGATGGCCTACTGGAAGCAGCGGTGGAAGTGCTGAATGCTGCACCTCGACAAGTAACCTTTCGCGTGGCATGACGGATGGCTCCAAGGAAAATATAACCTCGATTCAGATTCACAGGTCGGGTGCAGTAGGTGAAGGGCATGCTTGGCGGACAATGTTCCAGTGGGATAGGAGTTGACAAGAAACTGTCTGCCACCTTCCTATACGTAAGAAAGCTATGATCGGCCGTCGAAACGGGCGCTTGCTCCGGTCAGGTTCTCCATGGCCGGAAACCTCTTACTTTGGTGGTTTGGGATCCATTTTCCGTGATTTTTGGCACCTCACAATACCCACCGGCGGACCAGAAAGAAATTTGGTTATTGGCATAAAGTATTTTGGCTCCCAGAACCCCATTTTCGGTGATTTTGGGATCAAACCTCGCATAGAGATTAGCGGTCCTCTAACCACGTATTCGGCAGGCCCGGTCGTAACAAGACGGTCACAGATCATGTGAGCACACATTTCGCAAGCGGACAGAGATAGTCGGACCGTGTTGTCAACAGCATACTCCGCTGGCGTGATTCCAACCCGTGACAGCACCCGAGAAAAAGGAAAGAGGCAATGATATTGAGCTGTTTTACCATTTTATGACCTGTAACTACTGTGTGTGTGTGTGTATTCAATTATCCTCCTTCAAGCAACTACATGCTTATGGTGGAGTCTAGCCAAACCCATACAAACAACCAGATTTTCACTAATTTGAATCATGTGATGCCACTTTTCACCCCAACTCCTTCTAATGTTTGCCCAAACAGTTGCTACCCTCAGCCCATGCTGCTTGAAGATCACTCTGCAATACCCAGATTAGGGCTGCTGAGGCCCAGCAAGTTGAATCTTCAAACACAACAGCATCAAAGGTGGGTTGTTAGCTTGGCCAGGTTCAGATGGGGTTACACAATCGGTTTTAAAGAATAAATTAAGAGGGGGAATATAAATGGTTGGGTGGGGTAAGAACTGAATGTTTCTTACGGACAGAATCTAGCGGCTATCGAAGGGGATCGATTTTTCCGGTGACGTCGGTGGTAATTCAACCACTAGCTTCCGCCAGTCGCTTACCTTCAAGTCATTATGTAGTTTTCTCGGCATTGAAAATTGAATGTTCTGAAGGCCTCCGGAGTAAAGTATACATCTACTAGTACTGTACAGCGACATGGAAAGTAGCATCCGCATGCGAACTGCTTGATTTCATGCCCCGTGTGTACCTTTTCCAATACCCTACCTCTGTTCGTCTCTCATTCTCAAGTAATCTTATTATCCTCACCGGTGAGTATTTGTATGGTCACACTCAGGCTACAGTGGATCATATTCGCGATCAACCGACTGAACGCTAGAAGTGGTCAAAGAGAGGTCTAGGTGGCTTTCTTCGCGTCAATAGGTGTCAGTATGGCTTTCAATGTCGACAACAGGGGTCTTTGCGGCGTCCAGACACAATTCAACTTCCTGCATTCACTTCGTTATTGATGCAAACAATACATGTACAGATGGTATACGACTGAAACTCCGAGGGACTGGCTTACAGTGGGCATAGTGGTCTGGAAAGAAAGCTACACTCCCATACCACGTACGTTGGGATGTTCACTACCAACGAGGATCCTATCCAGCATTTCTGGAGTCAAGCATCCGCTACCCTCGTATGGTATTGTGTCAACCATATTCTGAATATGATGACGTGAAGCGGATGTAAGCTCAGCTGAGTGACGACTTACATCGAGCCGCGCAAGTCTCTCCAAAGCCTCTCTCATGCCAGGATCGGTCCCAATTTGAACAAAGCGGACGTTGATAAGGTTCGGGTGGTGTCTCCGTTCGCGCATACAGCTCGCAGCCTTCTGGAGCACCTTCTCGACTTTATACTCAGGCGGATGCTCATCTATAGCACGTGAAAACCACATAAGTCTGTAAGTTTGTGGCGAGATATGAAAAGCGAACTGAAGCTTACTCGCAGCACCATCAGTGAGAACTATCAAGTCGAGAGGCTTGATTTGACTATACTCGATAGTGCCCTTAGTTTTATCTAGCTGTTCGATCCGTTCAAACAATAACGAGTGCATTTTTTCACCAGTCGGGGTACCTCCTGAATCCAACATGCAAAAGCAAAATCAGCTCGCCATAAGTTTCGTATCAGTGTATTTCACCTGAAGGCTTTATCCCTTTGAGCGTCTGGCGCACGACTTCTTTCTACCAAGACTTAGTCTTGTCATACGTATATGAGCGTGACACAACATACTCGCATGCCTTCAACCTTAATCTTGCCCTCAGCATTGAGGTAACATATTGTAATGCCACCTGCATTATTGTCTATGGCTTTCCCAGCTATGCTGTAGAGAGCTGCGGTAAGGTCTGCCCACTTTCCGCCCTGCATCTGAACGCACTGCAGTGAGAAGAGCTAGCCAGCAGCAGTAGAGGCCTAGACCTACTGAGCCAGAATCATCAACCAGAAGAATCGTGTCAATCCGCCTTGACGGTTGAAGAAAGCGTTGGTATCATGCAGCAGCTTCGATGCAAGAAAATACTGACTTGAGATAAGTCTGAATATCGGACGGCCGGGGCTCATCAAGAGTCGGGTCGTATCCTGTTGCGACGTTGGTGGGCGGAGGAGGAGCCGGATGGTTGACGGCCGGATCCTGCGTTGGGAGCGGTGATAAGCTCGCCTTCGACTTGTCCTTGACAACATGAACGATGGCAATCCTACGCATCGCCATCAGCCAGACTGATCTTCTAGAATAATGAGTGATCTCGATACGGACGCAGAGTTGAGTTGGAACCCCTCCGCTAATAGAGCATCGTACTTTGAGCCCATGTCTGCAACGAAGAGCTATATGTTCGTCAATACATATCTGAAGGATCACTGGACCAACGAATAGTACACTCACGAAATAGGTGATGTATTCTGGCATACCAGGCGGAAAATGGTTTAGAGCCGGTGACTGTTTTTACAAACACGTTCAGGATCCATAAGTGGCACTGAAAACGCGGCAAACTCACTTTTACAACACGGATCTTAGAGGCGATGCGAACGGGTTCTATCAATTTGCAGCAAGCAGCCTTTTGGGCTCTCAATGACACCTCCTCTGAGTCATGGTTGCAAAATTTGAGATCAAATTCCACAGCCTTATCCTTGGGAGCTATATGAAATGTGGCCGCAGCTTCTAATTGATGCTCCAGGATGCTGCCCGCCTGGACCCTACTGCTCTTAAATATCACGGATGCGTCTACGACGTCGGAACTGATCACCATCGCTTGATTGTTGTCTTTGCGGAAAACCTGAACATAAAGCATCAGTCAAGAAAAATCGAGCCAGGCGGCAAGGACAAGATACGCACAGCAGTAATTACTGCAAACCAGTCCAGTGGAATCCGAAACTTCACACCTGCATCCGACTCTCGATAAGAGGGCTGAGACGTCATTTTGGAATGTCTGGAGTGTACGCCCCTTGGACGCATCTTTATATTCGAGCTTCAGAAGCCTGTCATCCGACTATGACCTTACCACTAGTCATCACGAGACGCTCGCAAGGGACATGTCTGAGCTTCATGATTAGATCCGCAATACAGCCTTCAGGCTGTACGCCGACACCGGCCTAGAGGACTGATTTTGCCACCTGAGCCTAAGGTGTGCACATGGGTACAGGTGTGGACGTTGAAGAAGCGGGAATCGAACATACCAGTAGACGTTAGCTTGACTTGGGGAAGGTCGACGTCCTGAATAACACTGCCTCATTTTCCGCAACAATAATACAAAGAGTACTTCTCGAAGATGAGGGATACACGGGTGTGGCGCTCCCGAAAGCCAAGGCGGTAATACAACGTTAGGTATGAAGGTGCAGCGGGCAACTGTCGTGCCGCTTCACGATGTGGTCTGATACCTCGTTCCACATGGGCGTACTCTGGGGAGTTGTACGTCCAGTGTTACCATCGAGTTACAAAGGTCGCCAAATTAGCAAACCATATATCTCAAAGATGACGCTGCGGGCGCCAAGCGAAGGATTTCTCTGGCAAGTCTCAGCACAGCCCAGCGTCCGAATAGAGGGTCAACAGTGCACATGACCAGATGCAGCCAGGTGTCAGTCACGTACAACTGCGCCCCAGAACCCAGCTTGTGGATTAAGCTTCTTACTTTATTGTGTCGTTCCCTGCAGTCGATGGCACACATGGCCACTGCGCACCGTCTTGGGCAACCTCGACCTGCACGCGGCACCGTGATGGCAGATGTACGTCAACGCCCTCCGCACCACACAAGCTGCAGTAGTAACCGGAACGCAACGAGCCCACCTTGCTCAAGTCCTTCCTTGTATCGACGCATATTCCGCCGAGACGTTCGCTCTGTCCTTGTTCCTGCCGGATACGTACCATGTACCTAGCAGGTCCGGATGGGGTAAGTGGACGAGGTCTCCTGCACTTTGGGCGGCCAGAGACCCAGTTCGGCCGGTTGCTCTTCATGATGCCCGGACCAACTGTTACATGGCTGAGCGGCGGAGCTTGAGGTGGAATGGAAAGCGTTTTATCGAGCGCAAGTCGACTACGGACTCGAGAAATATGACTAGTCAATTGGCGCGATCTCGGGCCTAGGATTGTGACTTGGGTAACTAAATCCTTTTTGACAGCGGGTCAGTACGCAAGCTGACAACCTACTATGGCGCCGCAGCGATTCAACGCTCTGCAGGGTAGCCTGAGTTCATGCACGATACTGTAGTGCTGGGGAGACTCGTGGTGGACTGATGCCGGCGGAGGGTCAAGCTTTCAAGGCGGTGGACTCGCTGTATACAAGCTTATGTTCTCTGATGTACACCAGGCATTGTAGTACCGTAAAAATCCAGAAGTACGATCACTCTGAAAGTACAGGGAGTTGAGGTGCTTGGACCTTTAACACTCATTGGCCTGCCGGAATTTGGGCTCCGGGGTCAAGCACATGACTAGCTAGCATCGAAAGTCCGAAGATTTTGCCTCTTTCGGGGAGTACGCTCCCAGCCAAAGTACGCATTATTCATGTGGCGCCTGTCGTGCTTGCTGTTCTTACTCAGGCGTCCGGATCCTAACGCCGTGGCTGCAAGGAGCAAGCACAAGGCGGCGCTGGGACGCTGCGGGGCACGATGGAGCCGAACGAATCAGCATGTGCAGGGATGGTCAAAGAAGATTGAGGAGATTCGAAATTGATGGGCCTGTTTGCAATATATGGCGCAAGTCGCGCAAGGTTCCGGTGTGCTGAGGGATGTGGCTGCAGGGGTGAGTCAGCACAGGGCATCGTTCGAGGACAACTCGCCAGGTGAAATGCTGGTGGTGTGAGGCTGCGGTAATGCTTAGTACTCTTTCTGTCATCGCGGCTTACGTCGATCGCTGGAGATGACATTCGCGGAGTGCATCTTTGTAAGACGCACCTCGATCACGTCATTTTGGCCTCCAGGGACGAGATAAGCCATCCGTGCCGCCGCGTCCTAGCGCCCGTCGGATGTCCCGCCATTTCCATACCGCACACGTCGAATATTTTCCCTTCGGGTTGGCATTTTCCGCGCTGGTCCTCTCGACGCTTTCGGGAGACTCGCGTCGACATGTCCAGCGGTGTCCGGGGCAGATGGGCCAGCGTGCGCGGACGACGGCCGCCGGGGTGCCCTCCTGCGATCGTCCGCTACCGCTTCCGGGGTAAGGCGTGGTGGGCATCTGTCATGCCCTTACCAATGCACCAGGACCCCCGATTATAGGTTGGGAAGCGACGCCCCTCATCCGGATGAATTTTGGAATTTTGAGACCCCTAGGCTAGGGGTAGTCCGAGTGTTTTTGGCCTAAAAGGTCTCGGAAGCCTGATTCCAGATTTGGGTGCAATGTTAGATCTGTGATGCTCTGTAAAAAAGTGTAGTCAATGTTTGCGCAAATTCAGCAGAACAGTCATGCATTAGTCACACAAGCTGACTACAGGTTGACTGATGTGCAGCTTTTTTGTGGCTGACTGCTTCAGTCACCAAAAGGCAAGAAATTTGACTAATTAGTTAACTTATGCAATTTTGATATCAAAAAGGTGATCAAGGTCAACTTTTGTTTTTTACAGAGTGTGACAAAGACTTGGTCCACATCTGGATGTCTAACAGTGTGGACTCAGCATGTCTTCTGTACCTGAGAGATGGAAGTCTTTTAATTGGATCTCCACTTATCTCAAAGTCTGTCCAGTGTATGCCATCATAGTCTTAGAACCAGCCATTTAAAGCTGAATTTTCTGGTATACACATGCTCCTGAACATCTGGTGGCTTTTCCCCCATGATGTCTTCTGGGTCAGTGACATGGGTGACACCTCACTGCAGAATGCAGAGAGGATTGGGTGCTTAGCATGTGCTCAATCCTGACAAAAAACTTGTTGATTGTCTACTAAGACATCCTTAAATCTGAGGAGGAAGATACATGTGTTCAAAATCTATCTAAGAATGTTGTGTACTGTAATTGAGTGTGTGATGAGCATCCAATCCTCTGCTGCATTCTGTGGTGAGATGTCACCTATATCATCAACCCAGACATCATAGAGGCAAAGTCATCAGACATTCAAAAGCATCTGTATGTCAGAAAATTCAGCCTCAAATGGCTGTATCAGCAAAACTCAAATTTAACTTCATTGTCTTGATTGTCTTAATTAAGTAAAATAAGTGCAAATAAGATAGTTAATGCAAAGTGTTTATTTAAAAAGACCTTATTTTTGATCTTACTTCATCTTAGATGTCTTATTTAAGACATCTAAAATCATCAAGTGTGTCAAGGTAAATTTGAGTTTTTCTGATGTGGTTTCAAAACTAATGTCATCAGTGCTTCAGCCATTAAGTCATCCACATTGGATAACTGAGTGTGAAAGCAGTATAAATGTGGTCAACAATACAGGATTGCTTTCAGTAGCACTGCAGCAAAAGTAGACATCATTTGAATATTTTCTGTTTGTAAATTAGTCTCCAGACTTCTGTCAATATGAATCTAACTAATAACATGAAATTCCAGCAAATATGAAATTTTCTGGACAGATTAGCCATGAAAAGGCCTACTCAGCCAAAGACAGGCTACATTCATTGTTTCTGCTGCTACTGCAATAGAGATGTAGGACTGTGAAGCCTGAAAGCAACACAGAAGGCTAGAATGACCTTATTTTGTATCTAGGTGACATGACAGACATGGCCCAATCAGTGAGGGTAAAAGAGCCATAAAATATTGATTGAAATATGGTCAGTATATTGAAGAATTTGTAAAGGTTATCAAATTTGCCTCACATATCTCAATCTTGTGCTCTGATTGGTCTAGAAACCAATCTTTGAATGGATTTGTTAACCCACCAAATTGATCTACGCATTGACCATTCTTAAATAAGTATGTTAAGGCTATGCAACCTTCATCGATTGCCCTATGTCTGTCGCGTAAAGGAGATGCTAGGACAGACAGTCCATATGAAAAATTGAGCCCAAATAGGCTTGTTCTGGATATCCGGATGAATTGGTGCAAAATGAAGGCCTGAGGCAGCATCTGTACAAATTTTAGAAAATAAGCATGAGGCTATGAAAAATCCGAGTGTTTTGGGGCAAAAGAAATATGTACTGTCCGATTATTTTTGGTCAAAATTGGGCAGATTGGGACGTCGCCTCCCCACCTATATTCAGGGGTCCTAATGCACGCCCTGTCGAGGTATTATTACCACGATTCCCACGCGGATCCCAGAGCGAGAGGGAATATTTATCGCGCTCGCCTGCCGGATGCGCCGCCCGTTCTCTGGCTAGCATCTGGTGCCATCGCAACCCATCGCTCTGCTGCGTTCGCTCGCTTTCCATCACAGACCGGGTCACAGATCCAGATCATCGATATAAAGGCCGCATCCAGTCCTGCGCCATGTCGTCCGTTCAGTACCTGCGCAACGCCACCGCCCTCGTCTGCCGAACGCAGCGCACCACCGCCAGCGCCTCTCTCGCCGCTCGCCTCCGCCCCGCCCCGCTCCCTGCTCGCACGCCCGCGCACATACACAAACGTACTATGGCATCCGCTCAGTTCTTCGAGGCGATCAAGAAGCGCCGCACGTACTACGTGCTCACGAACGCCTCACCCGTCCCCGACGCGCGGATCGAAGAGATCGTCAAGGACGCCGTGCTGCACGTGCCGTCCTCCTTCAACTCACAGACTAGCCGCGTCGTCGTCCTGCTCCGCACAGACCACGCGCGACTCTGGGACATCACCGCGGAGTCGCTCAAGCCCGTCGCGCCCGCGGCGCAGTGGCCCACCACGGTCAAGAAGCTCGAGTCGTTCAAGGCGGCGTACGGGACGATCCTGTACTTTGAGGACGAGGACGCGGTGCGCGGGCTCCAGAAGCAGTTCCCGCTGTACCAGGACTCGTTCCCCATCTGGGCCGAGGTGCGCTCTCCTCCCCTGTGCGGCGTGGCTGCCGCGCGATGCTCACCGCGCGCATTGACGCCCGCAGCACACCAATGGCATGATCCAGTTCGCCATCTGGACCGCCTTTGAGCTCGAGGGCCTCGGTGCGTCGCTCCAGGTACGTCTGCCTCCTCGCCTGTCTGCCCTCCCGTATGCTGACCGTGCGCCGCTCACTCCGCACGGGCAGCACTACAACCCGCTGATCGACCAGAAGGTCAAGGCCGAGTGGAATATCCCCGCGACGTGGAAGCTCATCGCGGAGATGCCGTTCGGCACGCCCGGCGCGCCCGCGGGAGACAAGCAGTTCAACCCGATCGACGACCGCGTCAAGGTGTATGGCAAGTAGAGCGCGGGGGGGGGAGGGGACGACCAGAACTCGGAGGATTGGAGGACTGGACGCGTGCGCGTGTTAGCTGTATAACTATCTACTTTGTGACAGTATTTTTTTTTTTGCATCTTGGATTCAGTGCTCTGCGTATGTGCTCGTTCCCGTTGACAATGTAAGCACTGGCGACTGAGAAAGCCCCCCCCGTTCGGGCTGCATCCTCCCACCCACGCCCTCCACGCGTTGCATCCCTCATAGACTCGTGAGACAGGTGATACCCGGGCGCACACAGGCGCGTCGCCCGAGCGTGCACGCACCGGGGGGCGACAACGCGCCCACGCGCCTCACCCAACTGCACACGCGAGAGCGCTCCGCCCCCGCCCTCGTCGCGCGCCCGTTGCAGCCCTCAGCGGACCCGCCGGTAGCAGCGATGATCTCAAGGCGGACCCGGACGCACCGCGCCGCCATTGGCCCCCGAGCGCTCATGGCATGTATGCTACTGGGCCCGTGTGCCGCTGCGCCTCGGGACGTCCGCGTCGATGCGCCGCCTCCGCCGGCTAGCGGCGGGCTAGCCACATGGGCTCGGCTCGAACGACGGGTCCCGAACACGGCCGCCGGCGAAGGGGCAGGTGAGCGACGGCGCTGGGCCCTGCTAGCAGCCGTGCGTCGTCGATCGCGAGGCCCGCGGGGAGTCGGGCTGTGCGGACGTACCGTGCGTGGCTCGGTGCGGAACCGCTGTGAGGGGAGTAATCATATCACAGGCGGCGTCTTTCCGAAATGGGGCAGGTGGAACATTTTGTCCACCGCCCGCCGCCAGCCTGTGTATCCCCACACCACACCGTCCCATCAGCTGCTCCCATCAAAATCGAACTACAAAGCGGACCATTCACTGCAGGCCGCCCTCTCCCTTGAACGCCGCCCGGGCTGTGCGCGGCGTATCTCCTCTCCTCTCCTCTCCAGTCGGCACGCACGCACGCACGCATGGGGGCAACCGGTCCCGCGCGCTGTCGCCGACCCGACGTATGGCTCGCCGGACCGACAGCCTCGCACACTGTCTTCCCCCGAGTCGAGGAGGCGTACGGTGTGCGGGGGACGGCTGTGATCGAGACTGCACGGAGAGCGGCTGCCGTGGCGTGGCGTGGCGTGGCGTGGATGCCTGGTCCTGCTCGAAGCCCTACATGGTGAGGCGGTGGTCTGGCGGCAGCGGCCGGAACGTCCATCTCGGTGCGCCGCCTTCGCCAGCTAGCGGCGGGCCAACCGCGTGGACTCGGCTCGAACAACGTGCCCCGAACGCGGAGGCGCAGGCAGGTGAGCAACGGAGCTGGGCCATACTAGCAGCAGTGCGCTGTCGTTCTCGGACCTATGTTGATCGCGAGGCCCACGAGGAGTCAGGCTGTGCGGATGTACCGTAGCTCAGTGCGATGTTGGGATTTAGCTGGGAACTACAGACAGAGGACGAACGAATCGTGTCTGTCCTGGTCTAAGCCAGTAAACACCGTGTACCGAATCGGGCACGCACGAATAGGTGTAGTACTACGCTAGGTCATGTGATCTGTATGTACCGAGCATAGAGACTGGAATTTCCGACATACGAAACCACTGTGAACTTGAACGGAGTAATCGTAGGCGGCGTCTTTCCGAAATGGGGCAGGTGGGACAGTTTATATTTTTTCGACGCGGTCTAGTGAAGTCCCTTGCAGGATGAATCGACGACTCGATGATCATGGCCGTCCTTGAAGCTTTTCCGAGCAGGTTGCCTGGGTGTCCGTGAGTCAGTGCAGTATAACCCTCGTCGACTGCCCATGCCTGCCGCGTAAGTACGCGTGCACGTGATTTATTACTCGTAAAGGCAAACTTGGAATCCAATCTCTGCGAAGCGGGACCAGAGCCTCGAAGAGCGAGCGGCGGGCGGTCGGTGCGTGCGTACCTGTATGCGGCGTGTGAACACGCGGATCCACGATCCGGAGCTGCAGGGGGCGTGCGTATTTGCACGTCGATCGCGCGTTGGATCGGCAGTTCTTGTAGGCTGTGCGTTGCGTGGCGGCGCCGAGAGGCGCGCGATGCTCCCTCTCGCTGTTCCGTCTCAGCAGCGTATCCTGGACGTCGGCCCGGGGCGGTGCTGCTTCTGAGTTTAGTCGTGCCGTTCGACCGGCGCTGTTCTGTCTCGTGAGTCGTGAAAGCCTCGTTCAGACAGATCCTTTGGGAGACTAGCTGCTGTGGTCTTTTCTCCGAGTTCGCAGGATGCAGCAGCTGCTGTGCGCTCGTTGGCTCCGGCATGCCCGTGCAACGTGAGGTTCGTCCCCAGAATACGAGAACGGTCGAGCTCGTGCTCTGCGCGATCACCTGTTCTCAAGATTCCTCGTTCACCGCCGTTCGGGCCTTGTCGGTGTCTGCAACAACTCAAACGGTCGTCTGGCCTCGGAGGACGTGCTGAGGCGCTCAGTGCGGCCATCCTCTGTGTGCTTTCCGCGCTCGTGTTCCGTCAAGCTTGACGGCGATGCGCAGGCCCAGAAGCTGGCCGGTCTTCTGTTACCAGCGAAACGACCGCGCGTGACGTCATGTCGCGGCGATATCGGCACGTGGGACCGATCGATCGTTCGACACGAGCAGGACGGATTTCGCATTCCAAGCCTGCGGACATGTCGACCGCCCGCGGCCAGCACGAGACCCACTGCGCCTTGCCCGACCCTTGGTCCGCGTCAGAAAACGTAGCCCGCGGCGGCCTCCCGACACGCGCACCGGATGGCCCGAGCCGCGCGGCGGACGTCCGGACCAGACGAGCAGCCTCCCTTGAAGAACGTCGTCGCCGCCTTCTGCGGCCTTTCGCTGTGCACCCTCGTACCCACGCTCGACTCTACCGTCGCCGCCACCGCGCTCCCGAGTCCTGACCATCTCGGACGCCGCCGTCGTCGCGTCGTGGGTGCCCTGCTCACCTCTACCCCCTTCCAGCCGCTCTGTGCTCCCCTTTTCTGCTCCCACATCGCCCGCGGCGCGTTCTAACCCGACGCGACTGTGTTCATACCTCCAGACAGCCGCTACAGCGACACACTTATTCGGGCGCGAGGCCGGCTTGCGCCTCACCATGTGCATCTTCATGCTCGGCAGCGTCTGCGCGGGCTTCACTATCGTGCAGCTCATCGTCTTCCGCCGCGGCGCCATCGTGAGCATCGCGCAGATCGCCATACCGGAAGTGGTGTCCCTCTGCGAGCGGTGGGTATCCCGCGGGGTGCCAGTGCTGACACGCGGCGCGGCGGGTTCCGTGCACCGCTAGGGGGAGGTATCAGGGCATCATCGGCGTCGTCATCGAGATCGGGCCGTTCGTCAGTGGTGTGCGCTCTGAGAAAGCCGGCTGGTGGGTATGTAGCGCGTGCTTGCGTGCGCCCCCTCTCACGCGCGCTCCAGCGGTGCTTCTGGAGACGCTGCCCGTGTCGCTCGCCGCGCCGTGCGCCGTGCTCCTCTTGCTCCCGCTCAACTCCTTCGAGGGCGACTTCCGTCGGTACGCTTGTCCTTGTTCCGTCTCGAGGCCGCCCGTGCTCCCGGAGTCCGTTGATACCACAATATTCTGTGAGGAACCTGCTGCGGTGGACTACCCCGGCGTGATACTCACCCTCGCAGGCTGCACGCTCGTCATCCTCAGGCTGCCGCCCACCTGGGCTGGGTGCGTGCCCGCGTCCGGCCTCCTAGACAGCCGTTCGCAGGCCCGCCCGCCGGCGAACCTTGGTGCGCGAATCAACGCACAATGCACGACGCTGCGTGTCGGACCCGCGCGCAGGGCGGCGTGCCGTCCCCGCGGACCTCCGCCGCCGTCCTCGCGCCGCTCCGCTCGTGCGCCCTGGCCGTCTCGCTGCTGTGCGTCTGGGAGTGGACGGGCGCAAGCCTGCCGGTAGTGCCGCGTGCGCTCGCCATCCCGCTATGCTAACACGAACACTGGTGCCAATATGCGTTTCGTGTCGCTGACGCGGGCCGCAGTGTATATCTTCAAGCACGTGACCGTGACAGGCATGTATATCACCGTGCTTCTTACGCAAGGCGTACTCCTATGACATCCTATTCCCTGATAGGATTCATCCATAATAAGGAACATGTCCTGATTGACCAGGATACCAACGTCTGGCTCCGATTGAGCTTGTCTGGAAAACTACTCAAGAGAGTTGCTACGTCCTCGAAGTGTCCTGAGCGTGGACACGCAGTTTTCGCCCTAGTGGCTGGACAGCACGCACGGCATCATGAGGTTGTTGACACTCTCCACGTGCCCGCAGCGGGCTGATATTCTGGTCGCGTGCGTGTGCTCGCCCATCCACCCGGGCGTGGTCCTTCCTGTCCTCATCAGTCAGACTCCCGCCAGTTTTGTCTCCGTGCGCGTCTCCCCCGCCCCGCTGCGTTGCTCCCCCTTTCCCCGCTAGCGGCCCACCGCACGCCATGTCGCTCACGTGCGTGTGTTTCCCTGGCCTGCAGGGACACCGGTCGATGCCCCGCGTACACTCCCGCTTTCGTCCACGGTGTGCGCGCCTCCTGCCCCGATGCGGCGCTCGCTGGTGTTTTAACTTGGCCCTGACATGCCGAACGTCATCCATTCGGGCTTCGAGGTGTGGGCGATGGGGTGCGGGTGGCTGTCGACCGTAGCGGACAAGGCACCACGCCGAAGGGCCTGCTCGTCGTCTCTATGCTGCTTTCCGGGCTTGGCGCGGGACAGGTACGTGCGGTCCGAATCGCATCCGGGCTGGGACCGGCGGCGCTTTGCAGACTGGTCTGCAAAACGCCGCGGCGTCGTGTTTCGTGTTTCATGCTTCGTGCTTCTTGTCGGCCCTTTTCGTATACGTACGTACGTACGTACGTGCTTAGCAGCGGAGCGGCCGGGGCTGGTGTGTTCTGGCTTTGCTCCTTCTTCCTTCTTCCATGGGGTTGGACGTTGCAGACGGTGACGGTCGCTGCGCAGGCGAGCGTGTCGGGGAGGGACATACCACAGCAAATCCCACCCAGCACGCAGTTCGCGCGAGGGCTCGGAGGCGCGCTGGCGTGATCTATCGCGTTTGGCTTCTGGCGCAGTAACGACTCCTTCCGCCACGCTGCGGCGTCCCCGGGTTGCCCTCCCCCGCCATCCCCGCGGTCGTCGCTATCCCCGCGCTCCTCCCCGTCCGCGCCAGCGAACCCGCGAGCGTGTGATCCGCCACAAGGAGCTTACTCGCGGCGACGAGAAGCTTCGCGCGGCCGTGCGGCCGTGCGACGGACAGGTCAAGAGCGACGAAGACGGGGGGAGCGCAGTTCGCGAGAGGAACGGGGGTGTTGAGATGTCTTGGATGTTGCCAGTGAGACACTCGCGGTACCGCAAGAGACAAAGCGACTTGTGTACGATTGCGATGCGAGACACCAACACCCCGTGCATGATGCATCGACGGGCGGAAGATCTCGCTGCCAATAAAATTATGCTTCGGATACGCAAGCTATGAATGCGAGAATAGATATGTACACAGTGTAGTCGTGCAGACATGGCCCTTCGTAGTACTAACGATCAGACAAATGCCTTTCATCATGCATGCAGTCAGCAGCTCAGAAAAAGAGCCCCTGCAAGGCATCATCTTCCAGGGCTTTTAGGATATCCCTTGCTTCGCGCGCAGGTCGGGAAATCGAGGGTTTGTCGCTTGCGATGCTTTCTTGCACCTTCTGTGCCACCGTCCGCAGCACTCCCAATGCCGTAAATACATCGGGTGTCTCTGCGTTGCCAGGAAGGAAGTCTTCGTCGGGCGAAAGCACGGCGAGAATGCATTGAGAGGACAACACAGAGGGAGGTGTCCCTGCCGATAGGTACATCCTGCGGGCAGTCTCAGTCTCAGGTCGGTACTGATACGTGAGGAGCACCACTCACTCAACAATGGGCTTGACTAGTTGTGGGTCTGAAGCCAATGCTGCGAACAGAGCCGCTACCGACTGAATGTAGTATTCTGTTCGGAAGCTATCAGAAGAATCCGAACACCGTCAAACGCGTGCTCACCATCATGTGGCTCCTTGAACGACTGCGCAACAAGGTCTATGCAGCTTTCCCGTGCTTTCTCGCCAACATTTGGACCAGCACTCTTCACTACGTGCGCCAGTGCAAGTATGAGACTGCCTGCGATGCCGTCTTCGTTGCCCCTCGTCCCAGTGATCAGCTCCGCGACAACAGGGTCCACGCGGGTCTGGCTTCGCATCAGGAGGCCCAGCGCGTGTGCGGCCTTGGTGCGCACGACGAGGCTCGCGGGGTCACTAGCGCTCTTGACGAATGTACGCTGCAGCTGCGGGAAGAACGGCTTCACAAAGGCAGGGATACGCTCCAGCATCGTAGACAACGCGGTAAGGATGGCCGTCTTGACCGCGGGGGGGTACGTCGTCGCCTGCGTCGCCACTCGGATGAGTGGCCCGGTGAACGGAACCACGAACGGCTTCATCACGTTCTCTTCCGTGCGTTCGACCAGGTCACCGATTGCGTACGCAGCCTGCTCGCGCTGCTCATTGCTGCCTGTTGTGAGACCAGCGATGATGATAGGTACGGTTGGGGCTGGGCCCTTTGGAAGGCTGAAGCCTGGAACATGTCTACCAGGGGCACCTGTGCTCTCCATGGTACGGCGGAGGGGCACAACCAGCGGCTCTAGCTCGTCCTTGGGGATCGACTTCACAAAGACGTCGAGGGAACGCCATGAGGCGGTATGGACTGAGACTTGATCATCATCCAATAGCGAGACCAGCTGGCGGATCCAGTCCACACGGTATAAAGAGAAATCTAGCTCTGTTTCTTCGCAGAACACGGCGAAGAGGTCACAGGCACTTACGCGCCGCTCTACCGCGTCATGCTTAGCCCTATTGACATGATCATGAGATATAAATGGTTGCTGTTAGGTGCAGTACTTACCACCCGAGAAGGAGGAGCATTAAAGTGTTCAAGCCCTCCGGATCGCAGATGGATGCGAGTAACGCGCGAACAGCTTCGTCCACGGCAGTTCTGAGGTCATCGTCTTCAATGTCAGGGCTCTCCTTCACTTTGATAAGTGCTGTCAGAATGACTATCAGACGCTTGCTCAAAGCATTTCCTGCGACAGTAACAAGTGATGCCAGGGCTCGTGCATTGAAGACAGACATTGGTATTGATGTCAAAGTAGGTATCAAGACCGGGAAAACGGTAGCGGCACGGACCTGTCAGACAGCCTTCAACATAAGTCACCACCATCAAATATAACACTCACAGTCATCACTTCCTTCAGAGCTTGCAAAGCGGTGCCAGAACTCTGACCTGGCTGACGCAAGGCTTCCAGTAGCGTAGGTATAGTTTGATCGATAGCCTTCGCACCGATATGTTCTTGAAGAATATCGAATGACTTTGCTGCCGCTGCTCGTACGTTTGCTTCGTCGTCAACCAGGAATGTCCGTACCATGACAATGATCTCATCTTCATGGCCTTCGCGCTGATTGTCTGTAGTACTCTCCCTGCAGATCATAATTATTCATAAGAAACATAGTTATGCCGAGTCAGCATACTCACATCATTTCACATAGAGCCAAACAGACACCTTCTCGTGTTCGAGGGTCGGCCGATGTAGACTTTGATTTGAGAATCGAAACAATCTCTCCCAAGATTTTTTCGCCTGATTTGCGACAAAGTTCCGCAACAGTGCGTGCTGCAGTCTGTAACGAATGTTCGGCATGAGACTATACGTATCTATGATGGCCACCTACCTCTTGCTGATCTGCTTCAGTGCTGGAGAGTAATAGAACAGCTTGGCTGATGAGCTCCGGAAGAATTTCTCTCACTGTAAAGCAATCAGTTGGACTTGAATCACATTCAATCTTCATGGAAGGACGTACCGGTTCTAGGAGTGTTATGCACCAACGCTTTCCAAATATGAATAGATGATTGTCGAACGACATTGACAGCATCCTGACGGGCAAGATAAAGAGCAGACAAAATCCTGTCCCTTCGCTCAGTACCAAGCACTTCAACAAGCGCCCGACGTGATGATTCAACCATTGCAGTATCTGTGATTTCTTCGTCTTCTTCAATCTCAGCCTTACCACTGATACCGGATACTTTGAATAGCAGTTCTCCTACAAGAGTGATCGAAGATTGCTGCGAAAAAAATTCTGGGCTAATGCGACAGAAGAACTAAAAGAAAAGGCACTCACCCTGATGCGCCAACCTGAATCAAACATTCCACGTTCTAGCTCGGGAAGAAGTAAGTCAATGGCTTTGCTCGAATAGTTAGCCACGATCATGCGCCCAGCGCGCATGGCAGCCTCCCTGACATAATCTTCGGAATCTGACAATCCTCCAAGGATAGGCGGTATTATCTTGGGTAAGTGTGGTTGGAAGCGAGTACCAAAAGTTGCCGGAAGGAAGACAAGTAAAGACATGAATCCTTCTCTTACAGTACTTCGTGGGGATTGAGCATTCGCAATGATATCGGGCAACAGGCCCTCCATTCTGTCCATTCCCAGCCCGGCCAAGACTTCACTCAAACCTTGAGCCGCGCCTTGTCGATCAACGCCCGATGTATCTGTCTTGAGCGTCCGCAGAAGGCCAGGCACAAGGTCAGGGAAGTGTATTTCGCCGAGGCGTTCTACTAGTGTACCCAGTGCTTTGGCCGCAGTCGCCCGAGCTTCGGGAACGGGGTCAACCAACACCACATGTACCAAGGGGAGTAGCTGAGATAGATAAGGAACAAAATCCTTAGAATCCGTCAGCGATGCCATGTTGCCGACAATCTGCGCCGCTTTCCGCTTTGTGTCAGCGCCTCGCTCTCGTAGTCCTCGCTCGATAATTGGGACAACCTAAGCGTAACATGCATGATCATCAAATGAGCAGAGACTCCAAGATCGACTTACTAAGGCCAGGGACGAATGATCAATATAATGCGTGAATGATGTCTTCAGGAGTGCGGACAAGGCGTTGGGTGTTTTGCCAGGGTCCACCATGGCTTTGAGGAAGATGGGGACCAATGACTGAATCTCAGGATTGCTGATGACCTCGCCAAATTGTTTCAAACTCTTGTTCGCTGCTACCCGTACTTGAGCGTGAGAGTCCGTCAGAACGCTAGTCAGGCGTGGGATGATAATGGGAAGAGACTGTGAGAGTTGCTTTGGTGCACAATAAGCCATCATTCCCAACAATTCTATCGATCCTTTCTTGGTCCGCCATTGCTTTTCGTCGAGGCCTGATAATAGAGATGGCAGGATGGTCTTCACACCATATCCTGACATGTTGGCCATAATGACGCGTGCGGCGTCATGAGTGGCCTCTCGGACGTCGGGAGTAGCGTCCCCGAATAACGCCAAGAGTACAGGCAGAATATGAATGACATATGGTTCGAATAGTCGTCCAAGCGTATTTGAAAATGTTTCGAAGGCGAACATGACTCCTTGACGGGGTTCATAACGCTTCTTATCTTCTGCAGCTGTTTTCAATCGTTCTGTGATATTGAACTCCTTCATAGCCGAGATTCCTACGCCTTTGATAACGCCGGCCAGTCCGTAAGCAGCACCACGTCGAGAAGCGTATTTTGGTGAATTGAAGAGTTCATCCAGCAAGCGATCGACAAGCTGAGCGACCGGAGATTGCATCACCTTGACCAAAGGCGCCAGACAATCAGATACTGCCATCTGAACCTGCTCTGCGGGAGTCTTCAATGCATCCACCAGCCGTTCGACAATTTCGGGGACGCGGAGGTCAGAGGGGTCTAAATGTCTAGCAACGCGCCCAAAAAGAATGACCACAGCCTCCTTGATATAGTCTGCAGTTTCTGTTCCACGGCTACTCCCCGATAGTTGGTCTTCAAACATTGCTATGAGACTGGCAAGGCGCAGATTACCATGGAGGTCAATGACAGCAGTACCCGCATTGAGCATCCCTCGACGGACATCTGCGTTACGATCACCCAAGGCTTCATCCTTGATCAAGAACTTGAAGAATAAATCAATATCGTCCTCTGAAAAAGCAGGCGCCAATAATTCGAATGTTCGGGCCACCGCTACTCGTGCAGGCCAGGGGTCAGCGCGATCAACGCTTTGAGTAATCACCATGCCCTAGGGCGTAAGTGTATTAGAATTCATTGAATGAGACCAAATAAGCTCCTGCTCACATATTGATCGAATTCAGGAGCCAAGATCTTTGCCTGTGCAAAGAATGAACACTCGTTCTACCTTGATATCATACACTTTACCTTTTCGCGATATGAGCCTTTCAAAACGGTCAACACGGCGCTTATACTTTGAGGCCAGTGACCAACCACTGCCTCGGCGAGCGCAGCAGCTGTGCTTGCTCGAACATAAGTAGTGTCATGTTCTGATATCGACTGTTAGGACTTATGGAACCTCAGCACCTACGGTAATCTCACCGAGATACACAATCATATCTTGAACAAAATTCTCTGGAACATCTAGTCCATTATCTTCCCATAAATGACGCGCCAGTCTGGCATTCTGCTCGTCATCGTCGTGATTCGCTATCCATAATTCTGGGGACCAATCAAGGTCCGTCAGGTCGAACGGCTACCAGTGATGTTACTTTGGAAACATCTAGTCAACAACCTACTTCGACGTACCTGGAGGCACTGTAGGCACGAATTCCGAACATGAGCTTCCTGTTGCAAAGTGCCGCGCAACACAACAGCAATTTCATCACGTTTTGCGGTAGATTGCATCGCCTGTCCGAGATCGATCAGAGTTGATGACGCATCTTTCGTTAACTTGGGTTGGTTCTTGATAACGTGAAGAAGGCCTTCAATCGTTTTCACTCTGGGAAACATCGGATCTACGACTGAATTTCAAGAACGATTATCAATTCAAATACCATAGCGACCCTAGCTCGAAAACGCACATTCGGCGCCATGAAATTTGATTATATCCACAGCGAGAGCAATCTGTTCGAGCGGCTCGTCTTCTTCGGCAGGAGCAATACCACCTTTCAGAAGGACTTGGTTGAGCAGTGGAGATGCGTAGTTGAATGTCGCAGCATCGAAAGGTGTCTGTTCTGATAGAGAACGTAGTCTGTATAGGACACGAAGGACAAGAGCTAAAAGAGAAGTTGAGACAAGAGAATACTACACTGGCGAATTGCGAAGGAATAGCGTACAATTTAGCGGCTCCAGTTGGAAGTCTTCAGGTACTCCATCAACTCCAAGACTACGCAACGTCGCAACGCCTATCCACATCCTGAAAGCTTCCAGGCGACCAGTGCAGGCATTCGCTAATTCCTATTCAAATGTCATATCGTCCGCTCCGTTCCAAAAGACAAATTTCGTACCAGATACCTTTCAAAGACAGCATGCCCCGATAGAGTGATTCCTTTGCCAAAGGCGCCTCGCAAAAATAAATCAACGATTGAAGAGAGGCATGAATGAAACTCTTCCACTTGTGCAGACACCAGACTATGCACGAGATTGAGACCACGATCCAGTTTGGATTTCACGACCGAGACTCGCTGTCGAATGAGTGACTCCTTTTCTAGCTGGGCCCGAACCATGACTAGATCTTGCTTCGAAAGAGTGGTGGAAGTCTGACCCTTTTTGTTGGCTATCGACCTGCGCACCTCCGCCTCCCATTGAGCATCTTTATAGCCTTTGCCCTTCTTCTCTGGTTCGTTAACTTTCTTTGAAGAGAGCACTACAAGGGTCAGCGTTATTTCTTCGGAAATTGCGTAACTTCAGCGATAGACAATACCATCAATATACGTTTTCCCTTCAGGTGTCTCCCAGATACCGAGATCTGTATCGTTCAACGATTCAATCTCACGAGGATCAATGTCAGCGCGTATTTGCTCAATGAATTTTGGTAACACGGCTTCCGGAGCAACAAATGTTAAGGTAGTCACAGCACGGTAACTAGCCTGCTGAAGAGCACCGTGATAAGACTAGATAAACATGCCGGTCAATAACGAACATGCTTCACAGGGGGGATTCGGCAAGACCTTCGATTGGGCATTTAACGCATCCAGGACCTTCTGCAGTATGCTATCTAGATGTTGACAGACAAGGTCGTGTGGATCCACATGTGCTCTTTGACACAACTCGATCCAAGTCTGCCGTGAATCGCCACCTACGTCAAAATCAGGATCACATAGAACCAAAGATGAATATGAGACTTACAGAGAGCAACGTGATGCACTAAGACAATAAGATTTACCATAGAACTTTCACGAATTGCTTGATCACAATCATCGCGGAACGCCGCGGACGCAAGAGCAAACGCGGGGAGACGACTTTCTTTGTTAACAAAAGATTCAGGTTCTTCGCTTGCACCACTCATCGATCTTAACGATGGCCTGTTCTCCTTTGTAAGGTACGCTGCCAATGCTGAAACCACGACGAGATTGACAAGCTCAGGTTCGTCTGCAGTCACCGCTTCCAACGAGCTGATGGCCGAGCGACGAACTTGCGAAGAGTGGCCATCCACCGCTAGATGTAAGAAGGTCATGCCTATCATGACACTGTACGAAGGAAGAGATATGAATACTACGACCTATTCTGAATAATGCAAATGACAGACCGGGCTTGTTCATTGCGCATCAGCTCACTCTTGAAATATAAAAACGCGGTCTCGACTGCTCGGAGTAACCATGTCTCATCCTCGATTCCGCTTAGTTTCTGATAAACTTTATCCCACAACAGAAAGGATGGCTTGGTTCCAGTAGAAACCAAGGACTGCAGTGTCGCATTGCGAGAAATGAATTCGTCTGAAAAACGGTACAATGTAGAACACAATTAGGAAAAGACGGACATGAAGAATGACAGAGCACAATTAATCTACCAAATTTGCCACTTCGAGAGAGGGGACCTAGGATTATTGCCAAGGATGTGTAGCCTTCAAGAGGCCCTGCTACGGAGTTGAGAGGATTGCTTGCAACGGTCTTGAGATTTGTCTCAAATGCCGATAAAAGTGCTTTAGCGAAATCCAGAGAAGTTTCTGATTGCGGATCTTTCAGGAGCCAAAACGTGTTACCAACTAGATAACAAAACGCTCTTCGAATCATGGGCTTCGAGCTATTCATTTCTCTTGCTACTAACGATACTGAATCGGGGGGAAGATGGACATCCTCACGCAAGCAGAAAACCAGATGAGGAACCAAGGCAGAAGTCAGGGTTGACACAGAAGTATCATGAGTCTCTTTGGCCAAGAGAAGTAGACCAGCTTGGACTACGGACGCAGAAACAGATGGCGCCGGCGCGAGATACCCGAGCATGGTGTACAACGTGACTCGGTGATCAGGTCCTGCCGTTTTACCTGCTATCGGAAGGGCTAAGACTTCACTTGCGGCATTCTCAATGTCACTGAGCACATGTGTCTTGCCAACAATCACTCTGAACAGAACCGGGGAATTTGCTCGGATGATATGGTTGGTTGATTTCGCGCTGTTAAGCACCGGAGTCAGAAGTCGGCGAAAAAGATCAGCTTCGATCGCATGAGAGTACGCCTCCAAGAACTTTGCTATGACTAATCACGATAAGGTGAACAATTGCGAATCAAACGACCATACAGAGATTACTCACTGCTCAAAGATATTTCGGGCGATCGTAATAGTGCCTTCTCCATAGTCGGAAGAAGTATGGTCCTGAAGTCATCCTCGGACACCGATGTACGGATGAAATTATGCAATGCAGACTGATGAGGCACTCATGAATACTAGGTCATCTTATGGAGACGGTCGCAAAACGTACTACAGTATGAGACGAAACCTGCGTCCTTGACATAAGCACGGAGTTTGCAAATAAATCCACGATGGATTCCTACGAAACGTGGTTACTTTATAACTGCAATGTATAAGGTTATCATACCTTCAGACTTGTATCCAATTTCTTCAGGTTTTCATCCTTGACGTTCTTAAGTCTGAGCGTTACATCTATGCAAGTCCCAAGTAGAGGGACCACCGAGATAGGAGTTTGTCCATTCTGAGCTTTCGATAACAGAGTCTTCATGACGATTGGCAAGTACTCTGGGCTCTAACAAGGAACTATGTACGGCGTTTGGCATAACGCATGGCAATGACATACCGATCGCAAAGCTCGTCGCGTGCGCACTATTGCACTCTTTTGTAGCGACGGTTTAGCCCGTGTAGCTTCGTCGAGAAGCAGGTCAAACAACATGGCCATTACACCGATCAGTACCCCCCATGAACGTTCAGAGGTAAAATCAGGGTTAGCCTTCAAACATGCGGAGTACAGTCCACAGCACCAGCTCAGAAGTACAAACATGTCTGCCGAGGCATAGGAGCTGCAGGAAAGACAGTAAAATAGATTAGTTTAGGTGGAATGCGTCTCAAGTAGAAAGCTTACCTGGCTCTTTTATAGATCTGACCTACTTCGTTGGCAAGCCACCCCAGAATCTGCTCTGTCACTCCAAGTTTGTTTTCGTGAGGTTCGCCCTCAGGTGTACCGCGCAATTCATCGCGCCGTACTAGTTCTATACCCACAGCCTCGACAGCCTCCCGAGATGCAGTGTCGACATAACGAGAGTACGTTTGCGTGAGGAGCTTGAACACGTCGAGAATCTGCGAGAGACTAAGATCTAATAGAAGGCGAAAATATTAATACGCGACAATGCAATGCTTTGAACAAAACTGACCTCCATGCTTCGCCAGTACCAGAAGCTCTTCTCGTAAAAACCGTGTCCGTACTTTTGTGCTACTTGTCAAAAGGTGATTGCGCCCAATCTGCATTGCTAGAGGCCAGTTTGTGGAAACATAGCCTCTACGCCATTGCAGACCACCAGCCTCGCTATCATGCAGAGGTTCTACGTCGTCGGGATCGGTCGAAGTAGAAGCTATCCAAGATTGTATGTCTGATTTGCCCATAGTGCCGGAGACTTTCCCTGAGGCAAGGAAAGCTTGCTGCTGGTGGCACAGTGAATGAATGAGTGCGAAAAAGGGATGTAACTTCGATATTGGTGAAAGCCGTCCAACTTGCTTTCAGCAGAAAAAACCTTCAGTGTGATCACGACGCGTGCGGCACCGGCTACAACTCTAGATCTGCTTTTATTTGACTACAGTACAGTAAGTTTGCTTTCAATCTGACTCGACCATCTAGCCTGACTTGGATTTATGTACCGACCTGAGGAACTCTATTATCTGCCAACCTTCTTGACCTATCCTAACAGTATAACAGTATCAACTTTGTATTCCACAGGATTCGTCTCTAAATATGGAGCCACCTCTACAGTTTGATGCGCTTCGCATCTTGTCCGAGGCTACAGCATGGTCCGAACGGAACGAATCCGTTAGCATATTTGAACAACGTCCCGAAGGCCTACGTGCTCATATGGCTCATAGGCGCTACTGGAGCCGTACAAACACATCTACTCAGTCCCGGGAAAGGATATCCGTGGTCAAATGCTTGAGGCATTCAACAAGTGGTTGCAAGTACCCAAGGACAAACTTGCCGTCATTTCCAGGGTCGTCAGTATGCTTCATACCGCGAGTTTATTGTGAGTCTTACTGCATGCCTCCACGGAAAGCTTCTTGCGACTGAGGTACAGAATCGATGACATCGAAGACGATGCACAGCTAAGGCGAGGCGTGCCTGGTCTGTCTCTTACTTGACCTTTCAAACATTTGGATGCTCTCATCAACACTCGACTGCTTACAGCATCACACAAGATATATGGGATACCGCAAACCATCAATTCGGCTAATTACGCTTATTTCCTCGCGTACCAAGAACTGTTTACCTTGCGCTCTGGCATTGATGTGCATGAACAAGCGGAAGGTCAAGACGGCAAGAAGCGCTTAATCCCATTCAGAGAGCTTGATCGCATTGTAACAGGTGAGCAGAGGAGCGTCCAGCAGTTCGGTCGCGAGCCATTCGCCGTATTATTACTGAAATTGTCAGCATGTTTGACTGGCTTTTTATTTGTACTTCAGCGGAATTGCTTTCCCTGCACCGCGGCCAAGGGCTTGAGTTACTGTGGCGCGACTCTTTACAATGTCCAACGGAAGAAGAATACGTAGCCATGGTAAATAATAGTAAGTGATCATACAGGCGAGGACTTACTGCCTATATCCACGCTCTCATAGAGACTGGAGGGCTCTTTCGGGTGGCAGTGAAGCTTATGATGGCGTGTTCGACTGCAAACATTCACGTGTGCGCACGGGGTAATCCCTTTCTTCGATTTTACCCGGGCCGGCCAAGGATTTGGGTATTGACCTTAGTTCACAGAGACTATGTTACACTTGTGAACCTCTTTGGCATATATTATCAAATTAGAGATGACTACATGAACCTACAAAGCACAGAGGTAGGCTCATTCTTACGGTACAAGGCTGACTTAGTCACCAACAAAATACCAGTACGCCGAGAATAAAGGCTTTGCGGAAGATCTCACTGAGGGCAAGTTCTCGTTTCCGATTGTGCATGCTGTGCGCGCAGATACTTCGAACAGACAAGTGTTGAGTACGTAGCTACATCCGCAGTTCTTGTTACGGCTTGAACCATGTTGATATTCATGGACTGGTTAATTTTACTCAGATGTCTTACAGAAGCGACCGTCTACGCCAACACTGAAATTGCACACAGTGCTGTACCTGCGGCAGCACACTAAGTCGTTCGACTACACCATCGGCGTGCTGCGCTCACTAGAGAAGCAGATACGAGACGAGATCACCAGGCTGGGTGGAAATCAAGGTTTAGAGAAGATCATCGATGCACTGCATGTCGAGTAGTTTATCACAAACACGTTACAAGTGCATATCTCTCTACAAGAAACATTAACATCTACGGGTCCATCGGTCACAGCCCATTGTAAGTAGTTCTAAACAGGATTGCCCACGTGGTGGTTATATACACACCTGCCCTAAGCTACGGGCGACTGCATATAAACCTGCGTTTCCTGCACGTTAGCCTCTCCTCTGGACTCTCCATCCATGGTGATGTGGTCGTGCGATCGGGAGATAACCCAAGATGATCTGTATGTATGAGCTCCCACAGTGCTTTGTTGCTAACTGTTTTTCCACTGATCTGGTTTACTCTCACAGCTGAGCGAGCTAGCTGCATTCGGTACATCCGCCAATGTATGACATTGAGAAGGCTCATGGACGACATCTCATTGCATCTGGTTGGGATTACCGAAAAGCGTCTATTGCACAGGAATCATTTATGTATGTCACACCATTCAGTGTATGATAATAATCAAACTGATGATGTTGTTTCCTTTTGGTAGAGTGGTAATTACCACTACAGCCTATATAGGCTTGACGCCGTTTACGTTGTCCTGACGAGCCATGTCGCGGGCACCGTCAGCGGCGTTGTTGTTCAAATCAAATAACCCAGGTCATTATGAAGCCACTATGGTCTTTCGGCAACTCATCGTACTTTCTACCAACTTTCCTTGCATTGGTTGATTCGCGTGATGGAGGTTGGGGCAAGGTTATGCAGAGATGAGTGTTAGGATGCTAGAGTTGGTATCTATGAGCACATAGCCCTAGTCTATTGTGCTAGTCTGTGTGGTCAAAATATTGACATTGCGAAGTGTCTTAACAAGTCTGAAGTTTGTGGTGCAATGAACCTGATATAGCAAGTATAAAAATTTTCAGTTTGAGGGTTGCTAATAGCTAAGCAGGTACCAACGTTATGTACACAGTGAGATTGTTCGACATCATTGGTAGTTGCACGTGTACCAGCAACATCTCGTTGAAGCCGTTATAGACGCTGGATTATAAGCAGAGCGTGAGTCGCTGACCACAATGTATCTATTTGAGGTTGCAAAGCGAGGCGTGTTGTTTCGACCATCCTCAATTCTATCACTTGGATGCCCGATGAAAAGCAGCTATATCGAAGGTAGAAGACAAACGAGGCCGTGACGTTCACCACAATCTTCAGTGAATGTGTCCGTAACTCTTCAAGGCATACCTGAACCTGAATTTGAGTAATAGAGAAATAGCATTGCAATCAGTGACCGCTATTTACTTTTCTATACATTCTCTTGCGTAAATTGTGGAAAACCGTTCGAAACAGGGACAGAAAATAGCAAATAATAACTTCTGGGTATACAAAGGCCCTGGTATCTTCTCGTGTAAATTATTTATGAGCACGAGACTGATAGGGCTGAAACTCATTCCAGGCCAATCTCCTCTTGGTTATGTCTCTTCTTGAGCTCACTTCGTGCAGGAATTAGCCCAGGGACCACAAAGAGCGTTGCGGCAATGAATTCCGTGAGCGCTGAAAGAGGATACCAGAAGTTCTCGTTGTTTTGCTAGAGAAGGGCACGGACATCGCAGTCAGGTGGAGTTACGAATTGAAGATACGACGAAGCTGTGCTAACCTTTATGAAATTATTGACAGTGGCGGCGTAGAACGCCTCATGCGCCAGGAGTAACATGGATATGAGTAGAAGGATGGGAGCATCGTATGTACGGCCTATCCAGGACAGCGCACCGCCGTCAGTCGACCACGTCTGATATAAGTCGAGTGAAGGGGGATATAAGGCTTTTGCGCAAATGAACATAACCACGTTGATGTTGAGTAGTACCACTACTGCCAAGTAGATGTAGATGTTCGCGGAACGTAACGTGTGGCCTGTATTCATCTTGGACTGATCGCTGCTGGTTGCATCTGTCTGCAGGGTAGATGACATGATTAGAGGGCAGTCATAGCTATGGTTAGCAGCTGAGATACGCACGACACCAATGATGCCAAGGATAACAGCTGTAATAAGCATGATGTGGATAAGATGACGGTTGCGCAAAATGTGCCAAAAGATTCCCAGCGGTCCTTGCATAATATTCTCCAAGCGCTTGATCAGAGGAAGCGGACCCATCAGGGATTCACTGAAGTTGCAGGCAACTATAAGCATCAGCACTTCCTGACAAGTAGCACAGACATACCGGTCGAGGGCAAGCGTGAATGCAGAGAAAATCAGTCCAAAGAATCCGATATAATAAGTAACTTCCGAGGCGATAAGAAAACTTGAGTTGTGTGCCACAGTCGAGGAACTTGCGAGTGCAGCGCGAAAGGAGAAGGACAGAATACGAGCTTATGCAGCAGACGAAGACTCAGGTACTCCGTGTGATATAGAGGAAAACCAACACACGTACCAAGGCAAAACAACACAAGGAAAAAATACTCAGAGGATCGCTCACGGAGAACTTGGAAGAGGCAATATCCAAGTAGAGGCGCATAGGCAATAGCAAAAACTACCGCGCCCGCCACAGAATGTATTTCATAGAGTTGAGCGTAGTCCACGTTGTTGCTGGCCATGATGGAAAGAGAGATGACTGGATCGCAAAGGTGAATTGAGCTTTTAAAGGCGTGAAAAGTGCTGTTAAGTGTGAAGCTGCGCGAGAGAGGCTCCCTTCTCCGCAGTATTGTAGAATGCGGTTCATCAGTGTCAAACCAGGGCCTCCTAGCGTTACTTTCACATGCCACGAACTTCCGTCCGATAATCAATGCCCTTTAAGATTATTAGCATAGCATCCGCGCCTGCGCTTACATTAGTCGAAAAGGCTGATCTCAGGTTGCGATCGAAAACATGCGCAGTATTCACACTGCGGTTCATGCCTTGTTTCGAGCTTCCCCCTTGTTCCCGGAAAATGTGTCATTTAATAATCTGCGTAAAACTCCAACGTTCAAAGCATTTGATGAAAGAGCCATCCTCAAGCGCCGTGTAGACCTAAGATTGTGTAATTGACTCGCGTCTGGGCGAGTGTAATTTGGAACGACTTGAAGATAACCGATTTCCGCAGTTATCATAATAGGCTATAAGTGTGAGGCACAGTGACGGCAATGTTGACAGCCATTGGCCCACTGACTAGTACGTATCGGAAACGCATCCTGTGCGGCTGACTTCCAGTAGAACATCCCCAATAGGCAAATTTACCTGTAATCACCACAAAATTCCAACAGGTAAGACATACTATTCGAGGGTTTTTCCTGGAACCCAAGCACGCAGTGACTCTTAGCGGCCTCGTTGATGGGGTATTTGTTTTTTCACAATAGTGAAATAGACATCTGGGAGCTTTCAGCTTTCACATTTTATACGTCAGTAGATTGTGTGAGAGAACAGAAGATGATTTAGACGCGTACTTGAAGCATTTTGGCTGTCGCCAAGTCTGAGACTACAGAAACTGAGGCTCTATAATTACTTGTCGCGATGCTTCCTAACCCTTCAGACCAGCTTCAGTGGAATGCTTGGACTATACGATCACTGGGTTTGGACTAGAGCAGCTCACGAACATAAATTTGATAGCCTCCTACATCCAGATACATCGGCAACCGAGTGATGGCTACCGAGTCGGAAAGCGTTGACAGGAGAGCTGCGACGGCTAGGACTGGATAGCAGCGTGAAAATCCTCCGGCAGAGGTACAATCCGCATGACAGCCGTATACCAGGGATAATGCGCAGGACGCATAGCCTTCCGCAACTCTGTATGTAAATCACAGGCCTGCATCATCTAACACGTGACAATGTTCAGGTTCAAATGGTCAATCTATGAAAGCGAATGAGTGCGCAATCTCATGCATGAGACAGTGCCCGCGACGGGCATACTAGGGATGCCTTCGAAGCAGATATTGCTGGATTTGACTCTGACGCGACCAGACACAGAGTAATTTCCGGCTCTGTTGCAGAGAGCGAAGACAGACCAAGGAGTGCAGGAGTGCAATGTCCCACGTGTAGTGTTGACTGAAACGACTGAGAGAGCGAAGATCACCAGACCACAGTGCACAGGAATGTTTCATACGAACGACCCTTGAAACGAGTACCTGCGCCTTTGAGTATTCAACGTAGGATCGATCCGCTGGAGTTGCTGGCCAGCTTCGTGTCAGAAACGCATCGTGTTTCGAAAATACCCCGTTATCATTCTGTCCATCGCCTTTACTCGGTCTAAGTCAGGGGATAGTAGCTGCAAATGTCATCGTCTGGGTTGCACAAACTGTGATGCAGTAGCGGTGGTAGTACATAGGTGATGATGGTACTTGCAATAAGTCAGTGTGATAATATAACATGTAGTCTATGCACTACAGCTCGGCTGAACCGATCGTTTGGCAACCACGGTATACGAACTACCTCTAGAGGTCAGAGTCTAGACAACTCGATGGTTGTTTGTCACTCAATCTATTGCACGTATGGCTGAACCTTCCAAATTCAAAGGGCTGGCGAGCTTCACTTAAAGGCTATTGTGACCTGAAGCAGCATGCTGTATCCGAGCTTCTTCATAGATTATCTGGTCGCCCACGAAATCAGGTCTCGTGGTTGCAGGAATGACTGACTTCAAGAGTTGGCATGACGGACCTGATTGGCTTCATGTTATATCGCAACTGGTGTCTCAGCTTCAGACCGATAGGCCGACTCAAAAGAACTCAGATTTCTCTCACCCTGATAACTAATCGCAGCTAGAGGCGCTTGACAACAGACTAGAGGTCACACAGTCCCACGGAGTTCGACAGTGTGTATCAAAGCCTTCTTCCACCCGAGCCTAGCCCGAAGCCATAGCCGACCCCCAAAGTGATGAAATCGTTTATATAGCTATCAGCGCACAAGCAATCGTCGTTCTCCCTAATTTCATTCGTGTCCAGAAGCCCAGTCTCCTCTGAGAAGCTACAACTGTAATGTCTGAAATATATGGTCCTGGAGAGCCACTTCCGTCTATTCCGGATGACTTGACCGTCGTGCAATTCATGCAAGACTACCAGCACCCCACCAGACCTACCGTTAAACAAGCTGTTCCATGGTTTATTGAGGACGACACAGGAAGAAACGTCAAGTTTGATGAGGTATGTACAATGAATGCAAATCGCCATTGTCTCTGACGTATCATGTGGGAATATAGGTTCGTTCAAGGACGAACGGACTCGCAAATGCGTTTAATTCCCGATGGAAGATAGGCATGTACATTGTATTGTCTGAGTGGTCGAGACTTGACAAAGCCTGTAGCGGAAGATGATGTTGGTACGCGTAGCTGCAGGGTATGTATACTCAGGTGATCACACTGAACGATCTATAAGTATGCATATTCAGTCCCAATCACATTGGTATGATCCTTTTTTTCATATTGACTTGTACCCATGCTCAATTGAGTACGTCGCAGATTACGCCATCGTCATATGGTACGCTTGGGAGTCCTACACCGATCTGATTGCCCCAGCTGACACCATCACATAGGGCTGCGCATAGGTTGGGTGCCGTCGTAACGTAAACCTTCCTGCCTTTTATCCGGGTCAATTATTTGATCATTGCATTCCGGCCTTACTAGATCAGCAAACCCGGCATACACGGCAGATGAGCTAGTATACCAACTAAACATGACCAAAACCAAGCTTCTCATTGTCCACCCATGGAATTATTCCGTCGCCCTCTCCGCTGCGCTCACCGCCGGGATCCCCCTGGAACGCATTGCACTCTTCGAGGCCCTGCCTGACTCCAAAGGGACTTCGCATCCAACGTTGCATGAACTCGTGGCGGAGGGCCTGAGAATACCGCCCCTCTTTATGGAACGTCGCTTGGGCCCTGGAGAGGGCAGGACGAAGGTGGCACTCCTCAGCTTCTCGAGTGGGACCACGGGGCTTCCCAAGGTAGACTGCTTGATTCACACTTTGCAACCTTCTCGCGCTAAGAAACGGCTTCCGCGCAGGCTGTTCGCATCTCGCATTACAATTTGATAGCAAACGTAATACAAATGGCATGTTACGCTAGAACAGAACAACACCTACCTCGGGAACAACAGAAATACCGCATTGGGGATGTCGGGATGGCAGGTCAGTGCGATCGTGTCAAGTGCGATCGATCGGTATGAGCTGACCTTGTTTCAGTTTTACCATTCTATCGTAACAGGTCCCTCTCTCGTGGGTGCATGTCCATTGGACTGACCGCTTGTATACAGACATTTACGGCCAAGTAGTCATCATGCACTGGACGATCTACTACGGGGTATGTGTAAGTTCAGTTGTTTGCGAATGTCTTCGTGAGATCCACTTCCCCACTTGAGATGTCTCTGGTCGTGATCCCAAAATTCGACTTCGTTGGGATTCTAAAGAGTATACAGCGCCACCGCATAACTTTCGTTCTGTACGTCTCCTTCGCGGCGCTGTTTTATGTCACTAAAATGCATGTCTACATGTAGACTTGTCCCTCCAATGATTGTCGCGCTTTGCAAGGTATGTCTTACACCGTTCATATAAATTGGACGCCGACTCGGACTCATGTGTACTTTAACGTTCCATACAGCATGCCACTTTGTTGAAGAAGTTTGATCTTAGTACCGTGCGATTGATCGCGAGTGGTGCAGCGCCACTCTCCGCTGAGCTCGTGCATCAACTCGCTGAGATATTTCCCAACGTTTCGATTGGGCAGGGATATGGTGCGTCTCTCCGTGTTGCGCTAAATTGCCCAGGTTCTGATGATTTCGGCCTGAATGAATACCTGATCACGAGCAGGAATGACAGAGACATGCACAGCCATAGCTCTTCCGCAAATCGAGCAACGTGTGTGCACACCAGGAAGTGCGGGGCGACTTATTCCGGGTGTTGTTGCACGCGTCGTTAAGCAGGATGGCTCGCTTGCTGGGTATAACGAGACGGGCGAGCTGATCGTCAAGAGCCCATCAAACGCGCTTGGTTACTTGGATAACGAGGAAGCGTGAGTTCCTAGATTACCCTTGTGCCGTGGCAATGCGAGGGCTGATTGCATGCTGTATAGAACAAAGGAGACATTTGTGAATGGGTGCGTCAGTAGTGCAGAAGTAAGGATATTTCCTGATTACCGTCCTAGATGGGTCCATACCGGCGATGAAGCATACTTAAACGAAAGCGCAGAGCTATTCGTTGTCGACCGTATCAAAGTGAGCCTCCAATCCTTGTGACAATTCGTTTTTATCGAACCCAGACGCTATTTTCAGGACTTGATCAAAGTGAAGGGTTTTCAAGGTCTGCTTCAGTAAAAGTTCCCAGAACGTTGCTATATTAATTCGCATGTTCACAGTGGCGCCACCGGAACTCGAAGGCTACTTGCTCAACCACCCTGACGTAGCTGATGTATGCGTTGTGGGCGTGCCAGATGAATACAGTGGTGAAGTTCCTATGGCCTTCGTCGTACCCAGTATCAACGCGCGCGAGCGCATGAGCAAGAATCCTACAGAATCAGATAAGATTAAATCTTCCCTAGTAAAGGTCAGCTAATCTACTTCATGATAATTCTCGGCATTCGTGCGCTTATGGTAACTGATTGTGTTAATATGTGGACGTGTAGCACGTGGCCGACAAAAAGGTGCACTTCAAGCATCTTGCGGGAGGTGTCGAATTCACGGATACAATCCCTCGAAACCCAAGCGGCAAACTACTGCGACGAATATTACGCGACCACGCTAGGGAAATGCGGCTGACAGATTCGTCGCCAGTCAAGGCCAGACTCTGATGTTTTCGGCGGTTGGAAGGCAACGATGTTGTTTTACGAATGTTGACATTCGAGAGTTAAACAGAGCAGCGTTGTGTGAGCAATCTGGTCAGTCATTTTCATAATTCTAGTGTCGGTCTTGTTATCGCAAGATAGGAACAATATACAGTGCAAAAGTACATTTTGCTCTCATACATTCTCCACAGCTTCAAAAGCTGACATGATTAGGCTGGTCTCGTAGCTATCAAACGTGATCACAGTCATTGCATGCCGGTTCTCGCGCGCTGAAAGAACATTGTTTTCATCCATACCTAGCAAACGCGCCTCAATCAGCGAAAGCAGCTCTGAGCGTTCGCAAATTTCGAGCAGGTTATGGCAGCGCGCCACGACAACCTGATCCACTAAGAGATCACGCATACCATCGAACTGCCATCTGGTGGCAAGTTCGAGAACAGGTGCCCATTCTTCGAGCGTCTAATGAGGCGTGCGTGCATTCCTGCTAAAATGAACAAAAACATGTGCCCTTGTTCCAGGTATTTCTGAGTATGCTAGGCAGGAGGAAACCGAAAGAACCGGATACTCTATAGGGTGGATAAGCCTCAGGCTCAAACTGCGCTGCGTCAAATAGGGTTGACCATCTCTGTAATGTATTGATGTATGTATATTATATTCAAACACTGGTTGTATGATCAGACCGGAGTTCAACCATACATAAGTATAAGAAGATAGCATGCTTGCAGTTGTCATCCGGAGCATTGTTACGTAGACGAGTTCACTATTATGTTTTCGTTCGTCCCTTGGGCTCTCACACTAGCGCCGCTGGTCTAGCCTCTTGCTCTTTAGTTCTGTGAATTCGGTCCCGGGCTAAAGATTTGCGAACACGCTTTAAAGGTGATGTCAATCGATAAAAACATGATATAAAACGGATGCGACTGCCCCAGAGAGGCTCGAACTCTCGACCTTCCGATGATAACTATGGGCCCTCACATAACAGTCGGACGCTGTAACCAACTCAGCCATGGGGCATTACAAATGGGGTCTTTTTAAGAAATTATAACACTGGCAGCTCTCACTTTATCGCGATCACCCAATTACCTGATCCCTCATACTATGAAAGTCGTGCTATAGTATTCCGTGAGCTAGGTATATGCATAGTTCTGATATGAAGATCGATCGCAGAATAGCTAGCCTATGTGTCACCTAGCTGATTGAAGAAGATCAAGAGAGATCGCCACAGATCTTGAGCCCCAAGCTTCAGGAGTCAGCAACCCATGCCGCATTCAGGTCCCAAATCCGTAACGTGCTGTCGTCCGAAGACGACACAATGTGATCGCCATCCGGCGAGAACTTCAACAAGCTGACCTTGTCCGAATGCCCAGCGAGCGTCGCGAGAGTCGCACCAGTCTCAGCACTGTACACCCGCACAGCATTGTCTCCCCCGCTCGCACAGATACGTTTTCCATCCGCCGAGAACGCCGCGGCATTTAAGAGCGAGTCGCCGCCATCTATGGCAACCAGCTGGTCGCCGGTGAACGAGTCACACACCCTGATTGTCCCGTCGCTTGCCGCGCTCAGCACTTTCTTCCCGTCCGGTGAGAACGCCGTGGCCCACACCGAGCCTCTGTGCTCGCGCAGTGTGACCAGCTCGTCGCCCGTCTCCGCAATCCAGATACGCGCTGTCCCGTCGTCCGAGCCCGTCACGAGACGTCGGCTGTCCGGTGCAAAAGCAAGCGAGCAAACCACACCCTCATGGCCCTCCAGCATCGACTGCTCAGCACCTGTCTCTGCGTCCCATACGCGTGCAGAATGGTCGGCGCTGCCAGACACAATCCATCGGCCGTTGGGGGAGAAGGCCACGAGCATCACGAGCGCTCTGTGTCCGCTTGACACGGCTCGTGGCGTGCCCGTTGCTGCGTTCCAGATGCGCACAGTGAAGTCGACGGATGCAGAGGCAATCTTGCTGCCATCAGGCGAGTATGCAACGGAGTGAACGAAGCCCCGATGTCCTTCCAAGATTGCACGCGGCTGGCCGGTGGCAACGGTCCAGATAATGACCAGCCCGTCGCGCGACCCAGAGACGAGCTCAGTGCTATCGGGTGAAAAAGCGACGGAGCCGATCGTGTCGTCATGATGAGTGCACTCCCTCAGACGTTGACTAGTGTTGGCTTCCCAGATGATAATGGTTTTGTCTTCGGACCCTGTCGCAATATATAGGCCGTTGGGCGAATACGCTAGCGCACAGATACCGCCAGTATCTCCTAGGCCAGTCCCGAACTGGATTCCGCCTTCGAAATCCTTGCCCATGTTCCTATCATCAGGAGCGATATCTTTCCTAGATTCCGTCTTGTCCTCTGCGACATGTCTACTTTGCGAAGCAGCCTCTTCGGTCTCTGGCATAGTCTCGCTGAGCACTAGATCGTCGAAAGAAAGCATTCCAACTAGGACGGATGGTCATTGAAACTGCGTCTATATCAGAGAAGGTATAGCTCACGTCCATCATCGTTAACCTCAATAAGCGGCTGAGTAACATTAAGGAATTCTGGTATGTTTTCGGGAACTTCGCGTCCCTGTGGCCGTTATCAGATTGGTTACGATCGAGAAACATAGTCTCGCACCTGGCACAGGTTAAATATATCTGCATCATTGGCAATCGCAACCTCGGCATTGGAATGCTACAAAGTGAATTCAGATTTTTTAGACAAAAGCCACGTTTGCAGCATCCAACTTACACTGAGAATATATTCCAAGACAAAATCAACAGGATCATATGGCTGGACGACTGTCAATGTGATACAGCAAATTCGGGACGCGCACGCACCTTTCTCGGCGCTGGCACCTGCTCAACTATGACATCTTCTGACATTGGATCATGCATATCAACAGCCACCTGAGGGCTATTCCCTTCCTCATCTCCAAAGAATGTTTCGTCGTGCCTTTCACCAGCAGCCTTCATAACTGAGGGCCAGAGTCCGAACCGTACTTTCAATTTATAATAGTTGAGAAAAATGCATTGGTTGAACTTAGGACCAGTTGAAGCTATGGAACCCGTGCTCGTCTGGGTACCTGCTGTGATCCTTGGTGCATACATATTGGGTGCTTGTGGACGCGGCCCTGACTTGTGCTGAGCATTCATCGACGAGCCTCTTGTGACAGAAAATGAAAGTGATGCAGAGGCGGTGGATGCGAAGCTTCCACTGAGGGCGAGTGACATGGAGCGTCCCTCCTGAATGAAGGCAGCCACAGCCCACTGTGTCGTCTTCGCATAACCACGCACGAAGATGAGGTCTTCTTTCTGAATGTCTTGATCAAGCGTGTCTGTTGCGAAGACATACCAGCTATTGTAGTTTGATCGCATGTAATTCGCCATTCTACGACTAGGAAGCAAGGCTTCTCGATTAGCTGGATCTTTCATTACTAGGATGGCGCCTTGATCTGCATTGCACTCAAATTGCAGACCACCTCCAGATCCTTGGCTGAAATTAACGATGAGCTGATAACTCGGCCAAGGGGGAAGACGCCACATCTCACATTGTTACTTGGGCATTGAGACTAGTGCAATTAATAGATGTACTGCACAAAGGCGGGTCGGCAGGTATAGCGGCGTGGTCAGTAACCGAGCCCCAATCTGATTTAGGAACGAATGGCTTATAATCTCTTGGAACTCCCCAGTGGTTAGCATCATCGTCCGCCGAACGAATAGCATTGAAAAGACGATAGAAAGTACCCTCGTGAAAGAATCCGACATCGCCAATCAACACCTCGCCATGCTTCGTTGGTTGGGGGTCCCATAGAGGGAATCCATGCCCACAACGAAGCAACTGTTCAGCATAGACATCTCGTGCAAGCGGAGGATCTGGCATAGTGATGAGATGAGGAGATATGCGAGGGAAGTGATTTTGAGAGATAACTTGAAAGTAGATATAGATCATCAGACGCCCATTCGAATCTTAAACAGGGCGATATAGAAAAGACTCCAAGGCCATCATGAGCCAAGATGAACAGGTATACAAGGTACCGTCTATGCTGAGGGTTACCCCTCACAAAGGCTTGTTGCGGCCTCGGAGTTCATCAAAGAAATTTTGTCTAGATAGATTGCAAGCTAGAAAAACGGGAAAAACATAGCAAGGTATCTTGAGCCGCAGGGTCATCGCTAGTGCCTGAGCCGAGTCTGTGGTCTGTGGCAGAGTAACACAGCAAATGTGACAAATGGACGAGACGCCTGACTCATAACACAGCACAAAATAAGCAGGATAGAAAATTGTTCTACAGACCTGACAGTCCTGTCTATCCCGAGTCACTATGCATACTATCATTAGTATCGTGGCGAATCATCATTATTATGTAGTAATGGTCGTTCATTCCGCGCCCTCCCACCGACATGTAGTAGAGGTATTGATCGACCACCTATCGCGTGGAAACATTCATCCCCTTTCAGAGTCTCTGCTGGCTAACAAAAACAACAAATGCGCAAAACGAAACAATGAGACGACACATCAGGTAGGGGCGTAAACTGTGCAATCAACCTTTTCATGACGATAGTTGAGAACTAGATAAGTATTGAATGAGTGTTTGGTACATATTTCTTATGATAACTGTATCGAGATACGTTCTCGCACCCGAAGAGTCGATATGCCCCTCGCAATGCCCCTCGCAATGTTGAAACCGAGCCATGCTTGTCATTTGCTATAATCTGGTCCTTCCTATCTTGGACGGCTTCCCTGTAACCCGCAATTCCCTTGCATGATTTCGCAACACCCGACGTAGGATCTTGCCACTCGGATTACGCGGGATGACATCTATGAACTCGACGCCTCCAGTCAAGCGTTTGTAGTACATCACGCTGTCCTCAACGTACTACCCTTGCAGACGTTTGATTCCATACGGCCCCGATGTCAATAGAAAAAATAGCATGAGATGCTTCAGCGTGAGGTCGAACAAGAAGGTAGAAGGTGGGCCGACCTTTACAAGACTGTTTTTGATTATATTGGCTTCTCTGGAGTCTTGTCTCATACGCTGAAGTGCACTCGCTCTGGGCACGACGAAGGCAAGAGGTACCTCGCCGCTGTAATCATCTGGAACACCAACTACGCACACATCAGACACATCTGAGTGGCTAAGAAGGAGACCTTCGAGCTCCGCAGGTGCGACTAGGTGATAGTCAAACAGTTACATAATGACCACCTGATGACCGCGTACGACCGACCTAGAAAACCTTTGACTTTGAGTGGTTCCTAAAAATGTACAGTCGAGGAGAGTAGCACTCAATGAAAACCAACATTTTTACCTTGATACGGTCGACTACAGTCAATTCTCCTGTTTCGGCGATAGAAACTGCATCTCCCGTATGTACCCATCTATACATACCAGTTGGTGCTTCTGGTTTTCGCTTTGATCAATTCCACTGCTTATTTTACGTACCCATCCACGAAAGTTTCCTTCGTTCTGTCAACACAGAGACCTTAGTGTGAGGAATACACGGGTCAGATGTCAAAACTCACGCTTCTTCGTTATTCAGATAGCGCAACGCATTTGCGGGGCCTTTGACGACCAATTCCCCTGACTCTCCATATCCCGCGAGCGACCCATCTGGCGTAATAATGCGCGCCAGGATGCCAGGGAACAGCCTGCCTGTACTACTTGATGGCCCACTCATTCGATTGACATTTGGGAAAGTCACGAGTCCCGTCTCTGTCGTCCCTGCACCTTCAACCATGAACAATATTGTATGGCAAAATTAGGAACAGATGCAGCACCGTAGGCTTGACCAATGCTGATGTTCGGCAGGAGCTTACGGAGAAGTACTATGAGCTCCGCAAACAGCGGCGCTGCGCTGCACATTACTGCGCGAAGAGAGCTGAGGTCGTGTTTCTTTACTTCAGGATGCTTATTTAAGAAGTTGAAACATCTTAGATCGCGCGTGCGGCACAGCAGAAGTTGCACTTGCCTTGCAAAGCAGGACGACTATCGGGGGCACGACTCTGATTCCGAGGTAGGGTCAAGACAGCTACGCTGAGCTGAGCAGACGCACGGCATAAAGTTTACGTGATAACGCTCTACGTTCCTGAGCGTACCGGCGAGGTTGAACTTGGTGACTACCACCAGTGGCATCTGGAGTCCAGCTAAATTTAGCAATTGCAAAAGAAAGACAAGTGATGTACCCCATAGAATGGCAAGAAGTGCATGATGACGACTAGGCCGTAGATATCTATGCGATTATGTTTAGCTGGATGAGCTCAAGTAACATGGAAGAAATTTTAATCACGATAGAAAGGTAAGACTGGTACCCTCTTTGAGCCGTAGTTAGAAAGTCGGGACTTGATCAAACTACATACGCGCTATTGCAACATCTCCAGGTCGGTAGACTTGATCCTTCCAGCCTCCGAACTGAGAGCTCGCCATATGGGCCATCTGTATCAAGTTTGATATAGGGCCATAACGCGGGACGCAAATAGCCTGGAATACAATTCGAAAAGTGACATGCACTAGTGTGCAAGATAGGAGCACCTTGGTGGGGAGAGACGTACCTTGGGCTTCCCAGTTGTGCCACTGGTGAACAACAAGAAGGCTAGTTTCGTCTTGCTCTCACCTGGCTTCAAGTGTCGCTCGATGAAGCCGAGCGGGATTTGCAGGCCGTACGCGATGAGCTCATTTATAGTGGGGTACAAAGTGTCCGAGAATCCACTGTGAGAATTGAATAGCACAATACGAGTTTGATTCGACTCCATAGACAAGCTCGCAGTTGCAGACACTGCGACCAGAGCAATTAACGGATGCACGACAATGATCTTGGCTTTCGTCATGGTTAGTTGATACTCCAATTCACCAGCGGTATATGAAGGATTTGCCGTGCTAGTGGTGTGTTTATTGATACAAATTATGAAGCATGAAAGATTAAATTTACGTTACGACTGCGCCGAGTCTGTGCGCAGCCCTGTGCACTACTCATCAGTACCCATCAACGATGCATCGAGATGTGAGGAACTTAACCAGACTACCACTGGATAATCTACACCAAGAGACCGTCAGTATACACAGCGCACCAAAGACTGCGGATCCTAAATACATACCAACGTCATTTGGACCGAAAATACAGACTTGACAGTGTTTCAGGAACAAAAATGGCCCCTGACCGAATGAGACATACTGACATCGTCTTCTCCTGTCACGCACTCTGAGCATGAGGCTGTGAGACTCATTTGGGGAACTTACCGATTTGCCACCGAGTGCTCAATGCATTTGCTAATCCATGAGTCCGCGAGCGAATCTAACCACAGAATGCCATGTGTAAAATTAAGAAAATTCGAATCGTGATCTCGTTTAGAACCAGTCATACAATTTATTGAACACGCACTTCATCAATCCTGACTTTTCTGCCTACTGTATCCTCGATGAACCATGGGCTATCATTTTGCCTGATGGGCCTAATTGGATGCTGATAGTCGAACATGAATTGAACGATTGTCAAGTCATCCGGAATGGAAGGGGGAGGTCCTCCAGGACCTTCTATCTCAGCCATGATGTAGTGATTGGCTAGAATAAAGTCGTAAGGCCTCAATATCGCAAACCCTCCGACATCGGTCAGTTATAAACGTCAGAAGCATTACGCTTTTGGGGATGGCAACTTGGCACGAACAGTGAACGTCGGGCTGCAAGCCGTGTTAGATTGGTCAGACTATCAAATTTCTCACAGGGGCGGAAATATCGCGCTTCCGGTGTGTATCAGCTTCGTCTCCATGCAGCAGAATGAATAGGGCGGAGCCGAGACGAAGAGAACACTGATGAATTGAAAGACGGCAAGCTAATTCCCACTGGACCAGGTCAATAGTCCTGTGAAATGCGACTGAGCTCACATCCTCAGTTCATCACATCATATACAGATATCAACATGTACCGTATATGATAAGGACAAGTGGCATTCTATCTCCGCGTAACCTGTTCGAGAACCAATTGAGACAAGTAAGTGCCGATTACAGTAGCAGGCCAAAGCAGGAAACGAGCATCTCCCATAAAGCAAGACTTGATTGCCCGTGACAAGATCAAACGCTAGACTAAAAGAGTGGCTAAAACTCTAAATATATAATTTCTCCCAATTGTAGAGGTGAACATGCTGCCTCTGAACTCCTGGGGGCTAGGGAACAGCATAACATGAGGGTGTCCAAACTGGTGTACCACAGTTGACAAGCTCAAAGATCACTCACCGGCCGCAATGCCTATATCCTCAGTCATCGATTGAGCAGCCTGAGTACATGCCTGAGCTTCTGGTAACCCACATTTCCCCTGCTGTACCGTAAGTATATTGTACTGTCGGACGTCGGAAATGATGACGCTCTCGCCCAGACACTAGCCCTCGTCCAGAGAAGGCGGCTCGTGATGGCTGCAGATCTGGACATGCGCAGCGTGGAACGAGTCTGTCAGGTGGTGGCGCTGCGCTATCCGGATCTGGTCTACAAGCGACGCTACCTCAGCGGGACGCTCGATCGCAAGCGCCTGTATGCCCTCGAACTGCCACTTCACGGCTAGTTCGAGAACAGACGTCCCCTCCTCAATGGCCTCAAGGTCGCGTTTGACGGCGCTCCTGTTTATGACTTTGAATTTAAGATCAGAGGCTGTAGTTAGGTCGGCGCTACCGTACCTGGGATAAAACACTGTAAGGAAGCGCTCGAAGTCGGTGCTTGAGGTACCATCAAATGAAACAGCGCTATCCTCAGCGAGCCCCTTTAACTGATGTGCCAGCGGGTGACGGAAGGGAGAACATGGCTTCAAAAACCTTTGAGCCCTGAAGGAAGAATTAGCGGTGTACGGTGAATAGCATTTCTTTGATCTGCATCATCAATTATACGCATAAACTTAGCGCTAACTGTAAGTGAATTTCTGTAGACGTTTCCGTCGGATAGATAGAACCTTTCGTGCCTCTTCCGACTTACATTCACAGGTGCATCAAAATATGAGGTTCGGCCGTTCATGATAGCCCATCAGGGGTCGATGCAAACGCGCACCAAACAGATTGAATCTTTGAGGGGTGTCAAAAAAACCTGCGCTGGGCTGCTGTTGTGTGCCGAAACGTCCTAGAAGATATATGTTCGAAACTCTGGCGGTGGTAACATGTTGGAAAGGGGCGAATCAGGGTGAGTACGATCACATGATCTCCAGCCAACTATGGGTTGACTACCAGTAACGTGTGTAAGTAAGTACTTGAGTGTTCTTCCTGACGGCTCAATCAATCAGCCAAATCTCAATTTGAGATGATCTAGGCAGCCCAAAGAGTGAGATACTTGTTTCTAAGTTCAAGTCTGTGGATTCTCTGTAATGACACAGACAGTTAGTATACGGCTTGATCTAAACATTTTCTGTCAAGCTTTCACTTACTTATGCTCCACACGTCGGGCTCGGACTCGAACTGTGCCTGAGATGTGCGGCCGCCGGCCGCTTAGCGTTAGTTACCTATTTTTCCCTAGAGTTAATTTGCAGTTTTCTTGTAGAATGGCTTATATCCACTGAATAAGAACATAACGTTCCCTCATTCTTGTTTCAATTAATGGTTCCTGTACTCAGGACTATCACACAGGGGCAATTGACGGGGGTTACATAGTCTTAACATACTAAATATGGTCAATGTGTAGATTAATTTGGAAGGCTCACAAATCCATTCCAATATGTAAGGCAAATTCGGTGACCCTCACAAGCTTCGACACCATATTTCAATCAATATTTTACGATTCTTTTACGATTGGGCCATGTCTGCCGTGTCAGAGCCTCCAATTTAAATCATGCGATCGACGCGCTGCTGACTAATGGACGCCTCCAAGCTAGAAGTTTAGCGCGGAATCTTCACGGGCAAGACGGTTTTGCAGATCGGCTGGCGGTCAAAATACACCAAAAGCCTACATACTTATCGTGAGGGTGGACTCTAGCGCGTCCTTTCATCCACTTTCTGACATCCTGAGCCTCGTCTGCACCCTTGAAACTTACGGAATCCGGTCTCCCTTTGCATCTATAACACGGACTGCACGGAAGTGTGATTACCTTTCACATTCGGCGTTCTCACTTTTGGTTGAGTTCAACCCGCGTCAGAATTGCAAACTGCGAACCGCAAACTATTTCTGGTCCGTGTACATCAGCTGCCGTCTCGAATACCAGATATGTGTATAATGCGTCTCCCATAGACTACTTCTTAGATTATCTTCTCTACAGTGCCAGAGCACGCTTACTGACAAATGGCTGAGATACACGCTCTTCGAGGCCCCCTTCCTCATGTTCCAGATGACTTGACCATCGTGCAATTCATGCTGGACCACCAGCACCCTACCAAACCTGCTGTAAAGCAATCTAGCCCATGGTTGATTGAGGACGCCACTGGGAGGAAGATCGGCATTGACGAGGTCTGTATGGCAAGGACTGCTGTAGATGATACCATTTGCATACGCCATCTTGACATCTCTCTTGCAATGAGTGGATTTTGATACTCACAATAACCTGTTGTACAGATTCGCTCGCGCACTCAGGGTCTCGCTAATGCACTCAGCTCGCGATGGAAGATAGGCGCGTGATCCACAATCGCTTACTAACCATTTGTTCTTAACTATCCATGTAGGAGAAAATGATGTCGGTATGGATCCAGAAATGGTTATACGGTGATAGTTGGATTGACATTCCTTGGAGTTTGTATATTCAGTCCCAACCACGTCGGTACGTCGCTTCTGAACTCAGGTGGAATATACTGAGAGAGCCGCATCAGACTATCCCGCCATGATCTGGCAAGCTTGCATATTGTTCATGCTTCGATCGCTGGTACTGACACTTCTCGTACAGGGCTATCCATAGACTCGGTGCAATTGTCACGTGAGGATTGCACACGCTCGTTTTAGACAGTATTCTTATGCATTCAATCAGCGCGGCTAATCCGTCTTACACCGCTGATGAATTGGTGCACCAGCTCAAGACCACTAGCGCAAAGGTGATCATAGTCCACCCTTGGACCTACGCGGTCGCTTCTGCCGCGGCTCGCGTTGCCGGAATCCCTCCGGACTGCATCGTTCTCCTTGAGTCAAGTCTTGAATTCAAGTCTGCACCGCATGCGACTGTGCCTGCAATTATCAAAGAGGGCTTAGCGAAGCCGCAGAGCTTTACTGAGCGACGTCTACAGCCTGGTGAGAGCAAGCGCAAGGTGGCCTTCCTCAGCTTCTCAAGCGGAACTACGGGGCTGCCGAAGGCGAGCATTCCGCTGGTGTTGTTCTACGTATGGGTATCCTGAGGGATTTATATACATAGGCTGTTAGCATCTCGCACTACAACTTGATAGCAAATGTAGTGCAAGTTGCTACCTACGCTAACTCCGACGCCCAGCCTTTGGAAGCGCGCTCATATCGACCTGGGGATGTTGTATTGGCAGGTAAGTGGTCTATTGAGACCCATTCTAGTCCAAAACTTATCTACACATTCATAGTTCTGCCGTTCTTCCGTGCGAGGTCCTTCCCTCAATTTTTGGAAACGCGTCATTAATTCGTCGAAATACGTAGATGCTTATGGGCTGGCTTACATCATGCATTTCTTGCTGTTCTACGGGGTGCGTGACATCATCTCGCTCTATCATACCCATAGACTTTGTGACTGATGTTGTCCTTTAGTTGACGCTAGTTGTGATACCCAAGTTTAACTTCGTTGACATGCTAAAGAGCATCGAGCGCTATCGCATCAACTACTTGCCGTGTGTATAATTTATACACTCTTCTCATGCAGTACATTTCAGCTTACACGGCGCGTTCATTGTCTAGCATTGTCCCTCCTATGGTCGTCTTGTTTTGCAAGGCAAGCAGATGGTCATACTTTCCTGCATCCAGCAAGTGGTAATCTCGTTCTGTCGTGCAGCATCCCGATGTAAAGAAGTACGACCTGAGCTCCATCCGTGCGATAGTCTCTGGTGCGGCTCCGCTTTCTGCAGAGCTCACCCAGCGACTTGCCGAGGTCTTCCCGAACGTCAGCATCGCACAGGGCTTCGGTCAGTAGCCCTTCGCCCCGTTCATGATCAGTTACGAGTCCACACTGATGAGCCTGAAACTTTATGTCCACTTGTGTGAGCAGGAATGACTGAAACCTGCACGATCGTCGCCTTACCCCGGCTGGACCAGAAGATCGGGACTCTAGGCAGCTCGGGCGTTCTCATCCCGGGCATCAAGGCGCGCGTTATCAAGGCGGACGGATCTCTGGCCGCATACGGTGAGCCGGGAGAATTCGTTGTCTCGGGTCCGTCAGTGGCGCTCGGATATTGGAATAATGAGAAAGCGTGAGTTTGCAGTTAGCACGGCGATGATCTCCTCATTATGGCTCATCCGTTCGTAGGACCAAGGAGACATTTATTGATGGGTACGTACCTTTGTGGGTCCGATGAAGTGTGAAACTCATGTCTTTGCAGGTGGCTATATACAGGCGATGAGGTGATCATCAATGAGAAGACCGAGCTCTTCGTCATTGATCGTATCAAGGCAAGTCTTGTCTATGTAGCATCTACCTGAAACGACACCCAACTCAGGCTTACAGGAATTGCTCAAAGTGAGGGGTTTCCAAGGTCGGTAGAGTTCAGTTGCTAGACTAGCAGAGATGGCTGGAACGTCCACATAGTTGCCCCAGCTGAGCTTGAAGGCTTCCTTCTTAACCACCCCGACGTGTCCGATGTCTGTGTCGTCAGCATCGAAGATGATTACAGTGGAGATCTACCGCTTGCTTTTGTCGTGCCCAGCGCGAGCGCCCAGGAGCGCATCAAGAAGGATCCTGCAGAGGCGGACAAAATCAAGGCAGGACTTATCAAGGTCGGCTGTCAACAATTGGTTTTATTACAACTACTCATTCTTTCTTCAACCCATTAGTATGTCGCGGACGGTAAGGTGTATTACAAACGCCTGACGGCTGGTGTTGTCTTTGTCGACGCCATCCCAAAAAACCCTAGTGGAAAACTCCTTCGTCGCGTCTTGCGTGATCGGGCGAGGGATATGTGGCGAAAGGGCCAACTGTTGCCTGCGGAAAAGGCCAAACTTTAGCTCCATTTATTTCCTAAGGCCCGAGTGGGCTGCATTCCGCAGTCTTCAGCATCTTCATATCTGTCATTGCCTATACACTTGTTACCACACCTTCACTTCGATACCTTCGTTTTCGTACATCCCCTACCGTAGACCGTACTCTACACTTGAGGGAATGTTCCCGCAGGAGAGGAATTTGCCTAATGTCAGTTTAACTAGGATTGGCCTTTTGACCACCTAAAAGTAGCAATTGTCGATGGCGCATCGGCTCTATTCTGGTGATTGTCCATCATACCGTTTCGCTACCAGCAGTAACCGTCTTGGATTTGTACTCCGTCTTGAAGCCTGTGCGGTACGCAGGCTCTGAGGGAGCAGGCATTACATATTTTGGTAAATAATTTTCAATGAATACGAACCTTGCAGCTACCAACACAACGTTCAGCCAGGTTTGCCTAAGGTGTTCAAATTCAGGCCTGGCCTACACCTGATACTGAGTCCATGGTCAACTTGATGTCAGAGACGCCTGTGACGCCCTGTCTCATCCCATGCATCACTGTACGCCAGGATATCCACACATCCATATTATTTACTGGCTTTCCCGCAATTTACCTCCGTACCGCAACTTGAAAGATTGTTTTCATAGTTGAAGAGACGAGAGACGACATGACTTGGAGCTGGAAAACGCGAGAAAAGCATGGTCTGCGACGGTTGCGGGGACTCAGTCAGGTGATGGCAGCAGCAGTCTGGGGTAAATACGGGGTAACCGGCACCGGGCAGCTATCTTACCGTTCGAACTCTTTCTTCGACCTCCACCTCGGTACAGGGACACAGCTCGGAATCCGGATTTCTACGAAGGGAAACGATCCCAGTGGTCGCCTCATTCACTTACTTTGCATAGAGAGGCTTGAGATTTCCAAGATTGCTCTATCTGCCTCAACTCCGAGTCGCACAAAGGATAGGTCTCCAAGTATATTGAAATGTCTATTGCACATGGCATCCGCACCCTTGGGGTTCTTGGCGCTGGCCAGATGGGTACATGCGTGTCCTCTTTTCTCGCACCGCATTGTGCTTAATCATTACTAGGTTTTGGCATAGCATATGTCTCTGCTGTCCATGCACGAGTCCCTGTCATACTGTATGACCGTTCTACGACTCAGATACAGAGCGGTCTTGCACTCATGGATAAGCTGCTCGCAAAGGATGTCTCCAAGGGAAAGATCACAGCTGAGCAAGCATCGGCTGCCCGGGAATGTGTTACTGTCATTGACCACGAGAAGGGGATCACGGGAATGCGCGACGTGGATATGGTAGTTGAGGTGCGCGGAGATACCTATCATCTTTTTGAACGTCCATATCACTTGTCGAACTGGAACTTGCGTCTGCTCGCCCGCTTCCAGTCATCACTTTACGTGAAGGATCCTAAACCTTCTTTGGAGGCTCTCCTCCATGAGGGTTATGCCGTTCAGTCGGATGATTGCACTCAATGCAACGATATATGCGACTGCGAATTACGCAGAATATATTGCACACAGATTTTCAACAAATACTGAAATCAGGCATATCGTGCGCGCTGTGCAGCATCATACACTATTTTTCCAGAGTTTGCATTCTTACACACGAACACGGCAAATTTTTTCGCAAGCAACATCACAAGACACTTTCTATTGTCTTGAATGCATTTTTTATCAATAGATGGCATACTTATCGCCTGTTCTAGGCAGTATCGGAGAACCTCTCGCTTAAGCAATCCCTCTTCACAAGTTTGTCAAGAGAGCTCTCACCGAGCGCAATTCTTGCCTCGAACACATCATCCATCAGCATTACGAAGATTGCTGCAGCCACTATCCCCGAAGGCCATACTGCAGCGGACGAAGAGGGGAAGAAGAGTGCTGCGCGAGTTGTCGGTGCGTCCGCTTGCTGCTTCTGCGCATTGTCTATTGATGATGCTAGGCATCTTTTAGGTCTTCATTTCTTCAACCCGGTACCAGTCATGGTATGTCTCCCAAAATTCATGTTCTTCACGTATGATTCTCAGCTTCTGGTATAACTATTTATAGAAACTCGTCGAGCTGATTTCGGCACTCCAAACGTCTCAGGAAACGCTCGACCGTGCACGAGCGTTTGCCATAGCGTGTGGAAAGGGTGCGCTCAATCGTTTTGTGAAATGTAGTCAGGAAGATGAGACAATTATAGAGGTAACGACGTCACAGGATGTACCGGGTTTCGTGTCGAATGCGCTGCTCATGCCCTTCATCAATGAGGTAGGTGTCTCTTCGTCTGATCACAAACGCTTGTACAATCCCTGACGTGACAAACGCCCATCCTGTCGCCCTTGCGTATTGGGGCTGTACGGATACTGCGGTGACCTTGATGCATGTTCTCCCAGGCCATTATGTGTCTCGAGAAAGTCAGTCTCCTAGTCTTGCTACTGTCCCTGTGATGGAATTACTCATGTTGGACAGGGTACTGCAACGAGGGATGATATCGACAAGACACTGAAGCTGGGAATGAACCATCCCATGGGGCCACTTCAACTAGGTGCGTTTACCTCGTCTCAGTGCATCTCTGCATTGCTCATTGACTTACTTGGTTCATGCATGGCCTTGCACCTGCATGTGATGACGAAACCGTGTCGTCTCACTTCAGCTGATTTGTGAGCCCCAGCTACTGCATTGGTATGCAATCTTACTCACTTGGTGCATTTCTCCTCCCCTATACCCATCAACACAAACCTGTTGCTACCGCTCCTGTTGTGAATTGTAACGCCGCAGTATCGGACTGGATACGTGTTTGGCCATCCAGCAGACACTGCACTTGGGAACGGGTGACTCCAAATATCGCCCAAGCATCCTGTTGGAGCGCATGGTTGATGCAGGGTGGTATGGCAAAAAGAGCGGCAAGGGCTTCTACGATTACCCTCAGTGAGATAGGAGGAGTGTAGTGCGTTGTTCACATCAATCTGTCGCTTTCTGTTGGAGGCTCTGACTTTTCCCGCAGGCGAAGCTGTGGTCGGGCATGGAACTAGTGTGTCCACGAGGCGCGTGCTGTCGGTGCTGGGTGAGAATGCGATGTGTTAGCATAGGTCGAGAATCAGCCAGTTTGCCTCGATGCAGGACACCGGAAACGTTATGCTGATATACAAGTGCGTATAGGCACAGTTTTACTAGTTTCCTCAGCGCCACGAAGTACCTGATTCATGTCCGCATCCACGCCACAGTCCTAATCAGGAATTTAAATCATGAATGGCCACAAGCGAATTTTTATATTACCACTATCCTCAGGACCCTGTCAGTGCGAGTCGATCATGATCTAGTCATTGTCCGTGCGAGGTTAGCGTCTGTCATACGCCGCCAGACCACAGCCTTGGTCGTTCAATGGGCGAACACAGATTTTACGCAGACTCGGTCCTCAATAATTGATCCGTGTCCACAGGCACTGAGCCCACGGAAATGCACCTACCGCAGATTGGGAACTTTATAGGAAATTAATACGGCGACATTACGGCCCTAACCCAACATCACTGGCGTTCATCTTATGTCACCATCATGAGACTGCGGTGTATGCATTCAAATATGCTTTTGTCTCGACCTGGGTGGGAATAATGCGCATTACTTCACTGGGTGAATGCTGACTACGAAATGCATTTCGGCCCGGCTGGAAGTTGAGGGCATACTTGTACTCAACAATGAGGTGGGCTGTCTCGATTGGACGAGGATGACCAGGATTCAGTCGCGACTCTAGGAATAGAGTTACTGACGAACGTGGATGGTGGAGCTCCGATCTTAGCCGCTGGATCGGCTGTATTCATTTCATTTATCACATTGATTGCATTGTGCCCCATGCGCACTGATTACAGCCACCAAGGAATGCTCCCTCACCTGATTGACTCGGAAGGCAGAAGTTCACTCATCGTCTCAGCGGTTGGTCACACGACATGAGGTCTTGTGGCTGCTGTCTTGAATGCCTGAAGCTCCAGCACTGGAGACGCTTCGGAATGCGTGTAACTCGTTTTGATCGATAGTCATCTCGAGGCTCGCTACGCTTGGTGGCCAATATTGAAATTTCATTTCCTCACAGTATATAAGCCCTCAATTTGAACATGGTTTGAACCAACCAATCATCCCTCCCACCAAGCAATTGCCCATTACCCGCTTTCAGCCCCTTTAACCGACTTAAGTACAGCTCGACTCCTACCAAAGGCAACAATGTGTTCAGCAGAATGGTAAGTGCTTGCTCGCAGCATGCTCCGTTTGCATCTATATCACGACTAGGATGACAATCTCACTGATCTCGCAGCTTCGGTAACTATCATCGCAAGTGTCAAGTAGGTCATCTATATCTTCTTCCCATGATAATCCCGGACGCTCAACCTTATATTTAGCACTATGTCAAGCTCTATGAGTCGGGCGTCAAGACAGATTGTGGCTCGTCTCGATGCGCCTTGAGTAAGGCACACAGTCACACAGCCCGTAATTGTCCATGCCCGAGGGTGCGCTTTTCAAATTATGCTACGAAGTCCCTGCTGATTGGCTTTATCACAGACTTACGATGAGGACCGGAAAGTCCTTAATCTCATTCAGGATTACTGCGATGCCTGCAAGCAAAGGGCATGGGCCGCTATTGAGAGCCAGTCAGGACGTCTATATTGAAGTTCTAAAGCCCCTCCTCAACGTGTCGATCGGCTGGATTATCGTGGAGCTGTTCTTACTTAATTGAGCCACTGTCAGCAGTCTACGTCTTTTGTTATCCTACGTGTAACTTGCGGACGAATATGCTTCCATTATATGTATCACAAATATTCAATGTTGTCTGCAATTTATGTTCGCCTACGGTCTTGCTATGTTATATACCTGGATCGACAGTGCATTCCGGGAAGACAGACCATACACCAGTATTTTCACACAGGACAAGTAACGATATCGGTGCCCTAGATCTCATCCTGGTTGCTCCAGGCAGACAGTCCGCTGAGTCGGCACATTCGAAGTGTATGATAAGAGAAGCAATAATGATATGTGTGAGCACCCACAACGTACTCTACATGCACCTTTGGCAGTTCAGTGACTGTGTATCTAGCGGGACACCGGTCGCTTTGTCCTATAGAAGCTACTCATCTGTTTGATTGCCTGCCCAAAACTGTCCGTAACAACCGCATTGTGCTCGATCCATCCTGGCAGTTTTTTACGAATGCGAGGGGAGGCATATCTACCATCAATAAGTATCAAGGACGCCCAGTCTCCTTGATGTCGGATAGCGCGACCTAGCAATATGAATGATGAGCCATCCACGGTACAACATCAGAACGGACATGAACGTTCGCGACATACCGATGCTTTGATTAACAGCATTCATACACATATTCTCGTACAACTCAGTCGCGGCATCCTTTGTACCACCGAGAGGCCTTGCGGGAGCATCATGCCTACCATCGCCGGATCGCGGTTGCGCTAATCTGTTGACATATTTCATACGCTCGCACAGTTCAGGCGATGCAAGATTTGCGAAGGGCAATCCGATTATGATGACAGCACGTGCGAGGTCATCTGTGAAGTTCAATCCTTCAGATAGTTTCGCGCCTATCACTGCGAATAGCAGTGCCCCGGCCTTTCTAGGAATAGCCATAGAAGCAGTTGTTACGGAAGCCGGGTGCTGTGAGTGCGATCGCAGATGCAGAACATTACCCCGTGGGCGATGGACATGAGTGATGCGTTACGCACCCTAGCAGCGTGGATTTCTGCGGAGTATTCCCTTAACACCGTCTCTACTTGAGCACTGTCCTGGGGTTCTGAGAAAACCTGGGGACATATCAGGACAATCAACCATCTCGATTAATCATATTCATCCTCAAAAGAGGGGAATCCTACCTTCTTCTTAATCCTGAGTTTCTCCATCATACCGCTCTCCTTCCACGCGGTTTTGACCCCATTCAGGAAACTATAAGAGGGAAAGAAGACGACCATTCCGCCTGGGACGATGTTCACGAAGTTGAACAAGATCTGACCTAGCTCGGCAATCTATACGCAAATAATGTTGACGTCAGAACCAACAATGGGATACCCTCAGCTACATGCATACAAGTGTATGATTGCCCCGTTGTTCGTACTTGAATTGGAGATCACTGCCCCGTGGTCCCTTCTTGAGCACAAGTGTCTGCAAATTTGATGAAGGGATGATATGTCCGCAGGAGAAGATAGACAGTCGCTGACTCGACATGTTGGCAAATAGTTGGTTCGTCACATTGGAGATCTAGACGAGAATTCTACATGTTTAGAACATTTACACCCCCACAACCAAAAGGCCAATAAACGTTTACATACGGGAGACATGGTACCACCTGCTAACACGACTGATCTGGCAGCATCGACGACTTCCTGGAAATGTGTGGATGGATTCAGCTGTTGATACTTGATCTCTACTTGGTCATCTACTATCGCGAATGTCACACGTCCATCTGCGACAGTAAAGGTTGAGTGCCATCTGCCTTTGCATGCCACGGATACCACTGACCGTCGTTTGCAGCTGCCAGGGCGGCAATGAAGCTCTCGATAGAGTGTAGAGGAGGGGTAGTGTTCGAAAGCCGCGCGAGTTTTGCGAGTCGAGAAGGATCTTGTGGGTCAAATTCAGTTGACAAGGCCATCATCTCGTCTGACTGCGGTGCGACACACCTTGACCCGCAGCCTTCTCTAAAGCCTTGACCGAATATCCGGAAACCTTACGAGCGATCTGGGCAGATTCAACGTTCAGCCCACCGTGAAATACGATGAATGCTATGGCATAACACCTTACTGCTCCGAAGATATCGTTCAACCTCCAGTAAATTGATGCCCTCAGTCTTTCGGCCCAGTCTCAGGAGAAGCTCTCCAGGCGTCATAACTTCGACACCGACAACATGTGTCTTTCCGTTAGACCTATCAGCTCTCTTGTCCTTCATGTCATTTTCCGTCTGCCCTTGCCGCCATTCCTCCGCGTATCGTGCTAGTGCATCCAACAATCCCGTCAGCCGAGTAAGGTGTAGTCTGTGCGCAGTAGCGAGTCGTGTCCGGAAGCGCGTGAGGTAAACAGAGAGCTGATGGCGTGCAGTAGAGAGGGTACGGAACGTGAAGCGAGTGGTAGAGAGTGAAAGAAGCGTGGATATAAGGTCTATGAAGAATGCGGAGCAATGAAGGATGTCAATCGAGGAAGTCCAGCGCGCATATTAGGACACTGAGACGGGAACATACTGTGCGCTTCATCGATGATCACAACTTGGTCAGTCAAATCGATCCCGAGAGCCTCGCGAGCTGTTTTCTGAAGCAGAAGATTATACGGTAGCAGCACCAGCTAGATGATAGTATCGTCAAGGAGGTGTGGAAAATCCATATTGAATACTAACGTCAGTATTGACAAGAATGGGTACAACCACGACCTACCTGAGCTTGCGGAATAGCTCGCCGTGAGCCAAAGTATGGGCACGTCTCAGCATTTTGGCCGGTAAGTACGAGGTCTTCGATGTCTTTCGGTGTTGCCTGTGGTCAAGAGATATGATTGTCTTCGGTATTATCACAGCATCGACATGGGTGATGTACCAGAATTTGGTCACGGAGATCAAGCATACGTGTCTCTTCTTCTATCGGTGGCAAGTACGTACAGCGCTTCTTCCCTTTTTCTAAGACTAGATTAAGGAATTAGTCGCGCGAACGTATACTACCATTAGTTTGAGGAACGAAATAACAGAACCACGGCTTCCAGTAGAATGACAGTCGACACAGCAACCATGTCACGGAAATCCAGCAAAGTCGCACTCACCAGTAAGCATCTGCCGGCAGGCCTCGTCCAGATCTCCCGCATGTTTGCGTAGGTCTTCGTTTATGCAAAGCTGCTTTCTGGAGCCGAGAGACACTGCACGTGCCGTGCACCCCTCCGCTTCGCCTTCACCGTCATCTTCGGTGACGGAGATTGGGCGTTTTGACGTGGTGACGTTGGTGAGGGATGACGAGTGTGAGGAGTCGGGGAGGGATGAAGACGAGGACGCCAGTGAAGAGATCGAGAGATTGAGTGTCAATCGGAGCTTTCGTAGCTCGTGCAGAACCTGGGCGAGCTGGGAGTGTGTGCGCGATGCGTAATATATCTTGGTGCAGACAGGCTCTTGCTCGCGGTCTGTGTCCGTGTGGGCATTTTTACCACTCTGTAGTCTAGATAGGAGCAATATAGTAAGAATACGTTAGATGATGTGAATTGTGCTATCGAGCACACCTCTGCATGAGAGCGCGGACAGCAGGAGACACGTTGCTCTGCTCGTTATCGGAATCCTGGTCATCCATAAGTGACTCTGATTCAGGCAAAAATGTTGTATCATCATCATCATCATCATCTACTTGCGAATCCCGCATTGTTACTTTCTGCTCTGGTCGTGTGAGCATATAACTCCGTATCATCTCAAAAGGAAATGTTGAAACACAAACTAACAGGCCTCTTGCGTACGCGGCTATTTGCAAGTTTCCGCATGGCAGCCTCTTTCTTACGTGCCTTGGCCAGCCGCTCTGAATGCTCACGTTCATCCGCCTCGAGCTCACGTCGACGACGATCAAGGGTCTGAGCAAGAACCCAGTCAGGTCCTAACAAAGCAACCTTGCCTTAGTGATTCTCTAACCATAAAAATTGTCATACGTACCACTAGTTCCATCAGCCAGTGCATTCAATGTGCCTTTCTTAGCCCGATCCTGTTCACCTTTAAGCCAAGTCAATGACGCGCACAGCAAACTGAGTGTCTTTCCCTGTGTCACAGAACATGAAGACCTGAACTGACCAAAGTAACGAACGGGTGAGAAGAATAGCGTACAGTGCCGGTTGGACTCTCAACAATGGTGACCTTCTTTCCTTCTATGCACGTGTATAAATGGCGCATGAGGTCGAGCTGGATGTGGTACGGCTCAAAAGGAAAAGCAGGGAACGTATCAGGTGTGTTGAGGTGGAGTGACATTTCCTCAATGCTTGATACACGTCAGCAATACACTATGGTGTTAAACGGTCATTGGCAACCAAAGGCTACCACCTGATGATTCATGAATAATGAGTCGATGAATGTGATACAGGAGCACGGGCAGAACCAATTCAGCGTGACGGGGTCTGAAGAGAGCTATATGTGCTGCGGTCCAATTATCAGGTTCAAAAAGGAAGATATGGCCTTTGATATCGAGGATGCTGCAGGCCAAGGGACTGAAAGACTCTGCCGTGGGTGGAACGCGTCGCGTCGGTGGCTGAAGCATCGAGGCGAGCACATGATCTGTACCGCGGGCGGCTATGTAGCCTGTTTCTTGTTTTCTGATCTCAAACGAACCTTCACTTAGGACTCGCCATATTTACGAGATTTACTCTGAATATTGGATTGCGTTCTTCACCTTCGCGTCATGCCATTTGGATCCACCATTTTCAAGAAGACATTGCTTTGGGAATATTAAAAAATTCCAGCCATTGCCTGAATCTGTTCAAATTAGCAAGGCCGTGCGAAATGTATACGTACATTTCATGTGTTGTGCGGAAAGGTGCAACGTGCATCGCTGGGCAGGAAGGGGTCGGTTTGGGCTGGCAAGAGCTGAGCAGGGTGTCGAGGAATTATCGAGAAGATCTAAAATAGCAACAAGCTGCATAGCGCTAGTGTGCAGACCTGAAGAAGAACCATACAAATGTCTGCAATAGCTTCAAGCCCCAGCCCCAGACACAGCAACGCGCGGACATCCTCGCGGAGAGGCTCAAGGCGTACGTCGTCATGCCCAACTTCTTTGAGCTCAGCGAGTCCTGGCCTGCGGAACTGGGAGTCAAGGATGGGGGCGACTTTAAATGCACTTAGAGACCTCCTATGAGGCGTGCTATCAGACTTAAACAATTCAGTAAAACGTGAGATGTAGATATCTATTATTGACAGCGAGTCAATTCCAAACGCAATATAGTATTTTACCCACACATAGTCAGTCTCAGAACCACTTGCTCCCCATGAGCTTCCATAGCCTGTCCCGCATCGATAGCCGCACCTGCGTCTCCTCTTCGCGCTCCTTCTGCGTTTTTTCTCGCTCGCTCAATTCCCTTGTCTTCTTCTCCTGTTTTGACATTGTGACAGATTCAGGCAGGGGCATCCGCGCGTTTTCTCGTGCCTGCGCCAGGATCCGCTCACGCCGCGATAAACGTGGTGCCTTTTGTTCGGCAGGAGCAGCCGCGGGATTTAAAGTCAGTGGAGTTTCATCTGCAACAATTGCATCTGGAGTAGGAGGCACCAGAGTTGCCTCTGCTATATCTGAGGCCAGTGGTGGTGACACACTTGTAGACGGTACATCAAGTTGTTTGGACACGTCATCCGTGAATTCGCTCGCCTCCGTCTGGGTCTGCAAGTTGTCGTCACGTTCTTCAACAACACTCTGTTGCAACGCCACCTCCAGCAACTCCTCTGAACCCTCTTCAGAACTGGCCGATTCCGTCGTCCGCCGGGTACGCTTTTTCGCCCATCTCGCCTGATTGAATTGCATGTGCTGAACCTTCTTGGCCGACTCTTCGTCTACGGGCTCATAGAATCCGCCCCAGGAGTAGAACCCGTCCAGCAACGCAATATCTGGAGACCACTTCCTGTCCTGCTGTGCTACACGAAACGGCACTTCTGCACGCCCAGTAGTGTAACGCATTGGAAAATTTACAGGAAAGAAGGGCAATGATTAACGGGGCCAGATCGAAGGAAGTAGAGCGCTCACTTGCGTGCTCAATTCTCAAATCTACAGTGCGGGTCTTGCTGTCACCATCGTCCGACTCGGATGAGTCTTGGAGGACCCGCTCCGCGCTGCCCATCGGTCCTCTCGTCCTGTCCTGTGAATACAGTAGGCCTTGGAGATCTTCCAGCCCTATGCCACCTGGGCGAGACGGGTCAACGTTTGGTACAGGCACCTTTAGTACAGTGCGGTTCGGAACGCGCTCGTAGTTCCAAGGGTCATGCAGCAGGACCCAGAAGTAGGGTATGTATAAATGGGGAAGATCACGATCCTTGTACATGAGACATCAATAAAACTCAAAATGAAGTGCACCAAAGCGCACAGAGTATATCAAGAAGACTCACGCGCGGGATAATGTACTCGCGTATGCGTCCGTACTTGCGCTCGATCCCGCGAATCATAGCAAACACCTCCGCCATAGATGAGATGCCGTCCCATGGGCGTACGAAGAGACCTGGTTTGACTTCAGTCCTCTGCGACGAACGTGCCTTCCGTGGATTGATTTTTACTCCGGCCTTAGAATCGGGAAAGGGTGGCGCAGACGATTCAGAGGAAGCCAGTGAAACTGTAGCATCCGTTGCGAGAGCGCGTTTTGCACAGCGTCGGAGAACGATTGCATGAGGCATACAAGGTCGTAAGAACATTTCGAATGTCCGTTTGATGAACGCTGAGTAGAACGCAAGCCTGGAAGGGGTGCAAGACCTTCTGCAAGATGGAGTACGAGTTCAAGCACCGATTTGACTGTAAGTCTTTTTGGTGTCAGGCAGCAAATTCGCACATTACTGACCCGTCGAGCACTGAAATAGAAATTCGCCTTGTGGAATATTTATTTATATAAATAAATATGTATTATTTACGAGAACAGGGAACCAACTTACAGCTGATTCTACACCAGATTTCTTCGTGAAAAACTCCTTCTGTGTGAGATACCCTTACTCAGTCCACCTCGGACATTCTCGAAGATCTGCCGTTGTCGTCTCTGTCTCGCGTACTCCATGTGTGATCGTTCACATCCGAGTCGAGCTTTGTGTTCATCTAGTCTTACCGGCTCTATGATTTATAATTGCAAAAGATATTCTACGGCACCACCGCCTCCCCCGGCACACAGCTCTCGCTTTGCGCCCTACAGACAAGCTCTCAAGGCTGTCGCTGAACGCACGCGAACACCGCTGCCTTCGCTCGTTCTGTCATTCGCAATACTCCATGAACTCACTGCAATAGTCCCGCTCATGGGGTTTTTCTTTGGCGCGCGAGCATTGGGCGTCGGAGAACGGATTGTCAGTGCTTTCCCTGAGACTTCCAAGAATGGTGAAATGCCTGTAGAGGACAATATTCTCTCAGATGCGCACGATGGGTGGGTGGTCGAGAAAAGTAAACAGTGGTGGGGAGAAGGCAGCAAGTGGGCAGAACGTGTCGGACAGCGTTATGGCGTGTTCGGTTTTGAGAAACGAGGAGGACCGATTGCAGACATGGACACAAGCAGAGCCAATACATTTGCACAAGCATCAGTTTCTGGCAAGATCGCTGGGGATGCAGCGAACGCTATTGTGGCGTACTGGCTCACAAAGGTGTGTAGTCTGTGGCATCGCTTATTCGTATCCTCAGAAATGATCTTGTTCCTGTCGCTCGCTCGGGACGGTCTGAACTTACTGGCCCGTACAGGCCCTTGTACCCGTACGCATTGGGATCTCGCTCTACCTTTCCCCTGCTTTCTCTCGACGACTTGTTGAACCAATACGTATCTCTGTTCTCCGAGCTTTGCGACGGCGGCCCCCCATGTCTGACTTATGATTGTACTTATTATCCTGGGTGTCTGCTTTACTCTGCAACGCTTGGATGTGTGCACCGAACTTCCGACTGTACGGTTCTAATTGGGTCGGCCTTTATCATGACTGGCTCTGTGCCACGTTGAACTAAGTTTTATCAGGATATGGGGTACTCCTCAATCCGCTTTGTGACATTCAGTGAACGACCAGTGCTTCGACCCGTCATGACTACCTCGTCACCCATGTCTAGCTACGTTTCCCTTCCCGTTGCCTCGATGAAGCCATGCTCGTCGACTGAAAAGGGCGGAACCTCGTCTTCTCGACCAGCAACTCCTGTCAGCCTCATAAATACAAAGGGTACTGAAGAGGTAGATAGGCATATGATGTCTTCACAACTCATCCTGCCACCCACTACTGGCCGCACACTGGCTTTCATAGGGGGTCTGGAAAGGATCGTATTAATTCGAGTTCACCCAGGTATTCTAAATGGGCAAGAAAGAGACGAACAATGTAAGCAACCTGTCACATATAGATAGACTGCGAAGTACCGACCCTTGCGAAACTCAAGCCTGCGTTGACCTTGTCCGGGAGGACTCCATCCTCCTAGATGCAATCATGCAATCATGCTTTATACTGTTTCGATACTACCGCCGTCAAACGAAGATAAAAGAATGCGTGTTCATGCGTCCGCTCACTTGATCTCTATGAGAGGTCACGTGATTCGCCGTTAGCTGGCATGGTATAAGTGTCATTGCGACGCGTACTTGATTTCTGACTCTCCTTTTCACTTTCGCGTTGAGGACTAGTCTACAAAACCATCAAGGCGAATCACTGGCGTGAATAACCGAACTTTTGAGGCAGGAATAGTTGAATATGCGAGCATTCAGCTCGCTATTGCTGCTACTTACCGTCCCGGCTGCATTAGCTGTCAAGACACAAGATTTCAAGACATGCTCGCAAGCAGCATTCTGTCGCAGAGGACGTGCGCTGTCTGCTAGAGCAAAAGAGAGCCCATCGTGGCATTCCCCTTATTCTGTTGATTCATCCACAGTGGTTATATCGCCCGAGCAGGCCTCTTTCACAGCGGCTGTCAAGTCCGCCATATACCCGGAGATCAAGTTCGGGCTCGATGTCCGAGTGCATCAGGATGGTGTGGTGAGGGTGCGCATGGACGAGGTGAATGGACTGAGGAAGCGCTACGACGAAGCTGCGTCATGGGCCCTCGTAGCGGAGCCTGCAATCAGCCAGGACATCAAGTGGACGGTGAGCAAGAAGGACGTTCGCGCTGTCTATGGGAACAAGAAGGACATAGAGGTCGTGGTCGCCTTTGAGCCGTTCAAGGTGACGCTGTTGCGGAATGGTAGAGAGCAGGTGGTATTAAACGGACAAGGCCTGCTGCACATGGAACATTTCCGGACGAAGGAAGCTGTAGAGCAAAGCAAACTACCTGCAGATGCACAGGTTGATGGTCTTGGCCCCGATGACTCTCAAGTCGTGATGCAAGTCAATCCGAGGGCGTGGTTCGAGGGTGAGACGGAAGACGGCTGGTGGGAGGAGACGTTCTCATCTTGGACAGACTCGAAACCCAAAGGTGCGTTATTAACGCCTGTCTATTCATCCGTTCTCAGCACTCTATTGCCAGGCCCAGAGTCGCTATCCGTAGACATCAACTTCCCGAACCATGGGCACGTCTATGGCATACCGCAGCACGCGACGCGTCTGTCTCTGCCGACCACGACCGGAGAGAACGCGTACTACTCGGACCCATACCGTCTATACAACGCAGACGTGTTTGAGTACCTAGCAGACTCGCCTATGTCTCTGTACGGCTCGATACCAGTGATGCATGCACATTCAGCAGACTCCACAGTTGGGATCTTCAACGCAATCGGGTCGGAGACTTGGATCGATGTCGCGCACCCCACGCATAAGTCGACAGAGACACACTGGATATCTGAGTCTGGCATCCTGGACGTGTTTATCATGCCCGGACCGACTCCTGCTGATATCTTCGGGCAGTACACCAGGCTGACTGGGACCCCGGCGTTGCCTGCGCACTGGGCGCTCGGCCACCACCAGTGCAGATGGAACTACATCAGTTCGGACGATGTGCGAGAGGTACAGCGGCGCTTTGATCTAGAAGACATGCCCGTGGATGTGTTCTGGCTTGACATCGAGTACGCGGAGGAACACAAGTATTTCATCTGGGACAAGAAGACCTTCCCCGACCCGGTCGACATGACGCACGATGTCGAGGCGCTCGGGCGCAAGGTTCGTTGCAGACTGCAACCTCGACAGCCAACTGTACGATTCTGATGGTCTCTGTCACCAGATGGTCGTCATCATCGACCCGCATTTGAAGCGCACAGCTAGCTATCCCGTGTACCAAGAGGCAAACGAACTCGGCGTGCTGGTCAAGCTTAAGGACGGAGAGCGCGACTACGAAGGCTGGTGCTGGAGCGGCAGCAGCGCGTGGATTGATTTCTTCAACCCGGCCAGCTGGAATTGGTGGAAGTCCCTCTTCAAGACTGTACAAGAGGGAGACAAGTGGGCCTGGACTGACAGTACCATTGATACGTATATCTGGAATGACATGAACGAGGTAGGCTTAACGGAAAGTACAATGATAGTGGTGAATTGACAGACATTCGGATTTAGCCCTCAATTTTTAACGGTCCCGAGATCAGTATGCCGCGCGATAACATTCACTACGGAGGTTGGGAACACCGAGATGTTCACAACATAAACGGAATGCTCCTCGTTCGTGGTTCTCTTAGCCAAGCCATCGAGCTTTATCTTAAATTGATTTAAACACTATGTAGCATAATATCACATCTCAAGCCCTCATTGCCCGCGCCGACCCACCTCGACGGCCGTTTGTGCTAACTCGCTCTTTCTACGCTGGCTCTCAACGCTTTGGTGCAATGTGGACAGGGGACAACCTCGGGACATGGGAGCATATGGCTGTCGGCGTCCGAATGGTATTGGCGAACAACATTGGTGGTTTCAGTTTTGCAGGATGTACGTCCACTCACTCGAGACATTGCCACTGCGGTCGCTTATCTTGCCTTGTTAGCCGACATCGGAGGCTTCTTTGGAAACCCTGAGCCTGAAATGCTTGTGCGGTGGTACCAAGTCGGCGCATTTTCGCCGTTCTTCCGTGCCCATGCGCACATCGACACGAAGAGGCGGGAGCCATACCTCCTTGACGAGCCCTACAAAAGTATGTTACGCAGTATCCTGCGACTACGTTACAGCCAGCTTCCTGTTTGGTATACTGCCTTCCGAGAAGCGAGCGTCACTGGCCTGCCAGTTCTGAGGCCACACTACGTTACATTCCCTCAAGATGAGGCTGGTTTTGCCATTGACGACCAATATTTTGTTGGAAGCTCAGGCTTGCTCGTCAAACCTGTCGTTGAAAAAGGTGTCACGGAGGTGTCGGTCTACCTTCCAGAGGATCAGGTCAGTCTCCGTCATGTCCCATATCTGATCTGTTTCTGATACCATGCCACTTTGCTAATAGGTCTACTATGATTACTTTACACATCATATTTACCGAGGTGCCTCCAAGGGGAGAAGCGTCATCGTACCTGCTGATCTGTCCAAGACTCCTCTCTTCATACGTGGCGGATCCATTGTCCCCACTCGTGAGCGTCCACGCAGGTCCTCACCGCTCATGAAATACGATCCGTTCACCTTGCGTGTCGCACTTTCCAATGCAGGCGGAGCATATGGCGAACTCTATCTCGACGACGGGGTGACATTTTCGCACAGGAATGGCGAGTTCATCTGGCGGGAGTTCAAAGCAGAGAAGAAAGACAAAAAGGACAAGGGTGTACGCATCAGCAGTCGTGACCTGGCTTCGCGCAAACCTAGGGAGGCCGTTGACGGGGCGGCATTGGCTACGTACGATGGATCGAACGCGTTTGTGAAGGACATGGCAGCAGTACGGATCGAAAGAGTCGTTATATTCGGACTGGCTTCAAAGCCTACAAGTGTAAAAGTCGAGGGGGGAAAGGAGCTGGAGTGGGACTTTACTCCCGGTATCGCAGCGTCGGACAAAAAAGAGAACATGTCGAGTCTACTTGTCGTCAAAGACCCCGGGGTGTCCATAACGAGCGATTGGGACATCATCGTCCAGGTATGATCTATGGTTTCGTTTCTTTCTATATTGTAGAACTATCATCCTTGTTCGAATGCTATGGAAAGCATGCATTGTGAAATTATGTTGGCGCCCGCCCAGATACGACGAAACAGAACGTTTAAGCCCTGAGCCCATGAGCTTATGACAGCAGTTGGCTTTGCAATATTTTCATGGCGCATCAATCTAGATCCCAAGAGTCTGACACTGTAGCCAAGGGACTCCAGTGAAAACATCAGTGAATGAGATTAAAAAAAGTACTGCGACGCTCGAAGTATAGGATACCCCGCGCGAACGAGAGCGGAAGGCGACGCGAAATCGCTGAACGCAGCCAATTCAACTCATTGCTATCCCAGTGACTGCCGTGATATTCGAAAACGAGCTTTTGCACGCCGGAAAAGTGTGGGCGTGACAAAATCTCGTCAATGCGATCACAGTGAAGTCGATCAAGATCTGAGTCCTCCATGACCTCATCTGGAATCCAAATTGTGACAAGGGATAGCTGAGTGGATGTAACTTGTGGCAATGTTGTGACTATCCAGTCATCTTCATGGTGCAGATCAAATCGAATTGATCTAAGGCAAGTATTATGGGCAAGGGCAAGGTGAATATCTGCAGGTAAGATGGTTGATTGTCCATCATGTAGCGTCTGAGAATCTATGCGTACCCGGATCTTTCTTAAGTTTGACACCGTGGCTATCATGCCGCCGACGAAGACCAACAACGAAGTGATGTCCCAGCAGCTTCCATTATCCTGCTCACGTGCCCTGTATCTTGTATGGTAAGGGAAGGAAGGATAATGGTGTGAAGATGGTTCGCAGAAATCGTTGAGAGTAGCCATTTGATTGTATTGCTCGAAAAGTCCATGTAGTTCATCAGAAGTCGAGTTACTCTCAAGTGAGGCTTGCAGCGGGTCGCAGTACCCTGGGTGTATTTGCTATTGGTCCATCTGACGTAGTCACAAGCGAGTAAAGAAAGATTCGGCAAAGCGCCTACGAGACGACTAAACTCGAGTAAGGACGAAAAATGAACGTTGCCGATCTCAAGTCTAGTTATCGACGTGAATTCAGATAACAGCAGAGGAAAGTAGAGAGAACTGGTGGTACACGCGCAATGTTCCCGGAGCAACGAATGTGAAGACAAGATACCTTTTCAAGTCGCCGAGCGAGCACAAATGGAAATGAACCAAATACTTTCGATCGTGAAGAATATGGGTCTTTATCAATCTCCACAGTCAATTCCGAAACGAAGTCGGCCAGGTATCCCTTTCCGGTGATGAGCTTCGAAAAGTGACCAAGATCTTTTGAGTTGTTCAATGTTATACTGGAGAAAAGCCTATGGCGACTCTCAGGCAACCAAGCACGGCATGAAAGACAACAAGCCAACAGAGCATCGCGATCCGCAGTCCACCATGGGTCCAGGAAATTGATGATGTGCTCAAAGACCTCGACTGGGAATGTACGGAACGTCGAGTCCTGGCTATGTGTTGACATATTAGTTGGGACTTTGTGCTGGCCCCGTATTACTCGGATGCAAGGATAGGCGAATCGAATGACATGCTTGGCTCGATGGCTCTGGTAAATTCGACGCGGCATGGCAAACAATGTCTAGCATAAATTTATCAATACTTCCCTATTCCAGAAATGTAGAAGGGGGAACAAACGAGGTACGGAAGGAATATATAGATAGGGTTTTGAAGATAGCTCGTAGGAAGGGCAAAGTTGGGCAGTGATCACGCGCAATGCACGTGATCACATTAGGAGATCGCGTCCTCCACGCATTCTGTGTGGCTCTAACCGTGGCTGATGAGGTCCAAGCCACGCTTTTGTCCCACTGAATATTTAAGGAGTAGAAAATGGCGGTGATGACCTCCTCATAAGCTCTATCCCGAGCAGCATCCCCATCCTCCCTGTTATACGCTTCGACTCTCAACGGCAATTATGAGTACTGTCATGCTGCAGCCAATGCAGATCCCGACCATCGTAGTCACGCCCGCCTTGCCATCAAGGGACTCACTGCCACTTGACATGCAAACAGCATTGCGTTCGGTGCGCGGGCTCTACTTCATAGAGACAATGCGTGATGACCCAAATCACGTTTGCGCAGATCATTGGAGCATCACAGAAGGGCAAGGAAGAACCACCTCGGGATGACGCTCGCTTTCATCTTGTTGCAGGCGACGAGGAAAGCAATAGTGAAGAAGATACACAACACCACATTCATTTGATGTCAAATGACATTGAGAACCACCCTCATTTAGAGCTGGATTTCGAGAAGTCCTCTCCTTTCACTCTGGGCGACTTGGTGGACGCTTTGAACACTATTGGACGTGACGCAGATAAAGACAGTGATCACAGACCAGCGGATTGTTCAGAAGTTCAGATATACGCCGGTAGTGGTGATAAGATGGCCTGCATGCCAGGGCCCAAGTATGTCATCGTGAAAGCGCCCACAGACAAGTTCGGGCGAGACAAGCCGCTCCCAGAGATAATAAATGAAGATATAAACATAGCCATCTGTCGTCCACGACATGTACAGCGTTCTCAACAGCACGACCCGACTTGGCGTCACGCAATCTACGTCACCCGGACTGTTTATCCTGCCGAGACACACGACAAGCAGTCATCAGTAAAGAAGGTATTAAAGAATGCTCTTACATTTGGATTGAAAGCATGATCGTCAGGGCTATTAACAATGAACGAATGGAAGATTATGGTAATGTATGCTGTTGATTGGTAAGTTGCACTACGCCTGAAACCGCGCAGCTATGCATTTACGTTCCGTACAGAAGAGATCGATGGACTCAGAACAAAATATATGGACTTTCCTTTCGAATAACAGTGTAGAATACACGAGAGCTTCACGCTCTTCATGAGAAATGTATATGCTTCGATTATCTTCACGAGTGACGACTAAGAAGGCGGCACATGACGTGACCCACTGAATGATCTAGCAGTAGTTTCGTGAGCAGCAACGTATGAAGACGAATAAACAGGACGCACCAGACATCTAGCACAAAAAGTAAAACAGAATCCGTAGACTTACTGTGCAAAGGCGGAAATACAGGTGATTATGATTGGAATTATTTGACAGTAGGTATATATATGCCTGACAGCGAAGCCTGTGACGATTCCGTTGACAAAAGTAGGGCTAAATGCGACGTCAAATTACTACGTGTATGGTCAAGGTTGAGAAGTCCCTTGTCACCCTATGCACTCGCCAGTCACGAGATATAAGGACATTTATGTAGAATTATTGCGAGTTCCAGGCCACCGCCCTTACTGGACTTCCATCGCATCCGGTCAAACTGAGCGGTAATAAGCTCACTAACGGATTCTCCCAACCGCTATCCACGAGATCGCCGAGTTCGTTGAGATTTTCGACTATTATGCCCCCTCTTCTGAGCACAATGCGATGTACATTTCCGGTGTCTCCCTTGTCAGCCATGAATTCGTCCGGACTGAGTGTATCCACTCCGATGACTTTAACGCCCATATCCATGATGCGGCGCGCCGCATCAGCATCTAGGAATGGGTGATCTCTGTATAAGGGCGAGCCCCAATGCCGAGACCAGCCTGTGCAAAGGAGGACCGCGGTACCCTCGCGCATTTTTGCTTCGTATTTTTGCAAATCTGCCCATACGATACGCTCATGCGCCGCCTTGGTGCGAAGGTCGACCACGACCACGGACGCCGCGGTGAGGAGTGACAAGTCGAGCGCATCGACAGTCTGCCCGTCCAGGAAGAAATGGTAAGGCGCGTCAAGGTGCGTGCCGGTATGCGAGCCTAGAGTGAGCGTGTGCACGTTTGCGAAATCGCCGTTTGCAACGCTGAATGTGAGCTTAGCGTCGTAGAGGGGGTGACCTGGACATGCGGGAACGCTGGCGGGCACGAGAGGATGGGTGAGGTCAATTACAGTCGCTTGTCGTGAGGCTGGGCAGAGTACCGGAGGTGTCGATGATCTCATATCTTCCATGGTCTCTGTAGGCAGCTATGGAGGCAGCCGCTATACCCCGGGCATCGTCTATATAGGATAGGGTACCAGGGGAGTTGTCGGAAAATGTAAAATTACGAAGATGATTCACGGAATGTCCGGGCCGACAAACAATCGCTCCGCCTCTGCCTGCCACGAGGAGAAAGATGAATTAAAGATTTCATGACAGTCAGCTGCAGATGGATCCAGAAAACAATATCATGAGCGATCTATCAGTAATGATGGCAACGGAACACCTACCACTACATTCATAGGAAGCAGTGAGATGCCAAACTGTGGGGAATCGGAACGCCACTATCATTCAGAATATCAGCAGCGTATAAAGTGATATGCGGAATTGGAACATTGTAACTTAAAGGACAGCTGGATCTTCCTACACGCCAGAAAGACTGAGCGCGACGGATGGCACGCCTTCGTGAGAGCATGATGCGTGTCAGCAGTTCCTCAGTTGTACTACGAGGTGAGAGTAGCACAAATGCTGAAGGTCATGCGCCGCCGGAACTTAGCACCTGCAGACAGGCTTCGACATCGATGCTGCAAGGAAAGTAGAACGCGTGACGAAGAGACAGACTTAGTAGAAATGATACGTTCAGCCATGAGATGGCGGCCTCGAGAGGTAAAATCTGATTGTTAATGGACTGGAAAGAGTATGATGGGATTACATCGCTGTCCCGGGTCAACTAATTCTCCCGCTAGTAGAGCGATCGAAGCGGAAGCCCTCCGGGATGCTTTCGCCCCTGGGAAGAGATGAACACATGAGTGAAGTATGTCGGGCTATCAATAGTGATCCCTGAGCATGCATCACTCACGTGCAGGAGGATGTACGGGACTGTCATTTCCGTCCCTAGCTTTGGATTGAGCAATCTCATGTCCAGTCTTTCTAGTCATTATTAGTCCACTAGGGAAAAGAGAAGACGGCTGTGATGAAAACGAACATTAGGAGAGATCGTGATAGCCGCATCCTCAAATGCGTCCTATAGGCCTTCGCGTGGAGAACCCAGATTGTCAAAGCCGGTACACTAACCTCTCCATGAAATGTCATCACTCAGCCAATGAAGCCACTCGATCACTTTGAGAAGCTATGATAAATAAGACTGTCTCATTCGTTTCCTTGCAATCGGTGCAGATGACAATGCGATGGCACGCCGCAAGTGTTTCATAAAATTAGATCTCATGAAACGTGATTGTCTCACCTGTAATCCCCTAGCTATGGCTTCGATTGCCTCCATGCAAAGGCACGCACCGGCGAGCCGTCGCTTCCGCCAATTTTGAGCGGAACGAGATTTACCATCCACTTTCCCTCCGCTATCTTGTCCAGATCGGTCAAATTCTCAGCAATGGCGCCTCCGGCACCCAGTATTACCTTGTGCACGGCGAAGTCACCATGCTCGCTCGTCGCGTCCGGGCTGAGAGTGTCTATCCCGATTGTTTTGACTCCCGCATCGATGATTTTTTCAGCCACCTCGCGGTCGAGGTAGGGATGGTCAAGATATGTCTGCGAGCCCCAGAATCGTGACCAACCAGTCCGTATGAGAACAATAAGATCTTGTCCGCTTTCTTGCTGTCTGTGCATTTCAGTCTCATATGACTCTAAGTCCGCCCACATGATCTTCTCCTTTGAATCTTTGCCCAATACATTTATCACCAGAGCTGGCCCCACAAACCGTGAGAGGGGAATCTGATCAATCGATTTGCCATCCTCGAAGAAATGATATGGAGCGTCGACATGCGTCCCTGTGTGCGATCCTAGGGAGAGTGATTGCACATTTACGCCGTCTTTTCCAAGGGTGAGTGCGGGGCAGCAGGAGAATGTGGGGTCACTAGGATAAACCTGCGTGCCGGAATCAAGCGTATGAGAGATATCTACATAATCAGGTCGATGAGACATTCGTTCTAATAATGCTTGAACATGCACCGTTTGTAAGTGAAGTATTTGTGCCGACAACAAGGGAACCAAGAGGAAAACAAAACTACGTAAATGCTGAGCCTGAGTGTCCGAAAGCGCTTAGCGTTCACATGAAGCACGTGCTTTGCACGTGACACCAACACGCGGATTTAGCGGATTAAGTTCCATAGCCGCGACCGTGATATCAATGCCGGGCATAAGAAGTAGTAATACATGCGCAGACTAACATCTAGCTACATCTGTGTTCGTCCAGCATCTTGACAGTTCTGCACGTACATCCGCGCATGCGTGTCTACGGCCTTGTACACCTGCCACAGGTCCACCGTGCCAGTCCGCATTTTTGCTCTCTGTATCAGCAGTACACAAGTTATTGGTCGGATCACAAATAAGTATTGCAGAGGAAGGAGAAATGATACGCACTAGTGCAAACGCTGTCCCGCGATAAATATACTGGAACAAGTCGTTGAACTCGGGGTGTCCCTTCACGATTCCCGCGTCCGCGAGGGCACGGACAGTCGCTTGCTTAATCACCTTATAACAAGAAAAAAAATAACCAACACAATTGACTTTGGCGGCAAGATATGTATCGCTCACAGTTTTGTTCGACCTCTCGACTTCGTCTGGATCTTGTGTCATCTTCTCCTTTCTCACATTTCCCATATCATCAAACGATCCGAAAACATCATCTGCCTCCAGTTTCTCCTCCTCGGTTGAGTTCAACCCAGTCCCTGACATTGAACGAACTCGTGACGGCACTGACGGTATCTTGAATTCCCCCATGTTCCCCGTAGCCTTGCCCTTCCCCTTCGAGCTCGTCTTGTCTCTATCCTTTTCCTTCGCCTTCGCGTCCTGCCCGCTGGCTGCGGCATTGGTTCCCGGCCGCGGCATACGCAGCATTACCTCCCGCGCCTTCCTCAGTGCCTCTACAGACGCCTCCCGGTCCTTCGCCCGCACCTCAGCTTTACTCCGCTTGCCATTTCCCCCCGCCTCTTCGTCCCGTTTGCGCTTGGACGCGGAGCTAAACAGCATCCAAGGTGGCGCGCGTGGTGCAGGTTCGTCTGGCCTCGGCCGCGGGTTCTGGAGCGCTGGGGGAGGAGGACCAGGAAGTATGCGTGCGGCGCGGAGGCGGATCATTCGTGGTTGCGCTCTCGACGTGGATGATACAGTCAGCGAAGAGGAACTGGAAGGATCTGGTAGCAGCTGTGCATAGATGAGGACGTCGAGGGACCCGGGATCGTCTACACAGCGTCGTCGGCTATAAGAGAACATCGAGACGATATACAGCAGAGAACGCACTGCTGTCTCCGAGTCCAACTTTCACACCGACCTCACTTTTGTCATCGTCACTCGTCGTAGGCGTTAAGCAAAATACATTCTCAAAATACATTTGACTCAATGTCGCAAGCGGATGAATCTCCCTACCACTCGCCAAAAATGAGTGCATCATGGATCAGAATACAAGTTGTAGGACAAAATAGAGAGACGCACACATCCACCGTACCTATGCCGTCCTCTTTCTCATCGATCCACACCCCACTGCGCTTGATGGTTCCGAGAAAGCGTAGACTTCGTCCACGCATACTCTCCAGCGCAAGCGCAAGCGGGTGATTTAGTAGCGCATTACTGGTGCTGGTATTCGCGTTGGTTGTGATGTTGGTGGCGTCTGGTAGCGAATTCGAGGACCCGGAAAGCGCGGCAACAAAGCTGATGCCATCCAGAAGAAGGGTTGAGTCAGGGAGAGAGAGGGATCCACGGTAGAGCAGGCGGTGATTGGGCAAACTAGGAGGAATTGGAGGCACGACGGATGGTCCTGGCCGGGAGGTAAACGGTGGCGGGCATTGTGGTGGGTGCTCATTCAGTAACCTGGTTTGATCGAGATCAAAAGTCAATGTGTTGTTTAATGAAGCAGTGTCAAATGTAGTGTCAGCGCAGTTCGATGCTACTATAGCCGCCATTACGTTGAAGGGAGAGGATTTGCAGCGAGTATGTTGCTTGCGGTACTGGAGGCTGCGTAAAGCACGCGCCGCATCACTACCATCACGTGATACGTGTTATTATTGTTTATTTAGTATCGAGACGATTTGAATTGCAAACTTGATAAGACACGCCTTGTACCCTCGAGGACTACCTAACATACATATCTTCTTCCATTCAGATCGGACCCTTTTCGTGCCATTCAAATGACTTATGTCGCTGTTCTCTTCTGAACTTTGCTTCTTGTCAGTTATTTTAGGCGAAAGAATGCTCGGATCTACCAAAACCACTAGAGCTGGCATTGCCCATGCTACTGTTGGTGTCATGCGACGCCAGGATGACCGAACAGACCAGGTATTTAGAAAGAAGACCACAATTTTACTCCTTGCGGCCTCTGCCAAGTCCCCTCAACCTCTCCTACGCCTTAAAACTTTCAGCACTAATACGCCGTCTTAGATCCTTTGCGTCTGGATTGATCTCTTTCATACTACTCTCTTCTGCCTAGATGCGGCGTGGCCAATAATGTATCATTGGCCAGGAAGCGCCAGGGTGCAGGAACAGCACCTGAACGAGCCGAGGCAAGACAAAGCTGCATGGTGGCCAATGGCATGAGGACAGTTCTGAGAAACACAGACATAACACGTGTGTTATAGCTAACTCAGAGGAACAGAAGGAATGTAAGAGTCGAGTTCTCACATGATCTTATCAACCGCTGCTGTATCGCCAGCTTCAGGTAATCACCTGAATTTCTATTTGAGCAGATATGGATACATCGATGCCAGTGATTACCTCTGATAGCCCCTCCATTGAATATGTTGTGTGGTCCTACCTGGTCATTTTACGGGGATTGTTACCTTCATGTTGATCTTCAGCGGCTGAACCAGGTAACGAAGCTAACGTATCGTTTGTTGCAATGAGCATGGATAACTTCCACACCTCTAGGCCTGTTGCGTATTTAAATGGTAATGGCGTTCTGCGATCACAACGTCCTGTCGACAGGATGCTGCTTCTTCGAAGACTTACATGCCATAATCTCGTGTACGGAAGGTCTTTTATATAACGAGCGTACAAGTTGTCAACTTTGCTCAGGTTCGAATTCTTCAACAGAATGAGTCTTCAGTCTGGCGTCTACACTATTGCTAATGCAAAGCATTGCCTTTTCGCTAGCCTTCCCAACAATAATGGCGAACAAGCTGTTGTTGGGATTGGCCCAGATGGACCTACTGCATTCACTGATGCGGAGAAGGTCCGTCTTACCCGCGTGAACATTGCAACGGACCTAACTCGGTCTATAGTGGGAAATTATCAACACTGGATACGGTGGTCGATACCGTATACAGAATATCAAGTACAAGTGTGATGTGGGTGCGAATGCCTATCGCACTGGAATAGACGGACCGCAAGCACAAGTAAAAAAGGACAGTACAAGACGTTACTGGTGGAAGCTCGAGCAAGTGGATGAACACTACAGGTATAATATTTAAGGACTCGCTGAGTTATCCTTACCTCGTTTGACTTGTGACATGTTTCTTGTGTAGAATATACCCAGCGCATATGCCAGAATTATGTTGGAGTTTACGTGAAGAATGCCATGAAACTCCAGTAAGCTTCTCATTGTCCTTACACCCGCACGCTCAACCAATGTCTCCAGATACTTTTCGAGACTTTCCATCGAGAGAAACACACTCTATGGGAGGTATGGGATACGAGAGAGCCTGAGTGACATCTTACCAATTATAACTATTTTCTATCTTATCAGATCTCAAACCGTTCGATTTCAACAAGTTCGGCCCCAACAAGTTCGATTTCAACACGTCCGATTCCGACAAGTTCGATTTCAACACGTTCGATTCCTTGTGGGGCTTTGTCGCGAATATCATCCGTATACCCAGATCAGACACCCAACAAGACATATGCCAAACAGCCCGGAGCAACGCCTGACAAGAAGGGGAACGTGATCCAAGCACTTCGCGAATCACCTGGGACAACCGCATCGGCATTTCTTGAGGCTTTGCCTGTACATTTAAAATTGGCGGAGGCAACGTACGTTTTTGTGAATAATGATTGTTGATGGATCAACACAGGTGATAAGACTCACAGGCCGAGCGAAGATGGTGTCGAAGTCAAGATTGTTTGGGACCGGTACCCCTCAGACTGCGCGATTCTGTTTATGGGGATGTTATCAGTGGTCTACCGCGGCATCGTCATCGCCGAAGCCATTCAGGGACACGAAGCTTCAGAATGCTCCTCCTACAGCGATTTCGCCATGCATCTAAAATTAGAGATAAAGCGTTCAGAGGTGTGAGTGGACAATCTCTTCGCTTATCCCGTCTCTAACGTCAATCTATAGCTTTGATGCTTTCGTAGCATCTGTGGCCCAGGAGGAGGAGGTCCAGGTCGTCTTGAGAGTTGATGATTGTAGATTTGTACGTCAAGCTAAGGTCATTACCAACGACCGCCCATTTCGACTTGAGAGGTTGTTGACATTCAAAGGTACGCTTCCCCGGGGACACGATTATACACAAGAAACAAGTGTTTTCAGGTTTTGGGGCTACTGAAGTCAAACTGAGCGACTTGAGAATTGTTGGCAGCGATAGCAATGGAGAGTATATGGATTCCAAAATTACCGTGGACATCACAAATCCCTCGAACATCAATGCTACAGTGTCGATGACTGTCTATGTGTACTTCAATGAAACACAGGTAAACGCTAGACACTCTGTGCTCCCTCACGAGTTTCACACCTAGCATATGAAGATCGGTACTGCAAGTATTAGGGTAAGACCATCGTCCTTTCCTTGCATAGCGAATCGTAAGGCGCCTTGGCCAGGAACTTCTCCTCAGACCTGGACGAAATCGCATTGAATCGTTAGGATGGATGAATAACCCCCCTCACAGTGCGAACGCAGATATAAAAGAGTTTGTAAACCGATATTTCACGACAAGAGACATGATTCCGGTGCGGCTCCACGTCCAAAATTGCACCACCGTGATCTGTGGAGACGAACGCCGCCTGCCTCCTTTCAAAAAGGGGTCAGTCATCGAAGGGCTGGGCTCGGATCTGATACCACACGTTGAGGCGTATGTTGGAAGGATGCTGATGTTTTGCAACCTGAAGAAGGTTTCCTTCGTGTTTGAATGTAGTGCGTGCGTCCCTTGCTGCCTCCATTTTTCACGCAATGATTTGTACCTGGACGTGTAGAGAATCCGATGAATGCTCCACTGACGATCCATGAGATACGTATGGTTGCGCGCGCACGAGGATTACGGATTACGGCCATCCATAGATTTGAGCCCGATTTTGCGATACCCGTGAGTTGTTGTGGTCGTCCTCGTCCGTTTTCTAACGGCCGGCAGCAGAGCGGAGAAACAAGACGCAGCATGAAGATCAGAGACGCATCGGTTTCCCGAGAAGACACCAACTTCGCAGGCAACATGGACTTGCTAGATGTGTCCGTCGAATCTGTCACTCTCAGGCAAGTCCAATCTTGCCTTCGTGTTGCTCCACAATAATGGTTCGACAGTGTTGACCGGTTCCGCTTCGAGGACTTGACATTTGATCTGAGGCAAATCCCATTCATGTGAGACCCGGACACCTCCGTCAATGCCTGGTTGCTCACATATGATGATTTCAGCGTCTCTTTGTAGCGTTCTTACGACCAATCATGAGAGTACCACTGGTTGTGGCAGTCAGAATGGGTTCTTCAGTTGTGATCTGTGTACATGACCATTTCCGGTGCACATGAATTACTTGTATTCACCACCCGTCTTGGACGCACTAGAAATAAGGTCTCAGCCTAATACACTGCTTACATTCTACTGACATCTACATTGAATCAAACATTATTGACATTATGAAAATTCGACGCAGTAAGACTGCACATTTTGAGAGTTTCATGACAACGTTGGAAAGAACGGTAGGATGTGCAGGGAACGGACATGAGAGCAAGCAGACGCAGACCAACAAAGATAACTAAGGGTCGGCATATTAGTCTGGCTACGCAGCGTCGATCGGGGTTGTCCACCCCAGAGCGTCTGTCCGCGCATGTGGACTCACAGGTCAAGCACGCCGCACGTTACGTATGCCCTTACCTTCGAGCCGCACGGGACAGCGGAAGAGCTCAGGAGCTAGAGGGGAGGGAGGAGAGCACGGTTGTCGGGTACGATGCACGACAAAAGAACATGGCGCACTCGCATCGGACAAAACAAAGACAAAAGATAGATACTCCGCCAGGCCAGCCTGTGCGCAAGGGCCGCAGAGCACTGGGAAACGAGACGTTTGATGAAACTGGAAGGGAGTGAGGGCGCGCGCTCGGACCGAGTGAGACAGGACGAGCATGAGACTTCCTGACCAGGCAGGATAAGCACGGAGCGAGCATCGACGCCGGTGCGGCTGCGCGTCCGCATCGACGTCAATGCCCCACGCCGCACTGGCCTGACGTAGCTCGTCCTGTCTGTATGATGGGAGATGGGGGACCGAATGCGCACACGGAGTTGAGTGCTGTATGTCTCTACGTACCTTGTATGCATGTTTAAGTTTGGAAGCCGCAGCCAAAAGGATCACGCCCTCCTAGCACGGAGGCGTTCGAGTCCTGTAGCATATATTCAGCTCGTCCAACACAATTAGACCGCAGCTTCGCGCCGAGATCAACAATGGATAGAGTACTGTCCAACCCTTGTCGTGCCTCGCTGACCCCCGGCGTATTGGCGGGATTGAATGGGTGCACTAGCAGACATTGCAGAAGCAGATCACGAGCGAACAAATGACAGGACAGCAGGGTGCTGTGGCTCCAGCCTTCCGGAATGAACTTTGACACAGGATACGGGCGCAGGAACAGGACGAGGTGGGAAAGAACAGCGAAGACAGAGGCATTGCAGCATCAGAGATCTGATGATTGCGGGACGAGAATACATGTCCTGTGTCTACAGATAGGGGGAGTCTGTGTAAAGCATATCAGCTACTTACTCGTACCATTATAGCGTGATGTGCTTGCTTGCAGGAGACTCACATCCTAGAGTCTAGACCAGGCCACGCCCCACCCGCAGATGCAGTACAGCCTGAGAAACTTGGAAGTTCGAGTGGTATTTTTGACCCCGGGTGTACCTAGTGGGGAATCAACTGGTGCTTTGTATGTCGATTTCGGGACACATAGCATCCATGCCCAGGGCGTAGCAATAGACTCACCGCATGGGTCGATATTGTATTGGCCGTGTCCCGTACTGGATACTGTCCAAGGCCGCCCGTCCCGTTTGCACTGGATTGCTATTGTTATACTGCAGTGGTCAGTGGTCAAGTGGTCTCGGTAGGCAGCGGGAACGTGCATGGATGCCATCGCGGGCTGCCGAGGCATGACATGGCATGGCATTTCACAGAGCTTGAATTGGAGCTTGAGCTAGCCTGACTCGACCTCAGGGCCACGCCTCGCCTGGCTGGTGTCAGCTGTAAGTAGCACGGGTGCACAGCAGCAAACACATACACGACACGTACACGTCGACGGAGGCCGGCGATTGCACTCACACTTGCTCCCTTGTATCTTGTGCATGCGCGGGTCCCCGCTGATTGCGAACGATTTGAGCAGTACGAGTGTCAGATCTGGTATATCCTGAGGCACGGTGGAAGGAGATCACCAAGCCCGAGCCCGAACTTGCGCCCCGACTGAAGAGGCTGTGCACGTACGTCCAACTTTAAGTCTTCAAATTCGCGCGAGCCAGGGCAAGCACTGCACCCTCGAAGGTCAGATACGGATAACCCTCAGACACGAAGGCTGAAGCAAGTATCTGGTCTGCCTGGGGAGACTACCTTGAAGGCCGCTGAGCCACTCCGTGCGCCCGCCCTGGCCTGACGCTCTACTCTCTTTTGTTCTCGTCTCATACTTCAATCTTCAATCTTCAATATTTGTCTTTGTCTTTTAGATCTGCTTCATTCGTATCCAACTTGACCGACCGTTGTCGCTTCTCCTGCACGTCGACCCACTGTTGTCTTTATTTTCAACTCGCTGCCCCCCTCGCGTCCCGAGTCTCTCATTTACTATTCCTTTTCGCATTGCCACAGCCTTTGTTGAGCACTATGCTATCCGACGTCCACTCAGTTTCTACTAGCGCGAGCACGAGCACAGGCACCGACGCAGACGCTAATACGAGCTCCACATCGCCAAACTCAACCACGGACCAAGACCCAGACCCTGCCCACGCCGCCTTCGACGGCGGCGGCGGCGGCGACGGTGCCTTCGATGCCCATGCGCACGGCTGGGAGCTCGTCCCACACGAGTGGTGGCGCACCTCCTTCCATGCAGTCTCGTGGGCGTACCCGCCCTCTTCCACCGGGCACTCACACAGGCCTGCCGTCGGGAAGCGGCACCCCCGCCCACCGCTATACCATCGCAACCTCCTGCGCGCGCGCCCTCTACCGTCTATTCTCGCGCAGATGGTCCGGGACGAGTGGCCGGGCGCTAGAGGAGTAGTGGGTGAAAGAGAAGTCGAGGAAGGGGAAGGAGAAGCTTGGGGAGCACGCGCCGAGCAAAGGTCAAGTGGAGATGGAGAGGGAGGAAGAGAAAGAGGCGGAGAGGTGCAAGGAAGAAGAGGACAGTTAGACTTGGCGCTGAGCACAGGACTGCCGGGCGTGCGCGCGGCGGAGGACAGCATCGCGGTGTACGAGGCGTGCGTCGGGATTCGGCACGACGCCTTTGTCGACCCTGGTTTGGACGGGGGTGCCAGTGTCAGCTTGGGCTCGGAGGCTCACCCGGACTTGGAAGCGCACGGGGTGCAAGAGGAGGCGGAAGGAGAGGGAGAAACAGAGCCAAAGGCAAAGGGATCACCCATCCGGAAGCTACCCTACGACTACACAACTCCCCATGACGAGCTCGCGCCCTTCCGCGCGCAGAAACTCTGGGCCATCGCGGCGCGTGCACTCCTCGGCGCTACGGCGCTCCTCTCGTGCGACGCCCCGCTCGTCTTCCCTGAACCTCAGCCCGGCGCGCCTTGGGGGCTGTGGGACCTCGACGCGGACCTCGATGGAGATGCACAAGATTTGGACGCAGATGCGAACATAAGCGTAAAGAGCGAGAACGATAGCCCGACGAGCAGCGTGCCCTCGCTCGCCTCCTCGTCCACATCCTCCTCCCACTCATCTATATCGTCTTCGCTTGCACCCACTGCGCCCATGCCTACGCCCTACTTTGAACACTCCACCAAGAAGTCCTACGCTCACGCGCTCTCCCGTCGGTCGCTCACCGCGTCTCCTGCACCATCGAAGCCGCTCAACGCAGGGGCACTCTCGTTTGTCCCTTCTACACCTGCACCTGCGCCCGCCCATTCCTGCCCAAGCGCACACCTACAGTTCCTGGCAGCACCCGGTCCCCCCCACTCACGCTCAAGCGCCTCGCCGCACCCGATCTCAAACCCGTCGTTATGCGCCTCACCCGCGCCTGCGGATGAACTCGCGTTTCCCTCGCTTGCCGCGGACAACCCCGCTGCGTCGCCTGCGGCCCGCGTTCGTGCGCGCGGGCTTGCGGGGGCAGGGTGGGAAAGAGACGGAGAGGGCTTCTGGCACCCGGTACCTACGTCGCGGGCGGAGGCGACTTCCAGTCGTGCGTCGGTCCAGTCGGTCCAGTCGTCGCAGCGTCATCTTTCATCAACACCCAGCCGCCCCTCGTTCCAACCGCACTCGTCTCAACCGCACTCGTCGCAGCCGCAGCACGGCCTCCTCCCCGCATTCCTCGGGGACACGGCCCGCAGGCGCGGGGCGAGCCGCACGCGCCAGATCGTGGACAGGCTGCGGTCTGGGAGAAAGGCGCTGTTCCGCGAGGGAACCCAGTCGAGAGAGATAGGGAAGCAGAAGGATGGAAAGGACAAGGGGAGCGAGAAGCACCGGGTGCAGTTTGATCCCGCTGACGACGGGTGGATCGCAGACGGGCCAAGCGAGGACGGGTGGATCGCGGGCCCTACGCGCGCACCGTCGCCTATGCCGTCTTCTCCCCCATCGCCGCCCGTCCACCCGTCATTATTACTGGAACGCGTTATACAAGCCGTATCCGCACGGGCGTCCACGCCTACCCCCTTCGCACGGACGTCGACTCCCGACCTGAACTTGACCCCGAACCGAACCCCGAATCCGCATTCGAACCTGAATGCGCACCCCAGCTTAGGAACGCCCGCCCCCGCGTCTCTGTCGGCCCCTGCACGCAAGCCCCCGCGCCAGAAGCACCGGCGCAGCGCGAGCAGCACGTCCTCCCTCTCGCACGCGTCCTCGCGCTCCTCGCGCGCCTCCCCAGCGTCGTCCCTGTCGAGCCTCAGCGCACCGGGCCCGTGCACGCCGCGCGAGTCCGCACACGCGCTGATGTCGTCCGCCCCGCTACCGTTGATGTCTCCCGCCGCGTTGATGTCGCCCGGATCGACCTTCTCACCCAACTCGCTGCTGTCGCCGGGCCTATACCCGGGCGCGCCGCTCCCCACACACCCCCTCGCGATGCAGGCCCAGTTCCAGGCGCAGCTGCAGATGCAACTGCAGCTGCAAATGCAGGCACAGATGGCGCTCGGGTTTCCGCCCGCACAACCGCGTGCGGTGCCGATGATGCCAACGGGCATGCCGATGCCGGTGCTGTATGCGACACCGGCGCTAGGCGGGATGGGTGCGAGGAAGGGGTCGATGGGCCTGCCGTGGTGAGTTCGTGTCTTGTTCTGACCGCGTAGACACCAGATTTACTGGATTGGTGTACAGACGCTCGTTCCCGCCTTCCCTCTCCGTCTGCCAATGCAGACTGACTAACCTAGCCAAATCGGACCTGTAAGTAGATTGTAGTACGTTCCTCCCTCATCGTCGTAAGACCATAACGCAATCATTGTGATGTAGATTTAGTATTCGTATGCATTCCCTGTGGACTCTGCTAGTGCTCTTTTGATTAGCGCTCGTTATTTTATTGCACTCGGTCGTTCGCTCGCACTTTCGATTGTTGCTGTCTGGTACAAAGTAGATACTCGTGCTCGGACTCTGATTACTCTGCATTTGTGAATTCCATGTTGTAATCCTCCGTAAATTGGCAAAGCAATATGTAAGTAGTCGTCGACAATCACTCTGCAATGTGAGAGAACCAGAGGGCGAGGCGCATCAATTGCCGATAATGTAAACTAGGTGGGCAGTACAATATAGAACCCGAGAATAGCATAACGTCAAGCTGCATAAAGTAAGAAATGTGCGCATGAACACGTTCATAACGTTACACAAAGTCAGTAATCACATACAAAAAAAGATCCCGCCCCTCAAATGATCACCAAACAGATGCAAGCGCGCCACCCGATGCATCAAGGATATCTGTCACTTACGTCCGCACCGCCGCGGACGGCGGGAAGAAAACTCGTGGCGGACCTCCCCAGCGCCTCCTCCCTGCCACTGTCCGGTCTCCCCGCTCTTCGCAGAACACTTCCGTCTCCTCTGTCACCCAAATTTCGACGCGTCCGCAGCCCGCTTGCTCCAGGAGATACTCGTGCGCACGATACTCCACCTCCTCCTCGAACGCACATCGGGACGCGAGCCCCGTCAGCGCGCGCACGGCCTCGGTGATTGAGAAAGAGTTTGGGAGGCTCGCGAGGGAGGGGCGATACGGGATGGACGCCCCGGAGTGGTGCGCAGAGCTGTCGGAAGTGGGCGAAGATGCGTCACCCGAGGGGTACAGGGTGGCGGAGCCGGATGGAGACTCGTCACGAGGGGAAGGCACGGTGGAAAGGCAGCTTGTATTCGGGTGCAGCCGCGAGCGCGAGCGCGAGCGGGCGGGGCTTGCTGTTCGCGATGGCAGCATGGACGCAAGCGGGCCTCTGAAGCGCGGGTTTGGCCGCTCCACTGCGCGCACGTTGTCGAATTGCGCACCGGGAAAGTGGAAGGTCTCATAGATGGTGCGCGGCTGCGGGTCCCAATCCTCCGTCGTGTTGAAGTCCGCGTCCGATGACCAAGTTGAGTCCATACTGCAATCATTGAAAGACAACGGGAAACCTTCGAGATCGACGAAGGTGTCCAGAGAGTCATGGGACGACTGCGAACGCAAGGACAGAGGTTCGACAAAGACATCCTGAGGATCGGTGGAGGGCGGAGGTGTAGAGGGCCTAGTCACTGCGGGAGAAATTTGCTATAGAATCAAAAGTGAGATTGGCTACGAGTAAAGCATACAGGTTGACTGACGTGAGATCTCATAGGATCAAATCGTTGCGCGTCAAATGGAGAAGTAGCGCGAGCAGTCCTCGCTACATCGTCCAGGTCATCTGCGAGGACCTTCTCCGACGACGCGTTGACACCTCTGGGAGATAAAAAACAGACACGTTCTGCAGATGTGGTAGACTGTGAAAGATTAGTTAGACTCTGCTTGCCAATCAAAGTACTGAAAGACTGACCTGAGACAGCAAGGGATCGAAACGCTGGGCATCGAGAGACGTCGTATGGCGCAGGCCCTGAAGAGATATCTTTGGGGGTACCTCAAGGAGACCCATATCTGAATCTCGGACATCTCCCCATACGTCAGGCCTCGCAGAATTAGATTGAACGCTAGATTGCAGAGACGGAGTGGCGACAGCAGTAGTACAAAGGTTGCTCGGTAGAGTAGTATCTAGTCCGTGCATGGCAGAGTGACAATAGACGAAGAAGTGGCGATATTCGTAGCAAGTTACTTGCAGAGGACCATGTCATAGCGGCTATCTTATATAGAACAGTTTTCAAAGGTGCTTTGTCCTAACTGCTCCACCCGTGGCTGAAATCCGAAATTGGGCATGAGCCAAAGCGTGGACCGCGCCGTTCGTGGCTTGCTTCTTTAGCGACAAGGGGCCACATACGACTCGCCTATAAATGTGCGATGCCCCAACTAACCTTATCTTGCCTCTTACCTTATTCAATCTAATCGAATTATACGTCAACATGTCATCCCAGACGGTATGTTTGCCCAGTGACTTTGATTGAAATAGCTAAGCGCTTGCCGGCAGATTCACCAGCCCGAACACTCAGCACCCCAAATGTCAAGAGAGAACAGCAGCGAGGACGCCGAGATCGTCGAGGCTTTATGTGCAAGATTCGCACCAGCAACCCGACTCCATATAGCTGGGAAAGAAACTGGAGCACCGGCGAGTACGGAGACTGTCGCTGTTCCAGAGGTGAGTCAGACCTTGAAATTCCGATTTGAATTGGTTAGACCCCCACATTCTGCTAGACAAATTTAGAGGGTAAGGAAGGGAGCAAGATGTGCAGTGACAAGATCCCATAGGTTAACTGGAATTGGGAGACTTATATGATTGCAGGCGTTTGAGCAGCTGTGCCTAGATACGTCAGTACAACTACGGGCGTCGAGACTGTCGGAAGTATGTGTGCATAATTCTGACTGCATCTAGCGAAAATTCCTTTGGAGACAGTAAGAACTATGCACATCGCCCCCGCCCGTTTCGCGCTGATGGGCGGATGAAGGTTAGGTCGCTCACCTATTCTGAAGGACCGTTGTCTACAGCGCAGATAACGGCTATCCATGAACAGTACTTGTTTGATTGTCTCGCCAAAAATTTCGCTAGTATGTTGCGTGCCAACTTGAGACACAAGAATGGTTCAATGTTTGTTTCTTTAATTGCATGCCTGTAAGTTCCGGTAGGAACCTACTGGCCTGCAATTTGAGACACAGGTATTGTTTTCTGTTCGAGTTATTACAGTCAATCCTAGTGGGCCACAGAGGGACAAGTTTGCTTGTATCAATGCTCTGAATAGACGTCCTTCAGCTGTAGTGGTATAGTCAGCCTCATATTTCAGCTCTATAGCATGTAATACGAAGGGGAGAAGATGCCAGCGTCAGATTTGATACCTGAAGACTACTTCTTGAGATAGACGTAGTCGAAAGTCGACTGCCCAGTGCATACGCATGCTACACGCAATTCCCGCAGCGGGCGTATTGATATTCTTCAGACCAGTTCAAATCTTTGATTCTGCGGAATGAAGAGCAGTAATCAGAAGATGTACGCGACACATGGAACAGTAGTTGCCGACTCGCAAGAGAACCAAAGCATTCCAGCTAGGCCGGCAGATCATCCTGGCCTACGAGATTATAGCTAGGCCGCGGCGCTGCTGCTGCTGCTGCTTAACGAGCCCTAGGCTTTACTGACTTAGATGGGACAGTAAGCTCAGACTGTGTCTTGGAAAACATTCTGCATCTGTACAACAAGGAAAGACCGATGGGATGATGAGTATGCGGGGAAGAAGTTATTTGGCCCGAATTTGCCTTTTTGGTCAATTGGTTTGGTTGTCGGCGAACTTTGGAGTTGAGCTTTCACAGTAACCCTTCCAGCCGAAATCTTGCTTAGCGGAAATTCAGCTCATACGTTCATAAGAACGACCCTCAAAACGATCGTCGTCGACTTTTGACTCTCGCTCGAGACAGACTACTCAAGCCTGATGCTTACGGTCTCCTTGCCATGAGGTCTAAGCCCAGGGTGCCAGTGTACAAGCCCAGAATTGCTTTGTGCCATCTGAATTTCCGCAAAGTATTTCAGTAAATATGTATTCATAGGAGAAGGCCTGTTTGTCATAGTCTCCCCAGGTACTAGACTAGATAGTTTCAGCCTTCGTGCCTCGTTTGTCGTAGTCCCGTGCAGAGTCGCAAAGAAAATCAGTGGCTCGCCCGAAGTATCGGATCTTGCCAGTCCGTTTCTCTCCCTACTCAATATAAGATCATGATGCGAATTCCACAGATATTTTCTTTGTTAGTGCAGATTTCATGTTATGTAGTCGGAAGACTCCATTGTTCGCGTTTCGCAACCCTCAACAGGTTAGGACGCGGAGATTCTCTGCATACGCATTGCATTTTCCAATGGCAATGTGATGGTATCGACCGCAATCGATCACTCTGTAATGTGAGGTAGATGTCATTCACAGAAAATCAAGGTAATATAAGGACCTGGGTCGATGGGCTGCAGAACTTGCATTGTGCCAAAGTGAACATGGACTCGCGGGCCGCACGCATAATGAACGTATAGATGCGCAAAGACAAAGAAAACAAAACAAGGTACAAAAGAAGAAGAAAGTAGCAAACCGGTATAAATACGGCACCTAATATTCGCAAATCCTCGCCTATCTTGGCCCCGCCGCGGGAGGCGGGAAGAACACCCGCGGCGCGCTTTCCCAGCGCCTCCGTTCCCTCATCACCCGGGCCAAGCGTTCTTCGTCAAACTCCTCAATCTCCTCCGTCACCCAGATCTCGACACGCCCACAGCCTGCCTGCTCGAGGACATACTCACCTGCGCGATACTCAACCTCCTCTTCAAGTGCGCGTTGGGACGCAAGTCCCTCAAGCACACGGATCGCCTCAGTGATCGAAGAGGCACTGTGTGAGCTTGCACCAGATGGAGGTAACGGCATAGACGATGGGCTGCGTGCGCAAGCGCGGCATGGCGAATACGAGCAGCCTAAGGCGCCGGACGTCGCGGCGAAAGGAGAACCGGCCTTAACCGAATCCGGAAGAGAAGGCAAGCCTGTGTTGACGTGTGCCGGCGAACACGAGCGCGAGCGTGCCGAGCTTGTCGCTCGCGATGGCAGCGCCGACACAGGCGGGCTCCGGAACCGCGGATTCGGCCGCACAACCGTGCGCACCACGTCAAACTGCCCGCCGTGGAAGCTGAACGACTCACATATAGTGGGCGGCTGCGGCTCCCAGTCCTCCGTCGCCACAAAGTCTGTGTTCGACCACGTTGAGTCGGTGATGTACGCGCCGGAGGATGTAGTGAGGTCCGCGTCGAACATCTCGTCAGAGCTCGTAAGCTGGTCGGGCGAGTCGTTGAACGTCCGCAAGCGGGAGGACGAAAAGTCAGGAGAAGCCGGCAGTGATTCAGTGCTCGAGGTAGGGCTTGAGCACCGCGTCATTGAAGGTGAAATCTGTTGCAGGAGAGACCAAAGTTTGAGTTGCATTATGAAACATCGACCACAAATACTAACATGAGATCTCGCAGAGTCAAAGAGCCGTCCGTCAAATGGCGAGATACCATGCCGACCTCTGGGTGTACTTTCAACGGATTCGATGGTTGACGTGCTTGCGGAGGTGCAAGTGCTTGCTTGAGACGGTGTCGAAGGACCCGGCTTTGCAGGGGAAAAGACCTGAGAAAGGTGATTCAGTTGTTGTTTGAAGGTATCATAAGACAGACACTGACACAGGGCCGCAAGGGATCCAAGCATTTCCCATCGAATGAGGGGGCCTGCCGCACACCCTTAACCGGTGTGCTTGGAGGTGCCTTCAGGAAGCCAAAGTCTCCAACGTTCACAAGCGGGTTTCTGATGGAGAACCCGGCAGAAGGTGCGCCAAACTGAGAAGAGTTGTCGCTAGGAGTCGCAGAAAAAATGCTGGCCAGAGCACTATTTTGTCCCTCCATAGCGAAGAAACAAGGGAAAGGAGATGTTGGGATGACGGAGGAGTAGCGGACTATTTTGAGATGACAGTGTCGTGGAGACCATCTTATATACACTCGTTTTCAAAGGTGCTTTGTCTCATCCACTTGCTCCAAGGCGGATGGTACGGAATTGAGCGAGGGCTACAATTTGGCTCGGCCAAAGCGTGAGCCTCCCATTCGCCGCTTGAGCTGCAGCGAGCCACGCGCGAATCACCTATAAGTATGTGTGACCCTCCACCTTACCTATCATCTCTTACATTGTTGATTCCGTGAAAATCTTGCGTAACATGACATTCCAAATGGTACCTTGCACAACGAGTTCCATTGTGATGGCTCAACACTTGTGGACAAAAAGACTAGACCATACTTTCACCAACCTAGATATAAAGAAAACAGCAACAAGTCCGAGGTCATTAAGGTCTCTGTGTGATATGGCATCAAGTGCATCAAGAATTGAAGCACCTACAAGAACCTGACCATTCCCGAGGCAGGTGAAATTTATATATCCCGTATTTGTCAAAGCCACACACCCCCATGTTACATCCTGAGGGTTAGGACGAGGCATGCAGAGACAAGACCCCGCAGGTCAGTTCACAGGAATAGAGATATCCAATACTACAAGACTGGAGACGTCTGAGTCGTTGCGTGCTTGGATTGCGATGTATCAGTGTAGCAACGAGCCGTGAATGGAGCCTTGAAACTGGGCGTGTGTAATAGTGACTGTTTCCGACGGAAGAGCTTCCCCCGAGAATAGTCGGTGATACGCATGTCACCCAACAAGGGTCGGACGGGTTGTTACCTGCTTCTTCCCTGTTGATGGTAGTTGAAGATTGTAGTTGCGCAGTGGAAAAAAATGCAACAACGTTGGAAGGTTATCTTTATTGCTGAAATTGGACGCATTGGCTTAACGGTTGAGGACTAGAGTATTCGGAGAACAGGTTATAACTCGGGTTACTCACGTATATCACTTCCGATCACTTGGACACGGTGCGCATCTTCCGAGACACAAGGTGAACAAACTCGAGAATGTTGCCGGTAGCGCAAGTACCCGACCCCATAAAGACTCCATGCAAGAAGTCGTCATGCTGCTGTCGACGATATCACCGGCGGGTGATCTGCAGAGACAGGCTCCGGGGGTCGAACGCATGCATCGGGAAACACGAATGTTCGTACCCGACAACATGATACCGGTCAGAAATTCCAAGAGATTGGCATTTCGAGAGGACGGCAACGGGCCCGGGCGTCTTTGGGGATCTTCAAGTGAGCGCTACTGTCGCCCAAGGTGGAGGAGAGCGGGGGAGCAGTTGGCAAGTAGTGTTTGAAAAAGTAAACGGGAATGCTTCTCTAGCCAGACGTCAATACTCGGCGGTGTACACTCCGGTTGCACATACAGCGGGGAATATCTCCACGGTAGCATGTGCCAATATGTGTTGAAAGGAGATTTCATTCTGAGGAGGTCGCAATATAGATTATAGAGATGAATGTCTAGAGCAATATCCTCAAGGTAGGAACCAGCGCCTCTCATACTGCTAGAGAACTTGGGGAGCAGTCTACTCAGCCGCCCATGCCTTTCCGGCCGTGGGACGATCTGAACCACATGCATACTGACCAGAGCGCTTTTTACATTTGTTTTACCTGCTACTTGTTGTGTTCTGGTCTTATCTCAGAGCTATCCAAACGATTGCAGCCATTTGATTTATTCCGCCAAGATATTGATTCTAGGTTCTGAGAAAGCCAGGCTCTAAGAACTCGCTTCATGAAGCGGACGACCGCGGCGACGAGGACACTTCCCCCGACGTTCACTAGCCTCTATCGTCTGTTCCTGAGGACGATCGCCGCTTCCGTTCTCAATCAGCCTTCAGCTACACGCGAGCTCCGAAAACTATGGAGACCAACATTCGACGGTGCTGCACGAGTGATACGTACTCTCCAGAGAGGCTCAATCAGTCCCGGAGACCGGGAAAAACTCCAGCGCTGGCATGATATCTGGGAGAAAAGAAGTGAGCATGATCATCACCCAGAAGTGATATTCTGACCGCATCTCCATACTTAGTGGATAATACTCTGTCTCTCCTATGTGTTTCAGCGCAGTCTCGCGGTCTTCCACATGTTCTCACGCGCAATATCCACCTTCTTCTCAAATCATATCATCGGTACGCTGCACAAAAGAGGAATTTTGAGAGACAGCATTGGAATGGGCAATTGCCGCCGTCGTCCGATCGATACAAGCCTCGAACTGTCATCCTGGGCTCACGCGTCGTAAATCAAGAGAACAAAAAGGCGAAATGGGCAAGGGTAGATGATGAAGCTTGGGGGGCCATCGGGGAGGTTGTCTTGATGGCAGAGGGGAAGCATGGCATTTCACTGGGTAGATTTCAAAATGAGGAGAGAAAGACGGCTTGAGTCGGGTCCTGCCTCGGCGATCGCTAAGTACCCAATGCAGTGAGTTCCCCTCCATGTTAAGCGCTCAGTATTCACGCCAACGTCAAGTCGGGCTGCACCGTGTATGAGGTTTGACTTATCATTCACTGCTGGGAAGTCAGAAGCTTGGACGATCATGGCTCCACGCGCTTCAGGCCTTCCCGGTGATGGACTGCATTCCACTCTTCCCAGGAGTACGTCCGCCCTTGTCCGGGATCAAACGCAGGTCATGTTAGCCGTTGTGTAGGCTATCTTCCGGGTGCTGGCTCCTTTATAACCGTTGCGGTTACCCCACACCATTGTTGCTAGCGGTTATCAGCGAGAAAGTCGATTGCTATGCCCTTGCATCAAGACATCCTAGCATTTTTTTCCTGTGTCAGATAACACTTCCAACATGCGTCGGTCAGTGTCCTGTCTGATTGATATACACTGGCGGTATATGGGAGCTGTCCATCTCCATCACTGACGTGAGACGCCGGAGTTCCAGCTGCCGCGACGTGTGACGATCATGTGATCGTGACGTCCCCGTCGATTTCCACAATGAGCGAGGGTGGCGGATCGTGGCGAGACAGCTTACCGTCGGCGAAAGCCTCAACGGCGTCCTTTGTGCGCCTTTCAAACACGGGCAAAATGAAATTCAACATGAGCCACATACACAAGCCAAATTGGCCACCACCAGTGACTTATATACGACATATGTACTGTTCACTTCCGTCGCTACCACGCCCATCACCTGTCATTTCGATAGCCGTATCTGATTCACGCCCGTGGCTTGTGTCCCTAAAGGCGCACTGCTCTACTCGAAAGCTTCTCGGGATTCACTCTTCTGCTCACCCCTTCCTTTTCTTCTGTTTCGGGTTCTTTCTTTCGTTTCGTCCCCGCCCTTGTGGCCATGGCTGCAACGGCCCGACGACAACGCTTTGAACATTCTCTGGATATGGGCGCAGTGCGACCCGAACTTTGTATTAAGGTTTCTTCGCCAGTCGTGGACAATGCCTGGAGCATGGTAGATTCGCCCGTGCTTGGAAGAACGTCGAGCGTCTCACGGCGGCCTACTGAGATCGCCACTTCCTCATTTGCGCCGTTGCGCTGTTCAACGAAGCCTAGACCAGTAAGCCTCCTCATCGCTACTTGAAACATTCCTCATTGACCTGAAACGCTAGGTTGCGCCGCTGAATATTAAGAAGATTCGTCGGAGAGGATTGTTGAGCGGTGTCCATTTGGTCCTCCCGCCCTCGCCCCTGTCACCACCCACACCCGGATTAACACCTCAGACCTCTCTAACATTTACTGCAGAGTGGGACTCCACACAAGAAGAATTTATGTTTACTCCCCTCGAGAACGAGCTCCCGACCTCTGCACTCAGCCCCCACGCTCCTACCAGCCCGGTACCTGAAGACTTCGACGGAGAGCTCGACATGACACCTAGCTCGACTGCGCCCTGTCCAGGCAGTCCTTGCAGTTCCACTAGCTCAGGATCATCCCATCCCGATTCTTTGTTCACGCACGAACGCAAACAATCCGTGTCAACATGTCCGACCACCGCCCTGGACGATCCTGCCAAGCCCAGCACGTCGTCCGCTTCGCTACCTCCGCATATATCTCTTCGCTTGTTTCAGGGCGAGATGCAGAGAGTGACTGCAGTCGCTGAGTCCGAGGCGTTTGATAAGACATGCCTCGAAGGGATGGACGAGGATCTGTTGCTTCATCCATGGTCAGCCTTTGACACCCTGTGTTGGGAGTCAGTGACAGAGCTGGCGGACTCGCTTGATGCACTACGCTTGCCGCGCATGCTGGCTACAAACAGCAAGTCGCTCCCAGATGTCCCGTCTGACTCGAGATCAGTGAAGAGCATCGTTGATTTCACAGGTGCTGATGAAGTAAGCCTCCCGATGGTTTCCACGTCTATGACATTCCCTTTGATGCCTAGTTCTATATCTAGGCCAAGGATTCCCGGTTCTCAAATGATGCCCCATTGCTGGCTGCGAGCAAGAGTAAACCACATCGATGCGTGCCACTACACTTCCGTTCGCTGAGTAAAGTCTTCAAAGGTGGCTTCCATAGACACTGAGTGCGGACAACTGGACGTTCACATCTACCACGGTATTCGTTAACGACTGACAACGACTGTATTCGTATCTTAAATGAATGTGTATCACACCTCGGAGTGAGAGCATTTTTAGGCACAATTTATCTTATAGTACTGTGTACTCTACCTGCTATATGTATGCACTGGGGTGCCATCTATCTTTATTTGCTGATCGAATAACAAGCTTCTTGCTTGTACACCGTACGACGCCCGCAACCCGCATGACAAACGCCGATGGTCACTGAAAGTCAGTCCTCAGGCCTCTAGACCCGACCACTTAGTGCCAAACAGACAAGTCTACCGTTCTCAGCCTCGAGTTCTGATACATAGTCTATGCGCTTCCATTATGAAATAGGATAACTATGTATGGCGACAATCATCAACCACTGCATCAAAAGTATAAACGGTATAGGACGTTAGGTCATACCATAAGTCGACATCCATCATTCACTCCTTATCGCTCTCGCATGGACTGCTCTATCCGGACCATTGCGCTTGCTACATCCTTGCAGAACGCACCGTCGCCGAGAAGGTTGACAAGGCCGGCGCGTTCAAAAGTCTCCCGCGGTCCCTTCTTGAGATGCGTCATGAAGAGCCCCACTCCACGACTCTGAAGGGAACGGGAAATGACGCAATGTGAGTGTAGCGAGAACACCAAAACAGGAGAACACGGACCTTATAGGTCTCCACCAGTTCGTAGAATATTTGCACAGCCCTGCGGGGAAGCTGTGAGAGAATACTACCAGAAAAAGGAAAGTTAACGTACGAGGCATCAATACTGTCCACATCTGCCAAATGGAATACTAGCACACTAGCATGTTGACGTTCAGGCTCGTCGGAAGGATGATGCTTGTTAACGCCGTATAGCTCGAGTCGCCGCAGACGCTCTAAAAGATGATGGTGAGACCCTTACGATATTGACAGTGAGGGGCAAGCACCTTTCAGCTGGGCCGTATTCGCTAATCAGAGCCTGTTTAGCTGAGCCACCATCGCGCATGAAGAGGGAAGGTACGCATACCAAAATCCAAGTTCTCACGGATCCGTACAATCAATACGCCGGCGGCGTCCTCCTGAGCTTCAGGATTCTCATCGATAGGTTTCCAACTTTCTGTACCCGGTATACGACCCTGTCGGTAGGGACGTGTGAATGAAATCAGCCAGCAGTATCAAAATCCGCACCAAAATTGTCATGCGTGTCTTAGACGAGCGATGGACGACGAGCAGGAGCGATATCACTAGGCTGACTGCGATGCCGATCTCGACATTCCAGACGATAGTCAACACGAATGTCAGGGCCATTAGAGTTAGGTCAACCCAGCTGCGCAGCCTGGGCAAAAGTAACGTTGTCAGGAGAACCTCGACATGAAAAGATCATTCTTACTTCCAATAGAACTTAAGGTCATGAGGTACCTCCGCGAGGAGGCTGAACACGACTAGACATATGCTGATATCATACTCGATAACTTTGCAACTTGAGGTAGTGGAAGTACTCACATGGCCGCAAGAACGCCCTTTGGAAGATAGTACAACCACGGAAGAAGGAAGAATATCGCGAGCAGGACAAGCCCAGAGCACACTAGTGACACCATTTGTGTCCGTGCACCGACTTCGCCACTCAACTTCGATCTGCTCCCAACGTCAGTCACACCACACTACTATGGCACTGAATAACGTACCGAGTGATAGAGCCGAAGGCGGGGAGGGTCCCTGGGACGAACGCACCGGCGATGTTGCCTGCGCCGAGCGCAACGAGCTCGCGATTCGGACTTATGCTGTACCCAAAGATCGCAGCATTCTGTTTGGCAGAAACGATGCTGTCGAGGAACCCAACGATAGTGCATAGGCTGACCGCAGAGAACCCGAAATGGTATACGTCAAAAGGCCGGTAAGCAGGTTTGGATCGCACGACTCACACTGCAGTCGAGGTGGTCCTTCTCAGATATCTAAGCGTAACCTTCCTTAGCGGAAAGTGGACCAGCGTGCTCCCTGTGTTGATAGGAACGTTCCCCAGGATCTCTACGCCGTCCTGGTCCCAGTTGAACTTGTCGGACATAACTGCATCGGGGTTAGGGTTGATCTCAACGTCACTTATACCGCATTCGAACTTACTCGTCGAGCATACGACAACAATCAACACTTCCGGGAGGCGATATATGAACCAGTACTTCTTTAACTGTGTCTTGAGGCTGCGGATGATTACGAGCACGCCGAGCGCACCGAAGCTGATCGCTGTTGTCAGCCCGTGTCCATGAGCCCAGACGTGGTGCGCAATGAAGAGCGCCTTGTCAAGCGTCGAATGCAGCTCGTACGCGTGTGTAAGTTCGGATAGCCCGAACATGGGGATAAGTTGCTCGCTGTAGGATAGAAATGTCAGCGGGGAACAGGGCCAGGAGAGAACGCGTACATCATGATAACGACTGCCACGGCAGTGACAAATCCACGCAGGAGCGCACGACTGAGGACAACGTCTAGGAATCCGAGGCGGAAGAAGCCAAGGAGGAAGCTGAGAATCCCTACCTGAGCGGTCAAAGCCAACATGATGTTTAATGGCGTCATATAGACGGTAAAGTATTAACGAGCGCACTTGGAAGGTGATGATTGTAGACACGGCTAGGCCAACTTTATCCCGTGACAACGGGGTAGAGTGCGGGTCGTGCAGGATCTCGTCGACAGCTTGGCCGACAAGGAGAGAAATCGAAGCTTCTGGGGCGACATTGAGCTGGCGGGATGTACCGAAAAAGGCATACACCAGTCCGGGAATAGATGCAGAGAACTGGAGACAAGGTAAGCAACGAGTCCTGTTAAGCCTTGACGGGACCCTGCGTACCAGACCAGTGACCGGGCTTAATCTCGCGAGGGTGGTGGCATAAGATATGCATTGGGGTATGAGTATGCAGGCGACTGTTACTCCCGCGAGGAGATCACCACCAAATCTACAGAATGCGGCCCGGAAGGCAGATTGTTGAGTAAGGATCCCCTCGACTGACCATAGCCGCGCAAATACGCACAGCGACCACGAATAGTTGGGTATCCAATGTGTCGAAGGGACATAGTAATTTACTTTTGCCCAGGTGGACGTTTTCCGCCGCCGCATTGGGGGTGGGGGAGGTCCTGAATAAGAATTGTTCAATGTCAAACATCTAACCCCAACGTATCATCGCAGACGTACCTCGCGCCGACCTCGTTCCATACTCTTGTCGACCCTGCTCAACGTCCTCTCCCAACCTTCCCAGCAGTCCTGTGTGCTCCTCCGGGACGACTGGCGTCCGTGGAGTCTTGAGTCCGCTGGGTGTGCTCGCACCAGAATACATGTCGATGGCCCTCAAAGACGATGCCGCCGACGTGCGAGATGAGAGTGTATGATAAGGAGAGCGATTAACGGTCCCCCCTTGGCCGGTACCATGAGTGTCCATCCCGCAGCCAATCAGGGTGGTGACGGTCTAAATATGTGAGGTCGTTGAAGTCGATGAGAGCCGGGCCATGCCACCGCGATAGAGCAGATAGCGGGAGCTGCGGGTAAATTGCAGGCCATATCGTGGTGGTTGTACTGTACAGTGTCTCTACGAAGTTGTATCTGCCTCTTTGCGGGCCCACTACGAGATTATCTGATAACTGCCAACCCTGAGAGCTTCGTCAATGAGATGCGCTCTCATCCTTGCAATTGAATTTTACGGTTGTGTCTCTGCAGTCTATTTTCTCTCAGCTTTCTGACCAATAGGAGTCCTTCATTTACTACGACACTCGACTCCGCGATGCGGAATATACCGCGGCAGGCCCGCGGCATTATTATCGAACTTGTTCCTACTTATTCCCCATGTTCACCGATAACAACAGAACAAACCTCCAGACATATATCTACTATATCAACCCCTAACCGCACCCGTTTCCATCCACCTACAATAGATTGTTCTCCGGGTATAGGATAGATTGTGGCGCATTCTAATGCCTACTATTTGTACTTACCGGGAAGCACCGCGTCTTAGTACTAGCTACTTGTTGCGGTATATAAATGCTGATTTCATCATCATCATCCCCATGTTCACCTTGCAGCCCATGCTGGAGATTCTAATGGAATCTTGTAATGGGAGCATGCGGAGTCTCATGCATCAATCAATCACGGCCTGGCCTTTAAGTTGGTACGCAGGTACGATGTCGTGTGACGATTTGCACTCCAAGTAGCAGTACTACTCCTGGTGCAAGCTCAATATTGAACGGTGCCGGTGAATTGTTGGACCAAGTCACACTTGTTCTGGTTCATTACGGTGGTTCCAACAGAGCACTCGCGAGAACTGTCAGTTCCCAGCCAGCGCCGCAGCCTTGGCCCTATCTGATGGGTGAAACAGGCACATGAGCTACACTACGACCCGAATATTGAATGAAGGCCTGTTGCTGTTTCAGGATAGTCGTCTATTATACAAATGGCTATTCCAGCAGACATTTGTACCGTCAGTTTCCTTGTTCAGCCTTGGTCACCAATACGTCCAATTTTATTACATTCAAACAAGGGCTGAACGGCGAGTTTGCACACTAACATTTTCGGGTTGGCCTAGTTCAACAGTGACGGCGATATCACAGAACAAGGTGCAGTTGGGACACTTCGACCACGTCCCTCGACATGTATTCTGGTCTTGCGATGCAAACATTTCGCGCCTCGGCGGCCTCGCTCGACAACTTACATAAGGTTGACCTGATATCTCTTGCTTACCTTTTGGCCAGCGTCGTGTCACCTCTTCCACGACTGGTTGCGTCGGCTACAGTATCCTTGGTTCTCGCCGGACAGACCATCACTCTAGGTAACAACCTGGCAGAGCTGTACCCCAAATCCCTGACCTCGAGGGTCGTCGCGTGACAACCGTTCCAATCCCGCATGTTTGTAAACGCTCAGCGAAGCTTCGCATTTTTCTCGTATGTACTTCCATTCGTAAGTGTGGCAGTTCCCCTACGATCATCGTTTTCCACATGTCCGTCTTAGAGACCCTATTTGACAATATCGTAGTGGGACTTTAATCTGGCTGACCTTGAGGCATATTCTATGCTCTTACAATGCCTTACTCCCCACTAGATCGTGGTCGGTACTGTAGTCTGATTTCAATTTGCCCAGAATCCTGGGAGGTTCCGTACTATCTTCGCCGCTCATGCACTGTCTTCAATCGAATGTGACATGCCGCCGAGATATTGAAAACAGCTAATTTTCGAATCGAGCCACTGCTATCAGTCTGCAGCGGCTTCTCGCGAAGCGAAGATTGTGCAATAATCTTCGTCTGATACCCCCCTGCTTGCGCAATTTGCCATGTGTATCTTGCTTGGATGGAGTGCTGTGAGTCGGTGACGGCAATAGACTGGGGCGGTGTGCCAGTTAGCCACTTTGTAAATAGTGCCAAATAGGAATACGTATCCGTTATCTGGCAGCGCAGCGGGTGAAGTGCAGGCCTAACCCCTCCCCGCCCGACGATCATGTCATTTCTTATACTCTCTCTTTTAACGGTGTCCTTAGCTGCGGCTGGGTACGCCAACCCGCTCTCTACATACCCTCATGACATTCCTCGTGAGCGTTCGGCGATAGCGTATGCACCGATGGTGGTTGCGGATCACCCGCACGGGACCGTTAACAACTCCTATATCATCATGCTCAAGGATGATATCGCACCTGTATTGTTGCAGAATCATCTGAACTTCGTGCAGACGGTGCATTCCGAGGAGTCGCTGCTGAGCGACTTCGAGGGCGGCTTGAGTCATGTGTATGATGGGCACATCAAGGGGTACGCTGGCAAGTTTACCCAGGGCACGATCGAGCGGATACGACAGATGCCCGAGGTGGAGTATGTTGAGATGGACCAGATCGTGAAGACGATGGACATTGACGTGGAGGCGGCCGAGACGCAGAAGGGCGCGCCTTGGGTAAGTGCGCTATGCGATACCATGGTGACTTGCTCACACGACATACCGGCAGGGTCTCGCACGGATAAGCCACCGCGCCCGGCTCACGTTCGGCACTTTCACCAAGTATGAATACAGCAAGGACGGCGGCGCGGGCGTTGATGTCTATGTCATCGATACCGGCATCAACATCAAGCACAAAGAGTTCGAGGGTCGTGCTTCTTGGGGCAAGACCGTTCCCCAGGGTGACGTTGACGAGGATGCCAATGGTCACGGCACTCACTGCGCCGGAACCATTGCGTCCCGCAAGTTTGGTGTGGCCAAGTCTGCCAATGTCATTGCGGTTAAGGTGCTTGGCAGCAACGGAAGCGGAACGATGAGCGACGTTGTCGGTGGCGTTACCTGGGTTGTGCGGGAGGCAGTTGCCAAGGCTGCAGCTGCGCTTCAGGAGTTCAAGGAGACTGGCAAGACGAAGCACAAGGGCTCCGTTGCGAACATGTCCCTCGGTGGCGGCAAGTCGAAGGCACTCGATGACACCGTTAACAAGGCTGTTGACGGTGGCGTTCACTTCGCCGTCGCGGCCGGTGAGTGAACATTTATTTTGATTTGACGTTTGTGTTGACACGTTTCAGGCAATGACAATCGTGATGCTTGCGGAAACTCTCCGGCTGCTGCGGAGAAGGCTATCACCGTCGGTGCTTCCACTCTCGGTGACGAGCGGGCCTACTTTTCCAACTATGGACCCTGTGTCGATGTATTTGCACCTGGTAAACGTTTCTGTATTCTTGTTTTATATCGTGTCCGTTCACCCAGGGCTATATAGGCTTGAACGTCCTCTCCACTTACATTGGCAGTGACGAGGCTGTCTCGACCCTCTCTGGTACTTCCATGGCCTCGCCCCATACCGCCGGTATACTCGCGTACCTCCTCTCGTTGTACCCCTCTGCGACCTTCAACCCAACCGTAGCGCCCGATCTCGTCCCACCATCGCTTGTGTCTTCCTTCTCTGCACCGTCATTCGCGGACATGTACGCGCTCGTGCACGCGTCGCTGCCGAGCTGGGCGTCCACGTTCCTCCCGCCTCCGCAGCTGGTCGAGGCGGTTGCGCCCGTGCCTGGCGTGCCGAAGACGCTAACGCCGAAGCAGCTGAAGCTTGCCATGTTGGCGCTTGCGACGGAGGGTGCGCTTGACACGCTGCCGAAGGACACGCCCAACCTTCTCATTTACAACAACGCCACCGCTTAAGCGCGTGCGCGCATCTTGCTTCACGACGCTGTCATGTAGTTTCTATCTATCAGAGTCCGCACTGTTGCTGTACTCGTGTAATTCAATCTCTTCATGTCATTACTAGTTTCTGGCTCGATGCAATCGTCTGTTACACAATGTACCATACAAACGAATGACCCCGTCAATCCACTATTCAGATTGTCAGAATGTTGCAGAGTCTGTCTGAGAAGCACGATATTTGATTGTGCGCGCTTCGAACGTCTGGGCGTTGACACGTTGAATTATCAGTCAATGTTTGAATGGTCGGTCACCACTGCAACGTTGAACTGACGGCGCAACCATCTTGGAGTCTACGCTAATTGTACCGCATACGTTGCTACTACCTTATCTCGTGCTATGGTATTGCTTGACTATTGTGCCTGGTTCATTGTCTGGCGAAGTCTCTCGGCGCCATGTCTTGTGACACGTTTCTGCCAGTTACACGGTACAGAGCATAATCACATCCCGTTTACACGATACAATTACATTCTGACGTGCAAGCAACCCAATCTACCGAACAGGACACTAAAAAAAAGTATGGTAGCTCTGTAACATGTCCTAGTCTCGAGCCAAACCAAATTTAAACAGATCGATGTTTACATGCTTGCAACATGCATTCCGCCGCGGCCACATAATCCTCACACTCTTTCATCTTGGGGTATATACACTTTACTTCAAGAGAGATGTGTTGTTGTGGTATGAAGACGAGTCTGTGAAGGAACGGTCGCGGCGCGAGGCATCGCGGTAGGCCTGGAGTGCGCGGAACAGTGTCTGGAAGTCCTCCGGGGCAGGCGTTTGTGTGTCTGACGTGTTGCGCAGGTGCGAGGCGAACAACGTGCGCGAGTACTAATTTCAATCTTATCAGCGACCCAGCGTGTCGAAGGTAGGCAACACAAACTTACTGCGCCCTCAAACTCCTCCCGCTTCACCCCCGACGAGGAACCGCGTCCGCGTCTCGGTAGCGGCGGGCGCCTCACTTTGGGCCGGAGCGACGGCCGCGTCGTGCTGCAGCTTGGCACGCGATACTCCTCCGTGAGGGAGATGTCGCCGTACGCGCTCAGCGTGTATCCGTCGGCGTTCTCCTTGTCGTCCTCCTCCCCTTCGTCTTCGTCCGCTTCCTTTATGAGAATGGGGTTCAGGAAGTCATCGTCGTCTGTCAGTATGCTGGGAAGCGGTGCGTGCGCGTAAGGGTTCGGTTTGCGGGGGACAGAACTCGGTGCGCGATTCGGATTCAGTGGGCTGGGCACGTATGTCAAGCTGTTGTATGTCGAGCTGCGGCGCTCCTTGCTGTCGTGCTCGCGTATGGGTATATCATGGTGCGTGTTGCGAGAACGTCTGGAGTTTGCAGAAGTCTGCGTGGCCGGATGTCAGTACCGGTCCCCGGGACTCATGGAGGGCCGCTCTAGCACGTACGTTATACGAAGACATCTTGCCTTAGACTCTAACGATATGATTTATTGTAGAGCACTGCAGATGCTAGCTGGGTGGACAGACAGTGGGGAGGCGTGGGCGGGAGGCGCAATGTGATTGCGGGTCTGGCCAAGATGCAGATGACCGACCAGCTGCCGTCTTGCCCTCCATTTAAGCTCCCGCCCAGGTCAAAGCCACTGGTGGCCACACCGAAGCGAGCCACCGCCGTCATGCGCCGCGCATCTTATTTGCAAATCGCCTCGGCATCGTCGCACAAAGGCGCAACCACAATGACTGTTCCCGGTCCTTTTGGACGGGGCAGGCCCAAGCGAACAAAAACGCGCAAAATATTTCTCCGGAGGTGCGACATAAATGTCTTATAAGTGAAGTGGTGTACGGTCGTTGTTTATGGTGGCTCTACTGTTCAAAAGCAAAATGATCCGCACACCTGAGGATTCACTCTGGAAACTTGTTGCTGTGTTCAAAATGGAATTATGTGGGCCAAAAAGCAGGTGACATGCAATGTTTGTTCTATTCATCATACGACCTGGCGCGGTATCTAAGGCCATCTCTACGAGTGTCGATGGGTCATGGTGCCCTATTTAATTCTGTAGACGCGCTTTTGACCATTAGCCGCGGCCGAACGACTTGTCTTCGAGCGCAGCCGTGTTGGACGCCACCGTGCGACGACCCCAATGAAGGCCTCTTGTCGCCTAGGTGGTGAACCAATGCATTGCGATGATGGTCCATCGTGGATTAACGCAGAGTGTAGGTGCGTGCCAATATGAGTACGTAACGCCGTTGCATACCATCGGCCTGAATATGAGTTGATGATGCTGCAGGCTAATACGTCTTCTACATGCCAGTCACCATGTGTCACCGCGTGAAATCAGTCTTACATTGGAATCGTCCCCGACATTCGCCTGAGGCTCGACGGGCTTCAGATGCGGGGCAGAAGGGCCATCTGTCCTTGGTCGACTATACAAAACCTGGTACGAGTTTCTCTTGTTTATGTTTAGCGCCTCAGTGAGTAGGTGTTCCTACCTATGAAGTTTTTAGTCAGTCCCGTTGGTTGTCGTCGGGAACTCTTTTTTACCTTCCATAAAATTCTAGTGGCCCATTCGCCGTTGGTCTCCTGATACGACGATGATGGTGAAGTTGAAGAAACAATCGAATTTAGGACACATTGATACGCAATGTCGATAGACTATCAATAGGCTACTCCTACACGCTCGAGGTTACGGCGGAGCAGCCGCTTGGTCAGTGCTTTGTAGGTAGCGGCTCAATTGTGCCGCCATGACCGAGTAACCACCCTGAATTTCGAATACGGAGATGTTGCAGACGGTGCTGACGCTCTCATGAGAAGCGCATGTCAAAGAGCCCTGGCGATGCACGCCGTCATTCGATACTTTCGAAGTCATTGCCGGACACACCCGTGACTGTACATCCTATACTTGAAGTTTGGCATGCTGCTTGCACCTCTACAGCTGTTTCGGAAATTCTTGAGAGCTGCGTCTTGTTTGTAAATACGAAAAAATCAGAATAATTGTAAAATTGACTATGATGTTTCCTCTTGGTATACCACTACAGTCTATTGATGAAGCAGCAAGCTTTGGGGCTCCTCCAGGAAGGCTGGAAGCATCAGATGTCTTGGGGCAGAGTGTGTGTTACAAACTATAATATTCGATCAAAGGATTCATTATAGCATCCTGCTTGCTCTTCTCTTGGATGGATACATCACCCTTCATGTTGTTGAGGGTTCAATAGATGGGGAAGGATTCTATGATTGGATAGCCAATGATCTGGTGCATTTTTTGGTCTTCCTCCATGATCATTTTATTATTCATTTACCTGTGCAACAGCTTGCATGAATAAACCAATTCCTTGGTCCATGAAGTGTTAATCCTCAACAACTGCAGTATGCATAAGGTGGTTGAGGTTGATTCACACATATTGAATACATCAAAGAAGATTCAATGGCTATATTGTAATTGACCATTATACAAATGTGGGGCTTATACACATACCATGAATAAGTAGAGTGATCACAAGCAAAGATCTAGATGTTATAAGGTTACTGATGAGGGCTAAGCTTCCAGATACCTTTTGATCAGGACCAGGATAACTGCAATGATACCATTGATAAGAAGGATCATAATTTGTGGAAGGATAGTGAGGAGTAGGTCTATCAGCTTATGAATCAGACCACAATTTCAGATGTATTGTTGTCATCTTTATTGTCTGCCATCACTGTCTAAAAGGTCACTTGTCTTCATCTCCTCTCTTTTTACTCTTTTCTTTTCAATCTCCTCACTTTTATGTAGTCTGCATGGCAAATTGATAGTTGTTGTCTGGCTCAGTTAAGGTACCTTGTTCATTGCATCTATGAATTGCTGTGTCTCAATCAAATTATGATGTCAGGCACTTGAAAGTGATCATACTGCTCTAGGATTTTGAAATATGCTTGTGACATTAAACAACAGGATAGACTGTCAAAGATAGACTGTAGAAATGAATGTGTTGATGAGTAGTGATCTTACAATTATTCTAATTGTTTTTATATTTACAAATGCTGCTAAGACATGGCTTCCAAGACTTTCTGAATCAGCTGTACAGCAATGTGTATAATTATGCAGAAAAGTAACTTTTGTTTGATGTAGCTAAAGTAGGACACTTGTTACCAGGGGTTTGTCCTGGTAATGCTGCAGCAGGCTTAGCACAGTGTACAGCAAAGGGACAAGGAGGAACAATGGTGAGGATGAGTCACAATCCTCAGCAGTCTTCAACTACAAGCCCTATGTAGTTGCAATAGTTTTTACGGGCTTCTTGTGGGTGCAAAGAAATGAGTAAGAAGAATTGTGTATTTAGTACTAAGTGCATAGTACACTTTGGTACGTATGAACGAAGAGGATACAACTGAGAAAATCCTCCAATAGAAGGATCTACTATATACTGCCACCGCTGACCCCCGGGTATAGCTAAGTGGTCCTCCAGGGATAGTGTAAGACAAAAGGAGTCAGCAGCCTGAAACATGTAACTATCATGGTGTAAGCAGGGATGGTCAGCCAGTCAGTCAGTCTGAATGAGTAAGTATGTGAAAGTGGAGCTGCACATCCATGGTGTGAGAAAATAGTGAAAGAAAAAACGATTAAGTCCACAGCCCTATTTGAAACAATTACCCGCATTATGCTTACCTCATAGACTCTGACTCATATTGAGCCCCGTTTACACATTCCACTTACGCCTACCGATTGCTAATATGGCGCGATGACTCATATTATCTTTGTACCACTAGTCTTATCACTTGACGGACTACCTGCCCTAGTGTAGTACTTGGTCCATGCTCGTTGTCTGTATTAGTATATATATAGGCATGTATTAGTTAGGTCGGACCTTAAGTTTGATCTGGTTACCATATCATATTCGTGTCTTGCCACCGCTCAGTTCGACACCTTCAGAACTTCACATGGCTCGGACTATATCGTTCATAAGTTCTCACCACCCTTTGTCGTGGCCAGGCCGTCTCTCAGATAGCGGTCCAAGATACCAATTTGTATCAAAAGATTGAACTTACGCTAAGTCGCCCCTAGTACTATCTAGTGGGCATACCATAAGACACCACATCTTCACTCAGAACAGTCGATCCCGAATACTGGGGATTACCAACTCCAGTTGACAACGCCCCACTCTTGTATGACCTCGACCAGCGAGCCTTCGTCGACCACAACCTCCATCCAATCTACCCACACTCCCCACTTCAGTGGAGAGGGACAACCTCGAATCGACCGACCCGACAAGCACAGGCGCAGCTTGCAAATTACTTCAGACGAAACCCCCCACCAGAGAACCGAGACCCATCCATCCTCTTCTGGGAATCAAACCCTGCGACACCGGTAACCACTACCCCACCATCCCCTTCCTCGACCACTACGACCCCAACACCTCCTACCCCTATGACTACCATTGCAAATATGACCCAGGCAGAACTGGAGGCACTCATAGCATGCCTCAACATGAATCAACAGGGAGGTTGACCCCTCAAACTCGACATTCCTGCACCGGATCCATTCACCGGGCAAGGAGAAGATTTGGAGCGATTTCTCCAATGAGTGAAACACTACTTCACTGCCACCAACAACACCAGTCTAAGCCATGAAATGAAGATTGCCTTCACTGTTGCCCTCATGAAAGGAGGACAGGATGCTCGCATTTGGCGAGACACATATTACGAGCGAGCTGCAGGAGGACAAGCCCCCTACGCAACTTGGGACCTATTCAAAGCATCTCTCAGAGTCGCATTCCCTGAACACGAAGGAGTGCAGAAGGCGCATCAGGTGTTAATGGAACTACCAGCTAAGCAGCTTAACAAGAAAACTAGGGCCACTACTAAAATGTACATGGAAAGGTTCCGACTTTTGGCAGAAAAAGCCAAGCTAAAGGACGCATTTGTGGACCTCAACGGCCAATGCACTGAGAATGACTACCCCACGTTACGAGCCATCTTCATCAAAGGCCTAGACCGACAGATCTACACCACCCTCGCAGGGCAAACACTCAATGAGCGACCCAACACCATGGAGAAGTGGTATGCAGACGTCCTCCAATTAGACGCCATCTACAAGAGAATTGATCAGATCTCCACCCCTACCACCGATTACAGAGATCCAATGGATGTTGATGCAGTCGTGACCCCTCGAGCAACCACACCTAAAAAATGATGGGAGGATGGATGTTCCTTAAACAAAAATGAAAGGAAGTACCATCGAGACAACAACCTCTGTTTCTATTGCCATAACAAAGGACACTCGAGCTGCGAATGCCGAAAGAAGGCAGCCAAACGAGGTCAACTGAGCACTCGAAGAGTCGCTGACGCACAACCCGTAGGAGACTACCGCTTCTACATCAAGACTCTCTCGGCAGATGAGAAGAGGGCAATGTTGGAAGAGTTGGTCACTGAGGATTTTTAAAGGGGCAGGGTGAGCCGACGCAACCACTGCCCATTTCCGTTTCACTGTTCCACGTTGTACTAGTAGTCCGGAATGAAAGAGCCCTTCACATTCCGATCACTGTGGGACGAAAAGACATCGAAGCACACGCCTTCATTGATAGCGGCGCATCAGGGATATTTGTACATCCACGATTTGTCAAAGAACACAGCATCCGGATGGAACCGCTCACGCGCCCCATGTCCATATTCAATGTGGATGGAACCGCAAATAAACAAGCACTCATAACAAAACGAGCCCTGATTCCATACAAAATCAGAGGAGAACCCCGATTTGTCAAAGCCTACGTAGCCAGCATAGGAAATGAAGATGTCATCTTCAGACATACCTGGCTTAAACTGGAGAATCCCAATATCGATTGGAAGACGGGTCGAGTAGAACTAAAACATCAAATGACCCTCAAAGAATCTAAAGAATGGAAGAAAGGTCTCCTTGTCACCAGGGAAGCCCTCCTCAAGCTGAAAAAACTACACATTGAAGCTGCCACTAAAACCCCTCCAAAACCAAAAGCCCCTCGACCCACCATCAAAGAAGTAGAAGACAAAGGAGATGAAGAGGTCATCAATACCATGTCCCCCATACTCCCTATCACGGAAACACCCAGGCAAACAATGCACCAACCCTCGACATCCCCAAAAACGGATCTGGAGGGCCCCATCAACAAAGTCGCTCTAGAACAAGCGATGGAAACCATTGACAATGACGAACTGGTCATAGCGTTCATTGAAGGAGATGATCGGTTCACTACCTATGGATGGGGTTCACATCCGGCTTATAGGGACGTGCCCTTAATGGAAGCTAAGTACCCTTTTAATGGGGCATACAAACGCTTAAACAACGGTTTAATTTGGAAGATCACTCTAGTGTTGCCGCGGCTTCGGCTTGAAGCCGGCTGATAGCCGCAAGTCGAGCCACGACTTTTAGCGACTCGGCTTGATTCGGCTATGTCAATAACTGGCTTTATCCATACCGGCTAAAGTTGTAACTGCAACTTTGCAGTCGACTATAGCCAGTAGAGCTGAGTCACATGACTTAAACACTTGCAGTCCAGAACCTCTGCCATCGACACCTCGTCTCCTTCGCCGCCATTGCCCTCACCGTTGTCTGGGAAATTCTAGTGAGTCCTTTATTTGCTCCATACTCCTATATCTGGCACTCTTATCCACTGCAGAACAAGAGAACGTATTCCGCCCTCCACTATCCTCCGACAATCACTTCTGGTCTCGCTGCCAGAGGAGCTCAACAATGAGTTTCCATTTGCGTTCACAACACCACATGGCTTCACCGGCTCTAATCGCAAGCCGTCCGTGCGATCAAGATGTTCCATCACATTGGCCTCCACCTCGACATCTGCGTTTCGCTCATTGTGCAGGGTGCGCAGCTCTACATGACGCTTTCGGACGTCCCCTTCAGCATTGACCCAGGCATTCCCGTCAACCGTGCGCACGCGCTCAGAGGTACTACGATAATGACTCCGACAACTATGGCCGTTGCGACACGTACATGTCTGACGGCAGCAACACTGGCTTGAATGATGACGACCGCTATTATGACCACCATGGCGCGTACGACCCGTACGGACGTGAGTGATGATTGAGCGCCATGCACCGGGGGCTTTAACGTTCTCTGTTCTACCTTTTGGTCCTTCTCTGACCGATACTCCACAGTTCGATTTCACGATGCAGCTTCTGGATAGCAGAGCATCGCGGATGTCGCCGAACCAGGCGCTGCTGACGCTGCACGCAGACTATATCGGTGGGCAGCATGCGAACTACCGGAAATGGTACTTTGCGGCACAGCTGGACCTCGACGACGCAGTGGGTCAGACGCAGAATCCGGGTCTGCAGCGACTGAAGACGGTGAAGAAGCGGGGGCCGAAGAACGCATCAGAAAAGTCGTTGAGCGGTGCGATGGACCGGTGGCGGCAGGCAATGAACAACATGAGCCAGTACGACTGTATGCGGCAAATCGCGCTGTGGCTATTGTGCTGGGGCGAGGCGGCGCAGGTATGCTTCGTCCCCGAGTGCTTGTGTTTCATCTTCAAGTGCGCGGACGACTATTACTAGTCCCCCGAGTGTCAGAACAGGGTCGATCCGGTACCGGAAGGTCTTTATCTTCACTCAGTGGTCAAGCCACTGTACAGGTTCATTAGGGATCAGGGATATGAGGTTGTCGAGGGCAAGTTCGTGCGGCGCAAGAGGGATCATGAGAGCATAATTGGCTACGATGATGTGAACTAGCTGTTTTGGTACCTAGAGGGTATTGCAAGGATTGTGCTTAATGATAAGGTTGACATTCTTTCGCCATGTCCTGGTCATTTTTGCTGATCTGGACACTATATAGACTCGACTGGTCGACTTGCCTCCTGCTCAACGGTTCATGAAGTTCGACAGGGTTGACTGGAACAGGGCGTTCTTCAAGACCTATTATGAGAAACGGTCTTTTGGACACCTCTTAGTCAATTTCAACCGTATCTGGGTCATCTATATCGCTATGTACTGGTTCTACACTGCGTACAACTCGCCGACGATCTATAAGGGAGATAGGTCACCTGCCTTGACATGGTCTGCGACCGCGTTGGGTGGCACTGTCGCCACTGTCATCATGATTGCAGCGACGCTCGCCGAGTTTTCGTACATCCCTACAACATGGAACAACACGTCTCATCTCACTCGTCGGCTTCTCTTCCTAATTGTCACTCTCGCACTTACGGCTGGTCCAACTGTCTACGTCGGCATCTCAGAGAGTAGCTCTCCAGGCGGCTCGTTGGCGCTCATCCTCGGTATTGTGCAGTTCTTCATTTCGGTTGTCGTGACGGTCCTCTTTGCCATTCTTCCATCGGGCCGCATGTTCAGCGATCGTGTCGCGGGCAAGTCAAGGAAGTATCTTGCTAGCCAGACGTTTACTGCCAGCTATCCTTCGCTTAAGCACACTGCGCGATTAGCGTCGATCCTCCTGTGGATCCTTGTCTTCGGCTGCAAATTCACAGAGTCTTACTTCTTCTTGACGCTCTCATTCAAAAACCCGATCCACGTCATGATTGGCATGAAGATCCAGAATTGCAATGCAAAATATTTTGGCAATGGGCTCTGTCGCAACCAGGCTGCGTTCACCTTGACCATTATGTACACAATGGATCTTGTCCTGTTCTTCTTGGACACTTTCCTTTGGTGGATCATTTGGAACACAGTCTTTAGCATTGCACACTCATTTCTTCTGGGATTATCAATCTGGACGCCTTGGAAAGATATCTATACTCGGCTGCTGAAGAGGATTTATGCGAAGTTGCTTGCGACGTCTGATATGGAAACTAAGTACAAACCAAAGGTTGGGATCTCTGTGTTATTGGTATTCTTGCTTCTTACCGTTGTCAATACCTAGGTCCTGGTCTCGCAGATGTGGAACGCTATCATCATCTCTATGTATCACGAGCATCTGCTCTCTATCGATCATGTTCAAAGGCTTCTCTACCACCAAATCGATGTTGGTCAGAAAGGTCGTCGCAGCCTTCGAGTACCTCCGTTCTTTATCTCGCAGAGCGATAAAGGCTTCAAGGGCGAATTTTTTACACCCGGTAGCGAAGCAGAGTGCCGTATCTCCTTCTTCGCACAGTCTCTTACTACTGCTGTTCTGGAGCCTTTGCCTGTCGATGCGATGCCGACCTTTACAGTCCTCACGCCGCATTATAGCGAAAAAGTAATCTCCTTCTCGATCTCATAGTACTTTGTGGTTAACATATTTCGTAGATCTTACTTTCGCTCAGAAAGATCATCAGAGAGGAAGACCAGAACACCCGAGTCACTCTTTTGGAATATCTCAAGCAGTTGCATCCAGTGGAATGGGACAATTTTGTCAAGGACACCAAGATTCTCGCAGAGGAGTCCCAGATGTACAATGGTCCAAATCCATTTGGTTCAGACGAGAAAGGCCAATCGAAGACAGACGACCTGCCGTTCTACTACATCGGTTTCAAAAGCACTGCGCCTGAATTCACATTGCGAACACGAATTTGAGCCTCACTTCGTGCAGACTCTGTATCGTACAGTCTCGGGTATGATGAATTACACGAAGGCCATCAAGCTACCTTACCGCGTCGAGAACCCGGAGGTTGTTCAGTGTTTCGGTGGCAACACGGACAAGTTGGAGCGAGAGCTAGAGCACATGGCGCGTCGCAAGTTCAAGTTCGTTGTTTCAATGCAACGCTACTCGAAATTCAGCCGAGAAGAGCAGGAGAACGCAGAATTCCTTCTTCGTGCTTACCCTGATTTACAGATTGCCTACCTCGAGGAGGAACCTGCACGCAAGAAAGGTGGTGAGGTTCGCTTGTTCTCAGCTCTGATCGATGGCCATTCCGAATTCATTCCCGAGAGTGGGCACCGCCGACCCCAAGTTCCACATTGAGCTACCTGGCAACCCTATCCTCGGCGACGGCAAGTCAGATAACCAGAACCATGCTATTATCTTCTACCGTGGTGAATATCTGCAGCTCATTGACACCAACCGGGACAACTATTTGGAAGAGTGCCTCAAAATTTGCAACGTACTTGATGAGTTCGAGGAATACACAGTTTCGAGCCAGAGTGCATATGCTCAATAGGGCCACAAGGAGTTCAAGAAAGAGCCAGTTGCTATCGTTGGCACTCGTGAGTACATTTCCGAATCTTCTCGAGCTCATGGTGCTTTGTGATTAAAATGTTCACCCGTTTATTCAAGTTGCTGACTCCATGGTACAAGAGGCACGGAAGAAGGCTGAGAAGGCTGTCGCGCTCACCGACGTCACTGAAGTGACATCATGATCGTGATGACGCTCGCCGAGTTCTCGTACTTCCCCACGACATCCTCAGTTTCCTTTTAACTACGACGTTTCACGCTTTTTACATCCTCAATAAGAACCCTCACGAAGATTCTTAAGACCAAGCAAAGTGCAGAATACACTACCTCTCTTGTCTCGTGCAGCTACTCCCAATGCTCCATCATCGACACGTTCGCCTTCGCCCGTGTCTGCTAATGGGACTCCAGCTCAACATGTTCCTACCATTTGTCTTATCTCCGCCACACCATCTGCGACGGGCTCAGCTTCCGATGCCAGTACATCTTTTTCTTCAGTTGCGCCTTTTGCATCATCGCCTCTCGCTCCACGCACTGACTCGCAAGCTCCTCGCAAACGTTTGGTTCCAAAGAAGTCCAAACTAGGACTGCTCGGAGGAGCGGGGAAAGCGAAGGAGAAGGCAACCAAGGACTTCTCAGATGTCGTATGACGTGTGGGTGGCGGAACTGCATCAACGGGTCAGAGCGGGTTCGAGATCTATGTAGACCATGCAGACGACTCTGACCTCGGTGAAATTGTGGTAGTTAAGAAGAAGAAATCGAGGTTGGGCCTAGACGGCATGAAGTGGGGCGCGCTCAGTGAGGTAACGAACATCCCGTCTGTACCGAAGGAAAGTAAGCAGCCTACGGAGCATCTATTGAAAGTGAAAGGAGATGAGAGCCAAAAGTGGTGGAGCATCGGGTGTGGAAGGAAGGATTCGAAAGAAAAGAGCAAAGAGAAGACCTGCGAGAAATCGCAGCCGCAAATCCGCTCACAGAGTAAGTTGACTCATGTATTGGGGGCTATACCGCTGACTGATTTGTGCCTAGCTCCTGAGCCCACGAAGTCACTAGAAACGCGTGCCCGCTTCAATTCGCTGGACTCCGGAATCATGCTCTCAAATCTGACACCTAAAGAAGTACTCCAGGATACTACTTCGTCAGTGCGAACCACGCCGCAACCCCCTTCAGTTATCTTGGATGCCAGTGCTGGAAAACCTTCAGACACCACCAACGACCTTCTGGCTCCAGCCGCTGTTCCAGCTAACGGTTCAATTGCAGTGCGGGCTATCAAGTCCATGAGGTCGTTAGCACGGATGGCCAGTTGGGCACAATTGACGAATACTAACAATGGAGAGAAGGAGGGAGGTGGGTCCGCTAACGCCAACACGAACACCATCAACAGCACTAAGGTGAAAGCAAAGGAGAAAGAGAAAGATAAAGGGGATGGGGAGAAAAAGAAGAAGAAAGAAAAAGAAAAAGAGAAGGAGAAGGAGAAGACGATCCGTTACTCGGGGAGTAGCTTCGAGGCGGGTGCTCTGAGCACACAAGGGAGCCCTGCACCGCTACCTGCCATCTCTAGAGAAGAACCGACCAAGGCCCTTGGCAAGAAGAAGCAGAGCGTCCTAGGCCTTGGTTTGCCCTCAACTATGAGGTTGATGACTGTCCGCAACACTTCGTCGTCATCACACTCGTCAGCGGATCCGCCTCCCGCTTCGAGCCAGCTGTCTGTTGACTCAGCCCATCTCATCATGAATGCCCAGGGTCGGCCTACATCTGTTGCTTCGAACGGCTCCTCACTTTGGCCCCCATCTACCGCCTCTGCTGTGTCCGTATTCTCGGGGCGCTCGGCGTGTTCATCCTCGAGCTCCGTCGTTTCTGTGCGCTGGGATGAGGCAGGGATCTGGTCCTCGAAGGAGATGCAGAGGAAAGAGAGGAAGAGCCGCGAAAAAGAATCCAAGACTACAAGAGGTGTTAAGGAAAGTCACAGAAGCTCGGAGTCTAGGAAGCGCAAGACCATTATGGAAATCTTCCCTGAGGCTGAGCTACAGAGACCTCCATCCATGTCGCCTCCGTCGGTGGCTGAGCAACCCATAGTCACTGTCGAGGAGGCAACGATGGATGGTCATTCAGATCATACTGAAGAGCGTAGTATTGAGACTCCCATGAAGCATGCCCGTCTTCGACCTGTCTCTGAGCAAATGTTGGGTAGAGCGAGGCCTCAAGCAATATGTGATGATGGAGACGGTCAGTATCTGAATTTTTGCTGACAGTTTTTGGTGCTCAATCTTTGTTGTTCAGGCGTCCTATCAATCCTGGATGCTGCGACTAACGATCTAGCTTCTTTAATCAACCGTTTGGATTTGGAGGCCACACCAGCCAGCAGTACGAAGACATCACTGGTCAAGCCTGTCTGGCCGTAGAACAATGATGAGAGTCCCATCAAGAAGCGAATCTTTGGTACAGGTAGTCCTTTGAAGACCGAGTTACGCGAGAGTAGTGCCTCCATCAGCTCTCTTCGACCTTATGGCCAAACCTTCACAGCAGGCGCCGCAGGAATGCAGCAACCATCGTATCCCAAACCCATGATCGGTCAACAGATTGCTCCGTGGTCTGAGCTCAACTGGGAAGTATCACCCAGGAAAGCACCCACGAGAACTACGGTGACTACCCGTCTGACTCACAAGCATACCTTGACGCCGGTTCCTGCAGCTGAACCTCCTCTTGTGTTCCAGCTGCTACGCCCTGCGAAAGCCAAGTCTCCACCCATAGTGGCTATGGCGCCATCACCATCTCCGAGTACGGTCACGCCGCCTGTCAGCAATCCTGAGGGGGCCGCTCCTTCATCAGCCACGTTCGGTTCGAGGCCCTCTAAGGTCGGATTGAGATCATCGAACGGCGAAGACGAGTCCGTGCCTTCGCCGACTCCTGTATTCAAGAGGAGCACTGGTGATGTCGGGAGGGGCTCATCTCTGGTGGCCATCAAGGGCAAGATCAACCAGAGAAGTTTACGGAAGTCCCTTGATAATAGTGGTATTCCCATCTCTCCTGAGGCAAGGAAGGGCCTGGGACTAACCGGGACTATGGGAGGGTCTCCTTCTACTGAACCTCCTGTAGATCCTGAGGATTCGGATTCTGATATTCCTGATGAGTTGCAAGTGATCCTATCCGGCCAGTCCGATGAGGAGTGCACGAAATGTTTAGATGACACGCTTTCCTTCCGAGGACTTTCCGCACCGTCGTCTCCAGTTGAATCACCCGAATTGCCGCTTCCGCAGACTGAACTTCCAGGGGACACCGCCAATGTTCCGCCTGTCCCGCTCTTCCAGCTCCATGATGAGGAAGCCAACCAAGCGGACATTGATGAAGGAGGGAACGGATCATCTTCTGAGGATGACACCAAGAAGTCTTTTGACTTCACAGGGGAGTTACAGAAACTCAACGAGTCTGGTGCCTCGGACAGGCGCAGCTTCGTGGAGCAGTTGGAAAATGCTTTCCGTACCCCTGCAAGGATTGAACTCGGTTATGGCTTAGGTGAGCAGTTAGGCCTCAAGGAGAAATTTTTGGCGGTACCTCCAGTGCCAGCTCTTCCACCTGCTTTCCGTCGCGCCCCACCAGAAGATGTAGCCCCGCAGAGCGATCCAGACCCGGAAGGCCGATCAGCTCTGTATGACGATTTGATGAGCCCTCCATGCCTGGATTCTGGTGTTTCTAAGGATTTTCGATTCTTCATGGACGAAGGGACGGAGGACGAATGTAGAGTTTATCCGGCAAGTACGCGTTCTGGCTCCATGCGCTCTAAGGCATCAGACGGGCAGTTGAACGTCGATTTCAAGTTCGGTGGCAAGCCATCTGTTCCTGAGACTGTTGAGGAGAGGCAGGCAAAGCCTATGACATTGTCAGATATTATCCCGCCACTGTCTCACATTCGCTCTCCATCTCAGCCGTCCGATGTCGAGGAGGACAGTTCTGTGCTCAGATCTATCATGGCGAAGGCATCAGAGATTGCACCAGCCGTTCCCCGGCCTCGACTTCATTCTGATTCCAGCTCCAAACGACGTGCACGAGAGGTAAGGCAAGTTCCACAAACCTCTGAGTCCCATTCGAGTCATTCTTGAAATGCATCTGAAGCGAGTTTCACTGGTTTTGAATCTTTTGACGAGGTTAGACGAGGGTTTGAATTTGGTCCCAATCGACCAGCATTCTATCCGTCTCCAGGTGCATTTTCGCGACCGACGTATGGGCGGGAAGATTCGGTATTCAGCATCGCATCTGAATCGTCGTATGGTGCTGTCGTGCACTCTGGCTCCGCGGATCCATTTGGCTATGGTCCCAGTCGTCCTCCGTCGATCGACGCGATGTTAATGTCCATGTCAGTAGATGACACATTCTTCTTCATCCACAGAGACTACCGTCGTCAACGTGTGGACAGCGACGCCTCGAGCTTTTACTTCCGAGCTCCTGGATCTACCCAGGTGTCATATCCTTCCAGGCGTGGTCATCGTCGTCATGAGTCCGGCATGTCTATCGCGTCAAACGGACCGCCGATCAGTTTATACAATTGTAGCTTCGGGGCACACAGACGGAATGACTCTGGTACCAGTGTCAGCTCTGTGGTGCACTCGTATGCTATGTATGGTGCTCATGGGGGTCGTGCGGCGTGGGCTCGTCATCGCCACGACGCTTCGATCGATTCGCAGTGGAGTGACTTCTCAGCGCATCGGCTTGGTCGTCCTGGGCTAGGAGACAAGATGTTCGATAACGATCATGGCATGCCCCTCACCGCAATATCAGCCTCTCCGCCTGAGAGCGTCGCGGGTGAATCGCTCAATCACCGCCCGTCTTGGGAGTCATTCTCAGACGAGGCCAGGAAGTCGTTCATGGATGGTTCACTATTCGAAAAGACCACAAACCGGACATCGGTCTTCTCAGATTCGGTCTTTGGTTGCGATCAATCTTATTCGCAACATGGTCATCAGCTACCGACTCATCAGTTCCGCCCTCTTTCCATGATGAGCGAAGCAAGTGTACATAGTCCACGGAAGGAAGATGACACAATGATCACTGTAAGTTTCTCTATTTACATTTTATGAATCAATCTGATGTGTCTCGATAGATGCTAGACGGTGATCGCGTTCGTCGTCGGTCAATTAGCTGGTTGATTGGGACTTCTCCTTGTGTCAGGGTTGAGAAAATGCAGCGCTCAGCGCTGCCCCAGGCTGTTCTTCAATTCAGGCAGGAAGATGTCCAGAAGGTTGACTCTCCAAACAAAACGAGACTGATAGAGAAGCCTTCAATCGCCTCTACATCATCTCGTCAATTCGGTGGAGAACGGATGATCATGGCACGCAAGGGGCTCTTAGAACGGCAGAGTCTAGAGGATAGTGCTTTCATGGCTCACGGAGAGGATCTACTCGTGTCTTGTGAGTCGCAATCATTGTATTGGAAACATGCCCCGTTCATGTATACTAATATGACATTGAAGTATGCTCGCGTTCCATCTTCTCTCGACCTGAACCTGGCTCACGGTCGCGTTCAAGCACTGTCTCCAGTTCGGGAGCTGAGACGCCTCCCTTGTCGAGTTCAGATGGTTCTTCCCAGTCTAGCGGTTCACAATCTAGCATTGATCTTGGCCATTTAAATGCCCTCCTGACCAACTCCACGTATCCAAGTAGTGGTGTCGCAAGTGCCAGAGCCAGAGCCAGAGCTCGAGGTACTGGGCACCGTCATCGTATTTCTCAGGCACGTGCATCACGATCATCGGTTTATGAGATTATCCAGGAGGAATCCTCTGTGGCAAGTTCACCATCTCCTATCAAGCCATTAGGGCCGGAGACAGCTTCTCCTCTCGTCTGTGACTCAGTCTTCATTGTTGATGGCGACACTGAATCCATGCCGAGCGATTGGGACGAGGAGCATGGCATAACAACCTTGCAAAGGTATTATGCCCTGCGAGATGAGGCACAGGAAACAGTGGTTGAGAGCAAACAGACCTGGGTGGACACCCCGTTCTCAATTTTCGCAGTCCAATGTGAGTGTCGAGCGTCTTCGTCTAGTCCTCTGCTGAATTTCATATTGCAGCTTTCCATCCTCCCAGAAACCGAGGGGGAATGCGAGCAATGCTAGAGCATTCCCAAAAGAATTACAGACCACTTCCCTCGGACCTCCATCCTCGTCGTGTTCGTTCTCGCACTTCATCAAGAGCGTCGCCGTACCCTATCCGAATCATAAGGTCGTCACTATCTCCCGAACAGTCGTGACGGTCGGTTGGGGAGCTTCCTCACGACGTTCCTACCAGCGAACATCTCGCAATATCCTCTCAAGCTGTCCTTCAAAAGGTTCCTGTCAACGGCAATGTCAAGACAGTCTCCCCACCAGCCGCTCTGGAGGTGATCAAACCTTTTACACCCTTCACCATTGATTTCGAGCCATCCAAGCTGGGCAAGAACCTCGGCCAGCCGCCCCTTCCTACACACCCACGAGCGACATCTAGTGCTCGTTGCACCACTCATGGTCGGTCTAAACGCAGTACAGGAAAGTTCAATTCCAATGATCAGAAGGAGAACGTCAGTCAAGGAACGCCCTTTATGTAAGATTCTTCGCACGTAACACAATACCATTTCTCATGACTTTGCAAGTCCCTCTGAGACTCTCAGACTCAATCGCCTTTTGACGTCTTTGCACACGAGTATATGTAGCGGTTCTGATAGTGGGGTCATAGGGGTCGGTTAGGTACGTCAGATGCTCTTTCACTTACGTGACTTCTCTTCTAAGTGTGTTCTATTACTCTTTACTTATTCTTAGAAAGCTACGAGAATCAAGGCCTAGTCATCAGGCGCAAATGCTGGTGGCAAATTGTGTACGCACTGTATATATTTACACTAGCATGAGAAGGCCCGTAGTCCCAACTCCCATTTCTCGATGCAACGCTCCACTGACACAACCCGTTCTCAGCCCAACAACAATCCATCAGGGCTATTGACGGACGTATGGATGAATGGTCCACACAGAAGCTTAGCCGTAACAGCGATATCTGTCCCAGAATCGGACTCTTTTGTACGTGATTCAAAGTATATAGGAAGTGTCTTCACACTTACAAGAAGTCTTTCACAGATACATCTCTCCGCTACTGATCTGGTCGTCCCACCTGACAGACGGCTCAACCATCCTGTCATCCTTGTGAAAATGACCGAAGCACAGCAACAATTATTAAAGGATTTTTTTGACCTTTTGCGTTCCTCTGTCACGAGAGCTCACAGACGGGTGGATTGGTGTCATGTCTGGCACATGCTACAATCTGTTGTTCTTCAAGACAATTGTGAACATGAGCTAGATTCATTTCTGAAGTGGGTCCGAATTGAATATTTTGTAAGCTTACATTTATCTCTCAAGATGTTACGTCTGAGATAAGAACAAATTTAGAGGCTGTTGCACGCTGACTCAAACATGAACGCAGATTCATCTACTGCGGTGTCTGTCAATTTGAAATCTGATACTAGTACTACTGTCGAAAACGAGGAGAATTCTCTAGGTAGCTGCACTAATGAAGATATGGACTTACCTCAGCTATTGACGCCATCAGACTCGGGTGAAGAGGATGAGATTGATGGCAGATTTGAATGTACGTAGAGTACAATTTCTCCATTATTACGTGAATCACAGTGAGGTTCGGGCATCTTCGCCTCGTGTAAATCTTGCGGAAGGTGTGTGGCTTGCCAGGCATTTTTGCCATATATACTGAGATGTTACTTGTAAGTTAGGTGCAATACTACTAACATGGCTAAGCACCGAAATGGACATGGCAGACACAGCCGCAAAACTCGTATAGCATCCTCTAAGGCCTCGTCAGAAGAGGATTTTAACCTTGATGTATCTGGCGGATCCGAGTCATCTCGAAGAGAGATGATGCAGAGCAAGAATCCCCAGCCTCATCCCCGTGGTCATCTGGATTCCGCAGCTGCAACTGCAACTGGTTCAGTTGCCGATTCTGAACCTACTCCTCCTAGTTCTAGAAGCGCGGCCCATGACATTAATTTCTTTTTTGAGAAAGTAGCTCCTCGCGACAGAAATGACAAGACCAAGCGAACTGTTTGTAAGCTGTGCAAGTAAGTCAATTCAGAACGTATTGAAGCTAAAGTTCAACTAATATTGTTATGACAGCTTAAAAAGACAGTCACACGAGTCTACCTTGTCAACATGGCCCGAGAGCCGTAGATACACGTTCTCAACCTCAACCTCAAACACATCCTTACGCGTTCACTTGGAGAGATATCATGAAGATATCTACTTATCGAAGTGTACCGAGTTCGGCTGGTTGATGCAACTGCCGAAGAGAAGGGAGCGCGAAAAGGAGGCCAAGGCTCTCTCAGTGAAGGCGGAGCAACTCGCAGCCATCAACCAGAGTGGTGTCAGTCGGGGGTTATTCTCTTTGTCGGAATTTCACCAGCACCTAATAAGATTCATAGTTGCTGATGACCAAGTACAGAGTCAATTTATTATTTCTGCTTCCCAGTGCTAATAAAAGTTATCTAGTCACTTAATGTTGTCCAATGCCCAGAATTCCGCAGTCTTCTCCTATACCTGCGTGAAGATCTGCAGGAGAAAGATATACCCCGTCGCACGAAGGTTCGTGAGTTGATAATCAAAGCTTGGAAGATAGGGTTTGATATGCTTAAGGATGATCTCACGGTACGTTTTCAAAACCATTTGCGTACTTATGGCACGCTCACAGCTGTGCTTCCCAGCATGCGATCGGCAAAATCAGCTTCACTCTGGACATTTGGTCTGATCAAAGACGTCGCCCATACCTTTGCCTCACAGGTCACTGGATAGCCAGGGACAAGTTAACAAAATCTCTACTTCTAAAAGCAGGTCTGCTGGCCTTCCATCGTATATTCGGAAAACACGATGGAAAAAACCTTGCCAAGATTGTTTTAAAGCTGCTTGATCGTGCAGGCGTGACTGTCAAGGTAAGCACCCCACTCCCTTAGTCAGCTCCATTGTTGACCGCTCAAAACACGTTCAGATCGGACATTTTACACTCGACAACGCCAGTAACAATGAAACATTCCTTAAGGAGTTTGAGACCTTGCTTCGCCCTCGAGAGATTATCTTCGATAGCCAGGATAATCGAATTATGTGTTTTGCTCACGTTATCAATATTGCTTGTCAACATGTCATTGATGAAATGACAGATAACAAGCACCCTGACATGAACACTGACGATTCTGATTCAGAGCTCTCGACGGACTCTCTTGTCACCCATCAACGTGAACGCGAGCGTCATCCAATTGCACTGGGTCGCGCAATCGTGCAAGCATTACGTTCTTCTGGAAAGCGTCGTGACGACTTCGATGATCTGATCAGTAACGGTAATGCGAAGGGCTGGTTCCAGGTCGGTGACCCTCCTATCATAGTTCGAGTGCCCCCACTCCAACTATTGAGAGACGTCAAGACTCGTTGGGACTCAGTATATTATATGATTAGACGTTTACTTGAATTGCGTCCGGTAAGCTCATCCTGCGACTTGTAATTTGCGGCTCTCATTGTCTCTAAATAGGCAATTGATCATTTCGTTGAGAGCCCTAATCAGAAGGACCTGTCACAACTCAAATTGACTGAGTTGCAGTGGTCTGCATTAACTGATTTCGGAGTTATCTTATGTGTGAGTTTTGCGTTATAGCTTCACTCAAGCACCACTGACAGCCTGAGCAAATTTCAAGATTCCCCATCGTGTACAACAGATCATGTCTAGTGAACTCAATCCAATTCTGTCAGGCTCGATTCCGTCATTTGAGACCTTTATGACGAGTTGGGAGCGACTTGCTGAGAAGAAACCTCATCTCGGAACATTCACCAAAGTCGGATTAAAATGGGCAACAAAATACTATTCTCGCATGGATTGTACACGTGCATACATCATTTCAATGCGTGAGTTTTCTATTCTATCATTGATTTTATCCTTATTCTTATGCCGGAGGGCATAGTTCTAAACCCCACTGTGCGTTTGTCTTGGATTCACAACCATTGGGAGGACAGCTACGTTACTGATGCGGTTTTCAAAATCAAATCCATGGTATGACTTACTTTTACTCAAACCCTGGTAAATCCTGACTTATAAAAAATTAGATGAACGAATACCGTGAACGGGCAGAGCATGCCAGAACAATGCGTGATACAGATGTGGGCAGGGCCAGTGGGACCAATCGGTCCAATCCCACTGGCATCGGTGGAGATGCGTGGACAACGCTTGCGTCGCAGTATGGGTTTAGTGATCTGGTAATCGGCGATGATGAGAGTCAATCCCACCAGCAGACGGTCGAAGAAGAGTACATGGCGTACACGACCGCTGCACCCTCACCAAAAGGGATGAACATTCTCAAATTCTGGGAGGTCAGTGTTTGACCGTTGCTGATCCAGATACACATGCTTACCTTGCGCACATTAGGCTAATGAAACCACATTTCCGACGCTCTACTCGATGGCAATGGACTACTTACCAATCCAGGCCTCTTCTGTTCCAAGCGAGCGTATCTTCTCATCCAGCGGTGAAACGGACACCAAGAAGAGGAACCGTATTAAACCAGTCCTGATGGAAGCCCTTCAGATGCTGAAGTTCATGATCAAGAAGGAGCGCCTGAACTTCACCGCTGATTGGATTACGTCTGAGAAAGCAATGTTGGAGATGGAGAACGTCGAAGACCAGGACCTTCTTGCCCAGCTATTCGAGGGCAACAAGGAGGATTCAATCGACAAACTTATTGGTGTTCTTGGTGAGGATGACTCTGATGATGACTTGGACATCGAGCCGTCTCAAGTTCAGTTGTAATTATGATACTTTCAGTACTGAACCTGAATCTCGTCACCTCACTCTGGCTTATGGTATGTAGATTGGTTTATGATGTACTTCTACACACTACCTTATCTACCATATCGATACGTTTTTCTCCCGTCTTCTCGAGAAGCCACCCATCATGGCTGCGGTGATGACACCGACGACTGTGAGAAATGGTTTGGTAAGCGCTGCAGGCTACCACGTCGAGATTGCGAGTGGCGGACACCACAACTTCTGTGTTGACAAGCCTCAAGCATTCATAGAGGAGTTTTTCAAGAGTTATCCGCTGGTGACTGAGCAACTTCTTGCTTCGGAGGGCAAAGCTTACTTCCTCACCATCTCGCAGTGGCCTGGACAGAAACCAGTCCCATTCATTCCGGTTCTTGATGCTGATTTTGAGGTTTGGTTCAAGAAGGTACGTAACATCACAGTACTGTGTGCGTCGATTATAACATCAGCTTCAGGATTCGCTGTGGGCAGCTGAGGACATCGAGGCTGTCTTTGACCAGGACGGAGATACATGCAAAGCTGAGGCCCGCATCATCTCTGTGATAAACACTGATGCTGGGAAAACGGTGAAGGTCAAAGGCTTCGTGATGCGAGATTCTAAGCCCGTTGTGGAGGTCGTTTCTGTGTTCTTATACTGTGGCCACTATTCTGACTATCACAACACGTTCGAGCTTATTGAGGAGCCTGATTACGAAGTCGAACTCGCGACTGAAGCTGCTGTTGGTGTTTTTGCAATCGAAGGAATGGTTCGACTGGGACGATGAGTCGAAACCGCTTCAGGCTGGCACAACCCTCATTTTCCGTGTCAAGTCTGAGGTGACGTACCGTAACAAGACTTGCTACAAGTCAGTATCGGTTTCTGGTGACGTTTTCGTACGTGATCAAATTCAGCAGCCGGTGAAGGTTGGCTCCGTGGATTTCCTCCAGGACGACAGTCGAGGCAACCCTGTTGTTGCATATCTCCAGCGCAACGGCAAACCGCAGGGTTTGCCAAGCCCCTTGTCAAACGATGGTTACACAATGACCACATCGGGCGCCACAGTCTTTGGCTCCCCGGCTTCCAATGAGCCATACTCCAAGGTTTCGGGCGATTACAATCCCATCCATGTAGGCACATGACGTTGTTCGCAGTGCCGCAGACACCGTATTGGAGACGCTGAAAAATGAGAACCTGAAGGACTTCGACAAGAAGAAGGAGGTACAAGAAGTTGTCGGGCCCATCTCAAATGAGTCTTTTGCTCAGCTTCTCAACTTGTCGAAGAAGATCACGGATTACGGTGCGGAGGATGAGACAATGGTCGATTCCGACATGGAACGCAAAGACGCCGAGATAGACGACGAGACGGGCGTTGCAGCCGTATTTGATGAAGAGGAGGAAGAAGAGGAAGAAGAGGAAGGCTATGAGATTCAAGACGAGTCGGACGAAGAAAATGAGGAGGAGGCAGCCGGGGAGGGCCCGCCCGAGTCCTTGGAAGGAGATGACGAACTTGTCATCGGGAACAGTTCCGCTGCGCGGCAGGGCAGGATGCATATTGACAAAGATATCGTTTCGCCTCACTCTATCGATGGTTTCTGGGTCCAACGACAGATTTCTGAAGTCTACTCTGATCCAGTTACTGCTGCCGATAAAGCAGCTTCAGTACTTTCCATCCTAGGCTCAGAATCCAACCTGCGCGATTGTGAGAACCAGCTCATGGAGCTCTTCGAATACCAAAGCTTCCATGTCATTACGAAGTTTCTCAAAAACCGTGACGTTATTGTGTGGTGCACCAAACTTATGCGCAGTGATGCTGATGAGCGTGTCAACGTTGAGGTTGCCATGCGGGAGAAGGGTCTCGGTTGGATCTTGAGGGAGCTCGCTGGAGACAGGAAGGCGAAGGCACGGACCGATGTCATGGACGTGGACGAGAAGCCGAAAGTAGAGCAAGTACCGAAGACTGCAACTCTTGCGCTGGGTTCGACGGTCCAACCGAAGAAAACCGTGGATCTGGAAGGTATGGCATTCAGTCAAGGTGGCCATCTCATGTCGAATAAGAAGTGCAAGCTGCCGGAGGGCTCGTTCAAGCGGGCGAAAAAGGGGTATGAAGAGATTCATGTCCCTGCTCCTAAGCAAAAACCGGTCGCTCCGGGAGACTTCGTTCCGATCACTGATCTTCCAGCCTGGGCAAGAGAAGGCTTCCCAGGCATCAAGAACCTCAATCGCATTCAGAGCAAGCTCTATCCTGTCGCGTTTGGCACAGATGAACCAATCCTCCTTTGTGCGCCTACTGGAGCTGGCAAGGTATGTTTATTTAACATTAGATTGTTGCGGTATCACTCAAGCTAAGTACCAGACAAACGTCGCTATGCTTACGATATTGAACGAGTTATCGAAATACCGGGATGAAGAAAGCGGTGTTTTTGATCTCAACTCATTCAAGATTATCTATGTCGCTCCTATGAAGGCTTTGGTGCAGGAAATGGTTGGCAACTTCAGCTCTCGGCTCAGCGTTTATGGTGTCAAGGTCGGCGAACTAACCGGCGACGCACAAATGACCAAGCAGCAAATCGCCGAGACACAGATAATCGTCACGACGCCGGAGAAATACGATGTCATCACCCGCAAGAGCACGGATACCAGTTACACCAATCTCGTGCGTCTCATCATTATTGACGAGATCCACTTGCTGCATGACGAGCGTGGCCCTGTCCTCGAGAGCATCATCGCGCGAACGATTAGACGGATGGAACAGACGTCTGAGTATGTTCGCTTGGTTGGCCTTTCTGCGACGTTGCCGAACTACCAGAACGTTGCCACATTCCTTCGAGTCGATCCATCAAAAGGTATCTTCTACTTCGACGCGTCCTATCGACCATGTGTCTTGCAGCAACAGTTCATCGGTGTTACAGAGAAGAAGGCCATCAAACGATACCAGGTGATGAATGAAGTTTGCTACGAGAAAGTGCTTGACCAGGCGGGCAAGAATCAGACGCTCGTCTTCGTACACTCGCGGAAGGAGACCTCAAAGACGGCTAAGTTCATCTGAGATATGGCCATCGAAAAGGAGACTATTACACAATTCGTCAAGCCTGAAGGAGCTACGAGAGAGATTCTTCTCGAAGAATCAAACAATGTGAAGGATACAAATCTGAAGGACCTGCTTCAGTTTGGTTTTGGTATCCATCATGCTGGAATGTCGAGGGAGGATCGTGGGTTAGTAGAGGAGCTCTTCGCCGATGGGCATCTCCAGGTCCTCGTCTGCACCGCCACACTCGCTTGGGGCGTCAACTTGCCCGCGCACACAGTTATAATCAAAGGCACACAGATTTACAACCCAGAGAAAGGTCGGTGGGTTGAGCTATCATCTCAGAATGTGTTGCAGATGCTCGGTCGCGCTGGTCGTCCGCAGTATGATACCTACGGAGAAGGTATCATCATCACGAATCACTCAGAATTGCAGTACTACCTGAGCTTGATGAATCAGCAGCTGCCTATCGAGTCGCAGTTCGTGTCAAAACTTGCGGATAATCTCAATGCTGAGATTGTCCTGGGGACAATTCGAAACCGAGATGAAGCCGTCCAGTGGTTAGGATATACATATTTGTAAGTTCAATGTCTCATCCTGGTCATAAGCTCTCGCTTACTGAGATCGTGCTTTAATCAGATATGTTCGAATGCTCAAAGATTCAGCGCTGTACAGTGTCGGAATTGACTACCTAGAAGATGATCCGACGCTGGTTCAGAAGCGTGCGGATATTGCTCACACTGCTGCAGTCTTACTCGAGAAGTGCCATCTAATCAAGTACGAGCGAGCATCGGGGAGATTCCAAAGCACTGAGCTAGGTCGCATTGCCTCACATTACTATGTCTCGTACACTTCAATGGCGACGTACAATCAGCATCTCAGACCAACAATGTCAACTTTGGAGCTTTTCAGAGTGTTCGCTCTGTCAAGCGAGTTCAAGCTACTGCCAGTGCGTGCTCATTTTCATCACCGTGTTATGCACAGGATTGATGTCACAATTATTACAGGTGCGACAAGATGTAAGTTCCTTTTACGTCGCTTGTAATATGCATCTTGACAATCATATGCACGCAGGAAAAATTAGAATTGGGCAAGCTGCTGGAGAGAGTTCCAATTCCTGTCAAGGAAAGTGTGGAAGAGCCTGCTGCCAAAATCAATGTTCTGCTTCAAGCCTACATCTTGCAACTCAAGCTTGAAGGCTGGTACACCGTTTCAATCTGCAGTACACCTACTGATCTAGGCACTATAGGCTTTGCTCTTGTTGCAGATATGGTCTATGTCCAACAGTCGGCTGGACGGTGAGTTATTCTCTCCCCGATCATCGCCTATGCCTGACTTCACCGCCTCAAATTAGTATTTTACGAGCCATGTTTGAAATTTGTCTCAAACATGGTTGGGCCATGCCGGCAAAGGCTGTTCTTGATCTATGTAAGATGGTCGAGAGACGGATGTGAGTAGGAATAGCTGTCCATGATTGATGCAATGCTAATACTCCATCTTAGGTGGGGATCCATGACTCCATTACGGCAGTTCAAGGGTGTTCCATCCGAAATCATCAGGAAAGCCGAAGGCAAACAGTTTGTAAGTGATCAATTCCTAGTCGATCAATCCCAGTCCTTGACCATTATGTTTGTGTAGCCATGGTATCGCTACTTCGACCTAGTGAGTAGATGTTTAAAAATCGAATATGATTGTTTCTTACGCACCCTTAGAACCCTCCTGAAATTGGAGAAATCAAAGGTCAGGCAATATGCCAGCAGTACATGGATATGACCTACGATACGATGGATAAGGACGGCAATGTCAAGACTCTTCCTCTGTTTGGTGACATTAATGTCAGAACCCAGCGGTACACTTTCAGTCATCCTTCCGGCTTGTTGCTTGCTACACAATTCGCTCAAATTGCCCTCGTCGTCACTGAGCGCGCTGCCTTCGAGGACATGCGTTCCAAAGGCCTCGTTCAGAGAGATTCGCCTTTTGCCGGCCACTCCCTTGGTGAATACTCTGCTCTCGCGTCAATCGCCGGAGTCCTTGCTATTTCGTCTCTCGTCGACATCGTCTTCTATCGTGGGATCACCATGTAGCGGGCTGTCGAACGGGACGCACAGAATCGATCCAATTATGCGATGTGTGCAGTCAATCCAAGTAGGATATCGAAGACTTTCAACGACGCTGCTCTGCGTGAGGTAGTTGACGATATCGCTCATCGAACCGGCTGCTTGCTTGAGATCGTCAATTTCAATGTCGAGGTATGGGATGTTTTTCAGTTGATTGGTTAAATTCTGGCTGAATTTGCCATTCTCACTAGGGCCAACAATATGTTTGCGCCGGCGAACTGATTGCTCTTCAGACTTTAACTAACGTGCTGAAATGGAGAAGGTTGACATTCAGAAGGTATGCGATGAGGTGCCTCGCTTCCTAATTTGACACTGATCGTTTACCAGTTAACCGAGAAATTCACTGTCGAACAAGTCAAGGAAATGCTCAGCGAAATTGTCGACTCATCGTTTACCCGGGCAAAAGAACAGCAGGCCTCTGAAGGATACATCAAGTTGGAGCGTGGCTTTGCTACCATTCCCTTGCCTGGGATTGACGTTCCGTTCCACTCCCGTTATTTATGGGCAGGAGTTATGCCGTTCAGAGCTTGTACGTCCTTGTTTGTCTGCAGAAGTCATCATTTTGAAATGAATTTTGTTTTCTTAGATCTGTCCAAGAAGATCAATCCTGCACATCTGAACCCGGATACGCTCATAGGGAAGTATGTCCCGAACCTCGTCGCCAAGCCTTTCGAAGTTAGCAGGGAATATGCACAGATCATCTACGACCAGACTTTGTCCGCACGTCTTGACAAAGTCCTTCGAAAATGGGATCAAGAGAATTGGGGTTCCCCCGAGCAGCGGCAAAAACTCGCTTATATTATTCTCGTTGAACTTTTGGCATATCAATTCGCGTCGCCGGTGAGGTGGATCGAAACGCAGGACATATTATTCACCCGTTATGATTTCGAACGTTTCATTGAAATCGGCCCCTCTCCCACTCTCACGGGCATGGCAACTCGAACGTTGAAGGCCAAGTATGAAGCACAGGACGACTCCGTCAGCCATGTTCGAGCCATTTTCTGTCATGCGAAGAACGTCAAAGAGGTATATTACCAGTTCGAGGACGAGCTGGAGGCCTCTACCAATGAAGCGTCCACTTCTAATATTGACTCGATATCGCCCAAGGATATAACTTCCTCCCAAGTAGTTGTGCAAGCACCCCCTGCAGTCGCTAATGTGGTGGCCGCAGTGGCTAGCGTCGACGACGTTCCGGTCAAGGCGACGGATATTCTCACTGTCATTGTAGCTTGTTACAAGGCGGTGATGGTGCGAACTTACATTTTCATTTCTCTTCACTATACCGGACTAGCGGGTCGTGTACACTTACAATTATCACCATTATTCCTGACGGGCTGACCGTCACCCGCTTAGTTATGGACTGTTCCTCAGAAGGGACCACTTGGGCCTCTGACTTATGGACGCTTAGGTGCTGGAACCCGTGGGAGTGAGGGCTGGCTTGCCCTAAACCCACCATAGTACTTAAGGGGTTGGCTCACCGCGGAGCACCCCCAATCTTGTCCTCCTTAGTTACACTGTGTACTTTGGTGCCGTCGTTACCATTTGTACTTTACGACTGGGCTTAGGCCCCTATACCTTCGTCTATTCAACGGGTCGCCTTAGACCACCTATATCCCTGTGACTACACTAGGACTTAGGCTGTGACTTAGCCCGCAACTCTCTCGAGACCGTTGGGCTAGCGGTTGAAGACTTAGACGTGTACTCGTCGTCAGCCAGGCTGACTCCTCGTTTACACTTCACGCCTGACTACTCAACGACCCCCCGTCACGGTAGTCACCTACGGGCGTAGACCCCCCGTAACATTAGGACAAGATTCCTTCTACAAACTCTATCTCAGGATAGCGAATTAGAACACGAGCAAGTGGAAGAAACCGGACCCTCACCAACGTCCTCATAGGAAGGATTGGGTAAGACCAGTGTCCCCGTTGGAAGGGACTGGCAGGAGGATCACTTGACTACAAGTGCGTACCATCAGTGTTGAATTGAAGGATAAGAAACACCGGAAAGATGGAGAATTCCTGGCGATAGTCTGGAGAGCTATCACCTGGCGAAGAAAATTGAAGGAAGGAAGGGAGGAAGACTACATACCCCGACCGGAACAACAGAAGAAGCAGCCTAGGGATCCCTGGGATGGACCGCTTACCCCAAGCGGCAATGACCTCAGACTTTCTCACCCTCCACTGAAGCCTCGAACAGGGGCAGAGAGGCACAGGCTCCAGGCAAGGACACCGACACAACCACCCCAATACAGCTCTGACACCTCATCACTGGAAGAAGAGGAGCTGCTACCGATGCAGGAAGCCAGGACACTTGGTCAAGGCATGCCCGGAGCCCAGGAAAATCAGAAAGGAAGGACACAGAGACGTGGCCCTAGGGGAAGCTGACGATGAACACGATAATCCACACAAAGCGACCCAGACTTCCACAACCTTCCAATGATGCCGGGAGAGACAGGGAACTGGAACTACACCACTCGTCAAACTCAGACGACTTCGCCTTGGAGGAAACCCAGCCATATCCGGTCCCGCCAGCAGACTACTGGAGCAGTGAAGAAACGGAGGAATCCTTAGGAACGTCCACCATAGAGTCCATTGAACAGAAACGGTTCCCTCATTTTGAGCACTTCACTGATGCCCCAGGAGGGGAATCATTGGCTGAAGGCACAGGGAAACCTGCGCAAAGAAACTTGGACAAGCCAAAGACCAGTAAGGACCCGACCATCTCAATGGGGGCCACAATCACAGGATATCGGAAAGGAACCACTCTGTATGTAGAAGGTTATGTCGTCGCCGGGAAAAAGGCCATCGCTGTGAGACCACTAATCGATAGCGGAGCCGATGCCAACCTCATACACCCTGACCTTGTGGAACGATGGGGACTGCCCACACGACCGCTACCTCGGAAGGTACGAAGTACGACCATTGATGGGCCCCCAACAGGGGTGGACCAATTACCCATCGAGTTGAAGGGAGCATACGGCTTGAAGGGTATGACATACCCACAAACTTCTATGTATCGGACATCGGGGACCTCGAAGTAGTGCTGGGCAACCCTTGGTTGATTCAAGTCAACCCGCAGATTGATTGCCGAAAGGGACCCTCACGGTTGACCCGGACAGGATTAAGGAATGGCAGGGGTACTATGCTTGGATCATGAACCAGCCTACCACGGACGGCATCCCATTGTGCCGAGCCTCTGCACACGAGGACGATGATGAGCTAGAAACCATCCTATGTGCTTATACAAGGGGAGAAGGGTCTTAGGCATGTTAACGATCAACCGGAACCCCTATTCGATGAAATGGGCCTGCTGCAGCCACCCAAGAAGTCTCAACCATCGTTAGATCGGAACAGCCATGTAAGGGGCTCAAAACGGTTCATAGCCACCGCCAGGCAGACAAGCGCACCACTGACACCCCCTGAGGAGGGGCCACAGATTGAAGACCTGGTGCCTGGTACTTACTCGACTACAGGGACCGCTTTGAAAAGGCGGCCGCTGCTCGATTCCCTGGTTCGAGACCATGGGACCACGCTGTGGAGACAAAGCCTAACTTTGTACCTAGGAAGTGCGGGGTAATTGCATTATCCTGGCTGAACAAGCAGAGATGGACAAGTTCCTTGACGAGAACCTGGCGAAAGGATATCTACGGACTCAAAGTCACCCATGGCCTCCCCAGCATTTTTTGTGGCAAAAAGGATGGTACCTCAGGCCCTGTCAGGATTACCGATACCTCAACAACAGCACGGTAAAAGATGCATACCACTCCCACTCATTGGAGAGCTCATCGACAACCTGCAAAAGGCAACCATATTCACGAAGCTGGACCTCCGAAATGGCTACAACAATGTACGCATCAGGGAGGGCGACCAGTGGAAGGGAGCGTTCATGGTGAATCACCACGGAAACCAAGAAGCTAGTTGAACCAACGGTAATGTTCTACGGCATGTGCAATGCCCCGGCCACCTTCCAGCGGCTTATGAATGATGGGTTTCAAGACATGCTTGCGGAAGGATGGTTAGCCATTTATATGGACGACATCCTGATCTACTCCGATGATGCTACCATCCACCGAGAACGGACACGCCGGGTACTGCAACGCTTGCAGGAGATGGACCTCTTTGTGAAACCGGAAAAGTGTGCCTTTGATGTACAAGAAGTTGAGTTTCTGGGAATGACCATCACACCGGGCCACATCCATATGGACACTGGCAAGCTGCGGGGCATCGATGAATGGCCCATACCGACCAAAGTCAAGGATGTGGAACGATTCCTGGGCCTTGCCAATTACTATCGACGGTTTATACGCGGATTCTCGGACATCGCCCACCCCCTGAATGCACTTAAGAAAAAGGGGGTAGCTTGGAACTGGTCGAACAAGTGCCAGGCAGCCTTCGAGGCATTTAAACGCCGTTTTTGTGAGGCCCCAGTACTCACCATGCCCGACCCTGAGAAACCGTTTGTAATCGAGGCCGATGCCTCACTGGTTGCGACAGGTGCAGTACTGCAACAGGAGGGCCCTGATGGAAAACTTCACCCGGTGGCATTCCTTTCAAAATCGCTGAAGGAAGCAGAACGGAACTATCAGATCTATGATAGAGAACTACTGGCAATCGTACGAGCACTTGAGGAATGGCGTCACCACCTGGAGGGCGCAAAGCACCCGGTCACGGTTATAACGGACCACAAGAACCTGACATACTTCAGAGAAGCCCAACGGCTAACACGACGCCAGGCACGATGGCAACTACTGCTTTCACAGTTTGAATTACGACTGGAGAATCGAAAGGGTAAACGACTCGTAGTGGCGGACACCCTATCACGTAGACCAGGACACCCAGGGGGTGAGAGGGACAATGAGGACATTGTCCTCTTACCAGAAACACTGTTTGCAAAGGCAGTTAATGTTGACCTCATCGAGCGCATCCGGCAACACCGAAGTCGTGACAGCATGGTCATCGAGACGATTGACGCTTTAAAACGGGGGAAAGTACCACCATTCAAGGGCACTGGATTTGCGCACACAACATTGGCTGATTGGGATGTGCAGGATGGATTGATTCTGTACAAAAATCGAATCTACGTACCCCCTAGTGATGACTTGCGCAGAGAAGTCATTCGACTTTGCCATGACACCCCAGCTATGGCCCATCCAGGAGCACAGGGAACGTTTGCCATTGCTAGAAGGGACTGGTTCTGGGATGGCATGACCACGTTTATCGAAAAATACGTGAAAGGCTGCGCCAAATGCCAGGAGAATAAGGTCAACACGCATCCAACACGACCACCAATGCAACCCATCCCAACGGAACCGAACTCCAGGCCGTTCTCACACATCTCAGTCGACTTCATCACAGACCTGCCAGAATCGCGTGGATCTGACGCACTAATGGTAGTGGTGGACCGAGAACTGTCCAAAGGGATAGTCCTGGTTCCTTGCAACAAGACCATCGATGCAGTAGGAACAGCCGAGGCACTCCATCAGAACGTTTACCGGCGATATGGGCTACCTGACAGAATCATATCGGACCGAGGCCCACAGTTCACAGCAACGGTGTTCCGGGAGTGGTGCAAGCTGACAGGTGTCAAAGCGGCCATGAGCACTGCCTACCATCCGCAGTCTGATGGAAGCACTGAGCGTGTCAATCAGGAACTCGAAGCCGCATGGAGAATCCTGTGTGCCAACAATCCTCATAACTGGGCAAAGTTTATCCCGGAATTTGAATTCGCACACAATCAGGTGCCACATGCTGGAAGAAGGGAGTCACCATTCAAGCTGATTATGGGATATGATCCAAAGGCAATCGGATCACCAAAGGCATCGGAAAGGTACCCATCAATCAAGGACCGACTCTTAGCCATCGGAGAGTTCAGAAAGGAAGCACTGGCAGCACAGGATCTAGCTGCGCAGTTGATGGCAGAAAGGGCTCGAACCACATGGCAGCCACTTGAGAAGGGGACGCAGGTTTGGCTAGAAGCAACTAACCTCCGCCTAAAGACCCCGAGGAAGTTTTCCCCAAAGCGAGTGGGACCACTCAAGATAGCCGAAGTCCTAGGACCGCTAACGTACAAGCTTCAGCTACCAAGGGCATGGAAGATACATCCAGTATTCCATGCATCGCTGTTGACACCATACAGGGAAACCAAGGAACATGGTCCGAACTTCACAAGGCCGCCCCCAGAATTAGTCGATGGCGATGAAGAATACGAAGTTGAAGCCATTCACGGGCATCGTGCCCAACGTGGGAAATGGCAGTTCCTAATCAAATGGGTTGGATGGCCGAACTCGGCTAATACATGGCAGTCCGAGGCGGACTTAAGGAACTCACCCGACCTTCTGGAGGAATATAAGAAGGTCAACAGGTTGCCTGCAAGGCCCCAGGTCAACGCCCGCTACACCCGGATCTGCAAAGCTGCATACAACCGACATTCAGTGGAGGCACGGCACTACGATGTCCACTCATACAGACCCCCGACAGCTATCCGTCTACTTGAACCACAGCGCAGCAAGGGTACGAGACCTCGCACCCCGAGTACGAGCAAGACACACACGCGCACACCCCTACCGAAACATTCAGGAGACAGTGCCCCCATTGGCAGCGTCCGACGATCCGTACGATCAGTGGAGACTTGCGCACCGCACGGCCTGGGCCCTGGTGGATGCCGATCTACGGCCAGAAATAGACACCCGGCTGTTGGCTTGGTCAGACGCTGAGGGTTCGATCGTCGGGGCGACGAGTCCTTGAGAGGGGGGTAATGTTACAAGGCGGTGATGGTGCGAACTTACATTTTCATTTCTCTTCACTATACCGGACTAGCGGGTCGTGTACACTTACAATTATCACCATTATTCCTGACGGGCTGACCGTCACCCGCTTAGTTATGGACTGTTCCTCAGAAGGGACCACTTGGGCCTCTGACTTATGGACGCTTAGGTGCTGGAACCCGTGGGAGTGAGGGCTGGCTTGCCCTAAACCCACCATAGTACTTAAGGGGTTGGCTCACCGCGGAGCACCCCAATCTTGTCCTCCTTAGTTACACTGTGTACTTTGGTGCCGTCGTTACCATTTGTACTTTACGACTGGGCTTAGGCCCCTATACCTTCGTCTATTCAACGGGTCGCCTTAGACCACCTATATCCCTGTGACTACACTAGGACTTAGGCTGTGACTTAGCCCGCAACTCTCTCGAGACCGTTGGGCTAGCGGTTGAAGACTTAGACGTGTACTCGTCGTCAGCCAGGCTGACTCCTCGTTTACACTTCACGCCTGACTACTCAACGACCCCCCGTCACGGTAGTCACCTACGGGCGTAGACCCCCCGTAACATAGCTCAGAAGCTCAAAAAGAAGGTAGAAGAGATACCTCTGTCGAAATCCGTCAAAGACCTTGTTGGTGGCAAGTCGACTCTTCAAAATGAGATTCTCGGCGATCTTCAGCTAGAATTTACATCTGCACCTGAGAAAGGAGAGGAGCTTCCTTTAGAAGAACTTGGTGCGGCCTTAGGCGTCGGACACTCGGGCGTACTAGGTAAATATTCGTCTGGTCTTGTCTCGTGTCTCATCGGTGGCAAAATGCCTGGTGGCTTCAATATGTCTGCGATCAAATCGTATCTTTCGAAGACTTGGGGTTTGGGACCTTCACGTGGTGATGGTGTCCTCATACTTGGAACCACGATGGAACCGTCTAAGCGGTTAGCGTCGGAAGTTGATGCCAAAATGTGGTTGGACTCGGTCGTCGCAGTGTACGCTCAAAGGGCTGGTATTTCATTGGCTACTGGCAGTTCTAGTAGTGGAGGCGGAGGTGGTGGTGGTGGTCCCACCATTAACAGTGAAGAGTTCCTCAAGTTCCAGGCAGAACAGGAGCAGTTTGCGGCGCAGCAGATTGAACTTTACATGCGGTACCTCAAACGCGATTCTCGAGCTGGAGAGCATAAATATGAGGCGGAAAAGGTTAACGTTGGAGCTCTTCAATCTCGGTTGGATGCCATTTCGAGAGAACACGGAGATACTTATATAGATGGAATCCAGCCAGTATTCGACGCGCTCAAGGCCAGACATTTCGATTCGTCCTGGAATTGGGTTCGTCAAGATGCCCTGTTGATGTTCTACGATATCATTTTTGGCCGTTTAACGACTGTGGATCGTGAGATCACAGCCCGCTGCATTGCTATCATGAACCGTGCGGATCCTGAACTCGTCACTTACATGCAATATTACATCAATCAATGTGATCCCACTCACGGAGAGACTTACAAGCTCGCGAAGCAGTTTGGCCAATAGCTGATTGACAACTGTCGTGAAGTAATTGGCCAGCCACCTCTTTATAAAGACGGTATGCTTTGATTTTCTGAACGTAATTTGTTTCATGCTAATCATGACTGAATGGTCACGTTTCCGACTGCCCCGCACACGGAAGTCACGGCAAAGGGTGATATCGTCTACTCCGAAGTAGTAAGAGAAAACGTCAGGAAGTTGGAAGCATATGTTGAGGAAATGGCTAGCGGTGACACAATCTCGTCTCCGACCAATATTCAGAAGATCCAGGACGACGTTTTGAAGCTGTGGAACGTGGTGAAATCTCAGCCCGAAATCAGCGAAGAGCAGAAGAATCGCATCAAGGCTCTTTACGAAGGCGTCGTGCGCACCCTTCGTAAGCGGCCTGAATCGCGTCCCCGTCCTGGAGCGCCTCGTACCCGCCGTTCTTCCTCGCAATTCCTCTGCCCTCAAGTGTCTGGCATCACTTCTGTTACCGCGGATAAGGTTCCTCTTCTCCATCTCAAGC